>VDFB02086081.1:126589298-126862502 GCA_007258455.2 Sequoia sempervirens | reverse complement strand
TTTGATAGCTTCATGTAAGAACATGCAAACCTAGTAACCCAACCATGCAAGAGCATGAAAAATACAAAAATAACATGCAAGGACACACACTCAAGTGGTCCCACCCACAAAGTTGGACACCTAAGAGTAATATGCCTCCAAGATACTTTGTAACCACCACCATAATGGGTCCACCTTTCGATTAATGCAAATTCATACCTTCGGAAAATGACACAATATTTTTCCCTCATGCCCCCCTAGAACACTTTCCAAAGAATTTGGACACACATAAATCAACTTAGGAGAACAATTATAATATCTCCTATCCTAACAAAAGGTGTGCAGGATTTCCCGTGCACCCAGATGCTTCTGCATCAAACAGCCCATGTAGAAGAAATGTTCCATGAGTTTAAACTCATGAACATTTTAAGATCATGTGTTTGTTTTAGATCCACCATTCTTATTTATATTTATGAAATTGTATTCACCTTACCCTAAACCTTTATGTCTCTCCCTTCTTTCATCATTCTTCTCTTTCTCCCTCACTTGATTTTACCTCACTATACCATAATCCATCCTCCCACTCTATCTTATCATCTTTGTCACTTGCATGTGAATTGGCTTTAACAAATTCATGGAAATCAATGAACTAAGTGTGTACATCATTCTCACATATTTCTCCTTCCCCCCCTTCTTATGGTCCAACAAAATGATCAAGAGTTTGTTGAAACATAGCTTGTAACTTTTTTTGTTGCACCAAACCACCCCTCCCTCTCCACATTCTTTTCTAATTTCTTATAAATAATAATTGGCTTCATCATCATTAATGAATTTAGAAAAAAAATCAATTACCTCACTAATCCCCTCTTTATTTGTTGTTATAACATAATTTCCAAGCTCCTCATATCCTTCCACTTTAACTAAGTCATGTTTATGCATATCAACATCAACAAAGAATTCATAAAACTTAATTTTTACCTCTTCATTTTTTGTTGCAGCTTTCACTCCACTTTATGTCAAATTCAACCATCCCTTTTCAACTAATGCAACTTTCATTAGTATGTATTCTTCTACCTTATTCTCTACTTCCCTTTCTCCCCTTTTACCTGAGACATTTTCCATGCATTCTTCTTCACATTGTTGTCCCAATTTTTGATACTTTCCATGTCCTCTTTAAGACCAAAATCTGTTGCAACTTGACTATTCTCTTCCTCTATAAATTTACCCTCTTCTTCTACAACAATACCATCCTTTACACTCATTTCCACATCCACAAAATCACTAAGTTCCTTTGCAAGTAATGTAACATCAAACTCTTTTAAATAAATATCACTCAAGTGATTGTTTACCTATATGTTTTCTTGCTTCTCTATCACTTCCCTAACTCTTCCTCCACAAATTAGAATCCAAATTGGCAAAGGTGTGAGATTGAATTGAAACCTAAGAGAAGAGTCAATTGTCCTTAGATCTAAAATCTAAATTCCTTAGGAATTTATTTAAATTAATTTGAATTAAATGAATTGATTTGACTACAAGACCTAATCTAAAAATGTAACTTTTATAGTAACAAAACTAAAAAACTAAAATTTGAGAGCAGATTTGGGAAGCGAAAAGTACTGTGCACCTAGTATGAAAAATTGAGCATGATATCCCTAGTCTAGGGTGCAAGGACGCCCTTGTATAGCTTCACTTTTCTCAAATTTGACTTTATAGGCCTATAGCTCCTTGTTTTCCTTCTATGCTCTTTCTCAACAATATTTTTCTTCAAATTTGAACCTACTCAAATCTAGAGAAGAGAGAAATTGGGTGGCTATATAGGATTTTTCCCTAGTCAAACCCCCATTTTGGTATTTCTACCTCCACAAATAGCCAATGGACTATTTGATGAAAAGTGTGTGATCTTAACCTTAAGTGTTTCTAAGGTTGTAATGAGCTCAAATGCATACAACCCTACTCAAATGTGTTAGAGAAGGATTCCTAAAGGATAATAATGAGATCAACCCAAGAGATAGTCAAATACCCTTACAAAAATCTAAATTGCAGTAATATCTTGTTTAGGGAAGTAAGCAGGTTCAACCTCACAAACTAAAGATAACAATAATACTAAACACATTATTACATCAGCTATAGTAAGGAATGAAATGAAAAAATATTGTTTGATTAGTAAAAAAAGTAGATCACTAAAGATAAGTAGAAAAACACAATTGAAATCTATTGGGAGACATGAAAATTTTGAGGATCCAAATAATAATAGAAAATGGAAATTCTCAAGTAGACTACACAAATAAAAAGTTGTTGTTGATGCCTTGAGAGCATTTATTGAAATTTTAAAAAATATAACACAAGATTTTCACTCAATCAAAGAGATTTTGTAAGAAGGAAAATTGAATCTCAAAATCATGAACCACATCCTAAACACTTTTTGGATATGACTCAAACATAATATTATTAAAAATTTATTTACATTCATCCTCAAATTAGAATTAGTCAAAGGTATTTTGAAATGGAAAAACCTTTTTATTTTAAGATAAACCATACATGAACTATGTATTATTTTAGGATGCATATTGAATTTTATATTCATTATGATAATTATCATCATATGTGTTACTTTTGAAACTAACAATGTTTTGTAGTAATGTATGATACAAGTCCCACCTAAATCATTAAGAGATTTTATTTAAAGTGCCTTATGTCAAATAGTGGATGTTGATATTTAATAAGAAGATATGTTTGAAAGGATCATGTATTACTTGTGGTAGTTTTCAACATCTACAAAAATGGGTACATATAGTGAGCACACATGAAATTAGAAAATTAAAAATTAAAAAAAATAAAATTTAGTAACATACGGGTTAAAATGTGGCAAAGAGTTCAAGAGATATGAGTTAGTGAGTAAAAATATAGATCTATAAATATAGATCTATAGTTTAATTTATGATAATATGCAAGAGAAAATACTGTATGAGTATATAATGCATACACACAAAGCTCGACAGGTGGATTAGTAATGCAAGTTATGTAAGGATATATTTCTTCTTGGTACCATTATTTATATTATAGACTATGCTAAGAATTATATGTTACAACCATAAAATTAAGTTCAATCCCAATACTACAACTTTATTCAAGTTACTTATTTTGTACATATAGAACTCATGCACACACCTAATAGAATAGAGGAAGACATTGTAGAGGAAGGGGACTAGCTACTTCAAGAGCCTAGGTCACTAGAGGGTCCTAAGTAATAGGCTGCCCTAATCAACCTCAAGCTTGCTAAATGATTCAGAAAGGTTAAGCAATTAAGGTCAAAAAGGAGGAGCAATTTGGTTGCTATTGTCCTTCTACTAACTTGAATGTTTCAAGGGGTCAAATGAGCTTATTCCTAGAGTTCAATCTGCAGCTCAAACAACTCACTGCCTAAGGAAAGCAGTGTAGGACATGAACTCTAGTGTGGAATGTTGGTGTCTAAGTGGGGTGTTGGCATCTGTACATATAGAGAGTGTGAGGAATGGATAAAAACACTAGGAGACAAGCTAACAAAGTGACTAAAATATTTTATGCTATGACAAAATGTAAAGACAGCATAGAAATAAAGTGTACAATAAGAAGAATACTTTAGCTAGTCTATCTTTAAATTGAAAAGGAAGGATAATAAAGTGATACCAAACTTTGTATAACTTGATTCTTCAAATAGCTCCAACCGAAGAGTACCTACACACACAAGACCAAGGAAAATTTTGGGGCTATTTTTAGAGGAATGAGCAGTCTTTCCCCTGGTTTGGTGTTTCCACCTCCATGAGTAGCCAGCTAGCAACGATGTAGAAAATGATAAAGAGAGTGTATTGGAAATGGAACACCAACCAATACACAAAACACAATATGCTACTATGCAAGTATGATGATACAAAAGTAAATGAAAATGGTGAATATCACCTTCACAGCCATGTGCTCTCAAGGCAAGTAGAGGAAGGTGCGAGCTTGCAAATTCTCCAACACCAGTGATGTCATAACAACAAAGAGGAGGAGCTAAGAAAGCAATAGATTATAGCTACAATGGAGGTGGTGAAGCTTGAAAGTGTATGAGTTGATCAGCAAAGCATCAAAAATTTAGTCTAGTGTGTAGAAGTGGTGAAGAAGTTGAATGAATTGAATAAATAGGCAATTTGAAGGAAAAATGGAGGCAAAGGAGACATTTTGCATTGTTCAAAGGGGTAGGAAGTATTATAGTTCATGTCCAATGGAGGAACACAATTCCTCTATAGATTCCAGAGGTAGAATCCTATCAGGATAGTAGCGCGACGTGTAGACATTTGTGTGGCGTGCATGTGTCCCTAAAAAAATTTCTCCACCGACACACAAATAGGCTACTAGGCGGACAAAGAGAGGTGGAAGATGTTGAGTTTTCACCATCAAAATTACATTTGTCTAAGGTAATGGGTATGAAAATGGGAAATTTTCAAGGGGTTCAAATTCATGCCATTACATTTTTCCCCCACTTTAGCGAGCATATGCATCAACAAATCCAATTTGACATGCAGGAGAGAGAGAGAGAGAGAGATGGCTCCACAAGTATGCAATCCTATGGGAATTTGAAAAAATCTTTATAGGTGCTCAATCCTACAGAATTTTCTCCATGACTGCTTAGTCCCAAAAAAGGTGGAAAAATGTCCTATATGTACTTGGTCGTGTAGAATGAAAGTACTTCACAAGTACACGGCCCTACAAAGGAGGTGCCACAGGTTCTTGGTCATGGGGGGCCAGAAGTGAAGGGCTTCATAGAGTGTGATTGGGCCTTATAGCTGCTCGGTCCTACAAGGAAAGCTTGGTAAGGTACTCAGTCCTCCAAACTTGATTGTAAAAGTAGCTTCACAGGTGATTATTCCTACAAAGCAACATGTTAATCTATAGACAACATGTTAGGAAAGAAATATTTATGCAAACAGATAGTTAGAACAAATAATTGAAGGAGAAGCTTTTAGAGGGATCCCTCGGGAACCCTTCAAGATTGAAAGGGACCCACACAAAGGGATGCTCTATTTGAAAAGTGATGAAATTTCCACAAATAATCTTGCCATCAAGGAATCCTTTTGAAAGATTCTCTTTTGTCAAGGAATCCAAACAAAAAGGAATGGCCTCCTTGAAGGTGAAGTTTCAATTCTTTTTTCTATGAATTTAATTTTGAAAGAAAATATTGTTAAGGGGGTCCTTATCAAAGGATGTACATGTAGAAATCTTTAGCAATGGATTCCTTGGCTACCAAATACACCTTATTGAATATCAGAGAAGTAGGATCCCCCTTAGGATGGTGTGTGTGAATTGAAGGAGCACATGGCATCCTAAAGAAAGATAGAAAATGCATAGATGTCATGGCCCATGATACATGACGAGATGTATACATGGAAATGTTGTCACACACATGAGGGACAACACATAGGCATCACAACATTGAGAAGCAACCAAAGAAGAGAGAAAGATAAATAAGGAAAGATAAGCAAAGACGAAGAAATCAGGGATAGGAAGTTCTTGGAGTTGATGTTAGATCAATTCTTATAGGTAACATGTGATATATATATGTGAACGAAAGATCATCAGTCCTTCAAGTTCCCAAATCTAAAGAAGATTATGCAAAATAAAATAAAAATAAAAAATAGGTCAACATGGAAGGGAGGCTTAAATTCCCCCAACACTTTGCATTGTCCCTAATTATCAAAAATCAAGGCACAACATATAGAGGAATTTTATAACATAATTTCCCTCCTATATCCAAGCACCTACAAGGGTGACAAGCTTCCTTCAAGAACAAATAAAAAAATCACAAGGGAAACACAACACACAAACAAATCTACTCTATAGATAAAGAAGAGGCACTCTCCTAGTCCTCATCAACCAAGAGGCCATTGTTCTCCATATCTAGATTATCATAAGGGGATGGTGGACAAGTCTACAAGGGTAGGATAGCAAGGGGATCACCCTCTAACTCTCATACAATGAGAGCTAAGGAAGAGGGTTCCTCAAGGTCTTCTTCACTCAACTCCTATGAGGTAAAATTCATTGATCTTACAAAGATCACTGACAGAGCTAGGACATCATCAACTAAGTTAAACATTCACTTGATAGGAGTGCCATGTATTAACTAAATCATAGATGAAGGAGGCACCTAAGATCCAACATCAACCTAATCAAAAGAGATGGTGACAAACCAGAGAGACATTGAGGATGCCTTCATCACCAAGATGGCCCAAGAAAAAGCAGACCCTCTCCCAAAGAAGGTGATCCCTTCTTCTAACCTCCATTATAAGCAAGGTCTTCCTCCAACTTATGCTTCATCGAAGGATATGGAATTCCCATAGAGGAATCAGAAGGTGAGGAGGAAGAGGACAAGGCCACAGTGGTGCTCAACATTTCCACAGGCCAAGAGAATGGACGGATTTCCAAAAGGGACATCAGAAGAGGAGGTTCCACTGAGGGAGCGATGAACACCTACACCCATTTTCGGTGAGGTTCACCAACATTCGTAGAAGGATTTAGAAGTAGAACTGAGGAGATGGGAACTAAAGTAAAAGGAAAAAAAGAGGGAGGCACAATAGGAGATGTCAAAACGAGAGTTATAGGCTCCTCTTCTGCCTTCTACAATGCAGCTTGTTTATTAGCCAAATCCTTCCTTAGATGCTTATGCTCACATGCAAGTTAGTTTTTTCAACTCTGGGAACTAGAACTCACACTTGAGAAGGAACAAGAGGCTCCTATTCCACCATAGACATATCCTCCACAACCATTACCGATGAAAGAGTAGCCTCCTGGATGAGAGCAAGAGTGGAAACCACAACAAGTTGAGAAGCGGAATCAAGCATCTCAGTGGTGAGCCTCTTTCCATTCATCACCCAAAGGGAAAGAGTGGTAGGAGGCTGCAAAGGGTGAGACATAGGGGAAACTCCACAAGTAAACTTCCCCTTACCATAGATGATGGGCCTTAACACTATGGGTAAGATAAGAAGCTTTAATACTTGATGTTAGCCTTCCACCAAGCAAGCACCATCAGACTCCTCAAGTGAGGCAAGAGGTAGAAGCAAATGAGACAACAAAAGAAGAGGAAGGCTCATGGGCACAAGTAAACCACCCCTTCCCCTTTTGAGAGGAGGAGGAGGCAGCCTACTACTATGCAATCATAGAGCCTTTAACTAAAATGGCATAAGGGGAGACAGGGTAGGTCACCTTTAGTGCTATGCCTCCATTATTATATTTAACATAGTTGTGATACATAAAGTCCATCCTCAAAGGAAGTGGACCAAATAGGGTGGGAGAGAGAGAGAGACATGAGAGGGAAGGAGAAAGAGATACTTGAGAGGGAGAGAGGGAGGGAGGGAGAGAGACGTGGAGGGAGAGGGGAAGGAGAGAGAGAGAGAGAGGACCAAGAGAGAGAGGGACAAAGAGAATGGGAGAGGGAGAGAGGGAGAGACCAAAAGAGAGAGATACTTTATGAGGGAGAGGGAGGGAGGGAACAGAGAGAAAGTTGGGAGGGAGTCCCGTGAAAGAGAGAAAGATAGAGGGAGACCCCAGAGAATCAGAGAAAAGGAGAGAGAGGGAGAGAGAGAGGGAGGGAGAAACGGAGAGAGAGGAAGAGAAAGAGAGAGACTTGGAGAGAGGGAGTGGACAAGGAATGGGAGGAGGGGGAGAGAGAGGGGAGAGGGGATGGAGAGGGAGAGAGAAAGATAGGGGACAATGGGAGGGGAGAGAGAGGGAGAGAGACCTTGAGTATATAAAACTGAGAGAGGAGAGAGAGGCATGGCATCTGGAGAGGGAGAGACAAAAGAGGAGACACCCAAGAGGAGAGAATCGCAAGTGGAGAGACCCAAGAGAGAGAGGTAAAAGTGGGAGGGAGAGAGGGAGAGAGGGGGGAGAGCATGATCTAGTTAGGGTGGGAAGGAGAGACCTGAGAGATAGAGTTGAGAGAGAGTTATTGTGCCTGAAGAGATCTCATCCATGCTACTTATTTTAATGTGAGGTGAAGAATGTGGTTATTGTATTGTGCCTACTTATTTTAATGATGCATAGAAGAAGGCCACAAAGGATGATAGTAACATTGTAGGCCTCAATGTCATGCAAACAATTATCAAGCCAATGGTCGCAGCTATAACTTATAGTTTCCATGATGTATTCACTAGAGAAAGAAGTGTTCTCGTCTTCAATTTAGGTGGAGGTACATTCAATGAGTCATTTATTTCTATTCAAAAGGGTAATATTGACATCAAGGCCATTAGAGGGGATATGCATTTGGGAGGTCGGGATTTTGATAATAGAATTCTCAATTACTATGTTCAAAAATTCAATACAAAATACAAGTTTGATATCAGTAGTAGTGCTAGAGCTAGAGAGGGAGAGAGTATAAGATATATAATATATAATATGTTATTTATATACTATATATTATAAAATATATATTAAATAATACTATATATAATATATCATAATATATAATATTGGTTTTATGTGTTATTTATTGTATAGGTTTTGAAGCTTCCCCATGCATTCATATTATTTGGCTAGTAAAATCTAAACATAACGGATATCCATTTGTAATGGATATCCATTATTTATTGTATAATATTTTAATCTTCCCCTATTCATGCATATTAATATATATTATAAATGATATACTATATAATATATACCTTAATATTAATAATATTAATATATATAATATAAATATATATAATAATATTAATTTAATATATTAATATATATAAGTTAAAAGGGGGAGGGAGAGAGAGAGAGGGAGAGACCTGAGAGAGATAGAGACAGACAAAGAGACAAAGACAAAGACAGAGACAAATAGACAAAGAGAGAGAGGTAGAGTGGGAGAGAGGGAGAGAGAGAGGGGGGAAAGAGGGGGAGAGAGAGGGGGAGAGGGAGAGAGGGAGTGGGAGTGGGGGAGAGAGATGGAGACACCTAAGAGAGAGGGAGAAGGAGAGGGAGAGTGGGAGAGACAGGGAGGGAGGGAGAGAGAGAGGGAGTGGGAGGGACCTAAGAGTGAGAGGATGAGAGAGAGAGGGGGTGGAAAGAGGAAGAGAGAGAGAGGCAAGGAGGGAGGGAGGGAGGGTGGCAGAGGGAGAGAGGGGGGAGAGTGGGAGAGAGAGGTAGAGAGGGAGTGGTAGAGACCTAAGAGTGATAGGGAAAGAGAGGGGGGAAGGGAGGGAGAAACTTGAGAGAGAGAGTGGGAGAGAGAGAGGGGGGGGGAGGGAGGGAGAGAGAGAAAGGGGGGAGATAGAGGAGGGAGAGGGAGGAGAGAGAGGGAGAGAGAGGGAGGGTAGAGAGAGATGGAGGGAGAGGATGGAGTGGAGATAGTGGTGAGGAGAGAGAGAGAGGAAGGGAGAGTGGTGGATAGATGGATAGAGGGAAAGAGAGGGAGAGACAAAGAGAGGGAGAGGGAGGAGAGGGAGGAAAGGAGGGGGAGGAAACGGGAGATATATATGTATATATATGGAAGGATGGTATAGAGAGATATATATATAGAGACGGGATGTGGAGAGAGCAAACACCTGAGAGGGAGAGAGATGGAGAGAGATCCACCCAAGAGGGAGAGAGAGGGAGAGACCCAAGAGAATATAGAGCAGAGATAGAGGGAGAGTAGGGAGAGAGAGGGGAGAGAGATGGGCTGGAGAGGGAGGGAGAGTGGGAGAGAGAGAGGGAGAGAATGAGAGATAGAGAGAAAGAGAGGGAGAGTGGGAGATAGAGAGAGAGAGACCTAAGAGGGAGAGGGAGGGAGGGAGAGAGAGACCTAAGAGAGGGATAGTGAGAGGGATTGGGAGGGACTGAGAGAGAGGGAGGAGAGAGAAAGAGAGAAAGGCCTGAGAGGGAGAGAGAGAGAGGTATTAATATATAATATAGTTTATATACTATATAATATATTAATTTAATATATACCTTAATAATATTAATATATAATATATTCTATAAATATATATAATAAATCAATTTAGTATATTAATAGATAATAAATATATATATATATCATAATATATAATATATTTAATATATAATATAAAATATATCCTGATATAATATATTAATAATATTATGATAATAATAATTTTTAAAACTAAAGTAAATAGATATCCTTTTATAACAAATATCGATTTTGTTTGCTATAGGTTAAAAAGATAGAAGCACGAGCAATGACATGTACATTGTGCAAAACATAATAGATATTCGTTCGAAATGCATATTCATTTGTTGAGTTATATAAAAAAACAAAAATGGGACCATTTTGAGCATTCTAATGGTCCCCACATTCCTTTTGTCACTAAAATCTCATGCTTTTTGTCTGTATCAAACAAAATTTAGCTTTTGGGAGATTCTTTTACACTTGGTAAACTTTTACAATCATTTGTGTGTTTTTTTTGGTTTGTGCAAAGGGGAGCAGTAGTCGTCTTAAGACAAAAGGAAAGAGGAAATTAAGAGTAGATCAAATTGAAGCATATAGAGCAAAAGATAAATTCATAGGAAAAGAAGACAAGGTATGAAAAATACTCAATTTGAGGCCTCTTTTTCACCGTTAAATGTCAATTCAAGTGAAGATGAAATAGAAAATGAAAATATTGAACATCATATTGAAATTGAAAATGAAAATATTGAAATTGAAAATGTGGAAAATGAAAATGAAAATGTGAACAATAATTTTCAAGTGAAAAATTTGTTGAAAATGTTATTGAAAATGAAAATGTTGTGTAAAATGAAATTGTTATTGAAAATGTTAAAAATATTGAGAATATTGAAAATTAAAATGTTAATAACATTGAACTGGAAAATGAAAATGTTGGAATTGTTATTGAAAATGTTGATAACATTGAAAATATTGAAAATGAACCTTATGTGACACCTAATTACATGAGAACCCCTAAATGGTTGCATGAAATAGATGAGAACATAATAGATAATCTTCAAGGAAAAAGGTCACCATAACAGTTCGTTTGTGGTCTACCAATATGTTCAATGAATACTTTTACGATAAGACATTAACCAAAAAAGTCAAATTTTTGTGCAATTGCTAAATTCTTGCAAAATGAGACCATTTTTAAGAAAATTGAACATTCAAAAATAGTATTATTGTAAAAAAAAAAAAATTTAATGCTCTAACATCCATTGGAAAGACTAGTAAGGAAAAAGATAAAAGGGTTGCTTGTAGAGTGATCACAACCTCACTAGTAAGCCATCATTTGAGAAAGGCTTGTTTAATGAGACAAACTTCTATTGATTTAAATCTAAATCGTTAAACATTGAATAGAGCACTCTCAAGAAGAGGAAGCCTTGATAGTCCTCTTCAAAATGATACGTGGGCTTTTAGTGGGAGGCTTCCACATGTTGATAAGAAGCTAACTGATAATGCAAAGATGTAAATTGAACAAATTTTGAACTCACTCTAGAGTATCCCCGAATGTAAAGGATGTTTTAAAGTTATGAATTGGTAATCGATATTGCACACCACATCTGAAACTTTTCTTGGAATGTAGCCAAACAATTTTTTCAAGAACATCCAAATTTGTAAATCTCATAAAGGGCTTTTGAGTCTTGCAAACCATTTTATTGTGAACCTATTAATATTCGTAATACATGAATGTTGTAAATACCATGTTTATTTTTTAATGTATCATGAATTATTATGCCATATTCATTCTACTATCCATACTAATGAAATGTTGTAGAAGTGTCATGCAATGCAACTTCCCAAGTCATCCAGGGACTTTTTAGATTCATTTTTATGCATTAGAGGTGATGGTTGCTTATTTTATAGAAATGATTGTCTAAATGAAATGTGTTTACAAAGTGGTAGTTTATTGAATTTTGTAACATTCTTTCATGAGGGAGCGAACATGATTTTGATAACAAGATTGTTGAGAAAAAAAGGTTTGAGATAGTCAAATACACATTGAAGAGTGGAGGTGAAGGTTCTAGATGTGATTTGGTTACAATAGAGGTAAGTATTGTTGATTTTATTTCTATTTTTAAGAAAAAAAATTCTATAAGTATGCAAGGAATAGCCATAGGTCACAGTGGTTGGATCATCAATTCAGGATGTGTAAGGACTCTTTCTCGATAGGAACTATTGCATCCATAGTTGATTTTGCTAAAAATTACACATTGCAACCACAAAATTAAGTATAATCACAATATTATAATTCTATTCAAATTGCTATTTTTGGCCACATAACATATAGACATGGCCCTAATAGTATAGAAGAGGACAGGAAGATAATCAAGGAATACCATTTTTACATGAGTGATTTGATAGATCTCATTCATTTGAGTTTGTACAACATTATTTTGAAAAAAAAATTGAGTTCTTGTAGGAAAAATGTATTGCAATGGGTCAACATTTTATTTGGTCAGATAACTGCACAGGGAAATTCAAGAATGCTCCCATGTTTTACTAGTTGAGTAGGATGCATATAGAGAGGGGTGTACCACATATTTGGAGTTTTTTTAAAGTTGGGTATGGAAAAGGTGAGCATGATGGCACAATTGCATGTGTGAAGAGATCTCTGGTTAGGGGAAAAATGAAGATCAGAGGTGGTGTAACATTCAATGATTCACATTCTTTTTTTAATGGTGTACTTATGTATTATCATGAGGAGGGACACTCGATTCACAAGTGTGTAGGTTCTTTTGCTTGGTTGAGGAGAACACGGTGGGAGAAAAATTGGAATGTCAAACAATTAGAGATTCTTCAAAGATGCATTCATTTTGAAGCTTAGATGTGGGTGCATGGACCATATGGACATGAAAGTTGGATTGTTTTTGTCATAATTGTATTCAATGTGAGTGTGATCAATGTGAGTCAAGTGAGTGGGTAGATACATGGATTCCATGGTACCTAACCCCTTTATCTATGGCACAATATTTTTTAGAATATGAAATGGAATGTTCACTTGACTATGACCATCTTTCATATCTTGTACAATCAGGACATGTCTATGCAGTTGTAGCACTACAGGGGAATGAAGAGGGATTAAACTATTGGTTAGCACGATGTGTACAGGGAAAGAAAAAGTGAACACAAATGATGACGGATGATGATGGGTTCATGTATCCTACAAGTTCAGTTGTTGTTTTTGTAACTTTGTTGCATTACCATTTCATCATAATTTAGGTTGTTTAGAATAATATAGATTTGTTATTCTAAGAATCTTTTCTAGTTTGCATTACCATTTCATCATCATTTAGGTTGTTTAGAATAATATAGATTTGATATTATAAGCATTTTTTCTAGTTTTCTTTACCATTTCATCATCATTTAGGTTGTTTAGAATAATATATATTTTTATTCTAAGCAACTTTCTAGTTTGCATTACCCTTTCATCATCATTTAGGTTGTTTATAATAATATAGATTTGTTAAGTTGTTGATAAAAAGCTTATGATCATACAAGTTTAGTTGTTGTTTCTAAAACTTGGTTGTGAACATATATGATTAAAAAGGATGGCATACCTACATTTGAAGACTATGAGAAACACAAAAAAATTCTCATGTATTTGCACCTTGTTATAGCAACAAATGTTAAGTTATTCAGACATCATGCTCGACCAAAAACAAAGAAACTATGGACAATTAGTAGTGTTTATCATGAAGCATTACTCGATACTCTAAAGGTAAGAGATGACCCTTCAAGCACACTTGAGTTGTAGATCATTTGTTGTATGGGATAGGTATGATATTTTTCATCTTATTTTGATCTTGTTTATCTGCTAAGGTTCATTAGTCAGGTTGTTTAAAATAATATAGATTTGTTATTATAAGCATATTTTCTAGTTTGCATTACCATTTCATTATCATTTAGGTTGTTTAGAATAATATAGATTTGTTATTCTAAGCATTTTTTCTATTGTGGTCATATAGATTTTTCATTCTAAGTATATTTTGATGTTCGTGGAATGATGGACCATCGAGCTGCTACAACAATAGCCAGCTTTGATCCTTTGGCAGAGGTATGCAACATATTAGTAAATTTGACATTATATTTGCTCTTCTATGGTCTATTATTCAAAAATTCCATGATGCTTGTATGTATTTTAACTACTACCTTGATGGTTTTTATAGGTTCTTGTCACTCTAAAACCTAAACATGCTACTATTGTGGAAGAGTGTGATGATTATTTTTTTGCGATTATTTTGTTATATACCATTCCACAATTTTTAATTTCCATATATTATCGTACATACTTCTTATTCTATCATTTACATCTCTCGATGAGTGAATACAGGAGGAATAGTGGGAACATTCGAAAGAAAAAATAATCAATAGAAACTCTATCTAGCCGACCTCGAAGGCAACGCATGATCTATTTCCTTCCCCTACTAGCAAATGACTATGTATTAGGTTTGTTTTTTGTATGCCTATGTGGCATTTTGTAAATCCTATATTTGATAGAAATTTTTGAAAGATGATATCATGTGTATTGTGTATACTTTAGGAATATTCAAGTGTTTACTTTACAACTTACATTTATACTTTGTGACTTATGAGCCTTCCAATGTATACTTTATGACCTGTGTGTTTTCATGCATATACTTTGTATTCATGTGTGTATTTAATGACTTAAGTGTATTTGAGTAAATGATTCACTTATTCACAAGGACCAGAATGAACCCTAAACCCCTTTGCACCTTTACATTACATCCATCTGACCCTTTTTCCATCATCTAAAAACTTGAGACCATGGAAAAATTAATTAGAGATATCAAAAACTGAGAGATTATTGTAAAAGGTCCCTACATGATCTCTTAGTCTTAGACAATTTTTTCTAGTTGACACAGTTTCCAAGTAATAGCTTGCCAAATATTGTTTCCTTTTAGCACTATGGACTCTTAAGGAAAATCATCATTCCAATGTAGCTCATATTGTTTTAGGGTGTTTGGGTGTGAAACAAGACCATTCCTAGCATAAACCCACCAATTCAGATGTATTGGAGCTATCAATTTTGTCGCATGATGACCAAAATAAAAGTTATACCCCTTTGCACCTTTACACTCCATCCATCTAACCCTTTTTTCATCAATTAAAAAATCAATGTGCCACTACAAAACACCTTAAAGATATCAAAAAATGAGAGAGGTTATTGTAGAGGGACCCAACACAATCTTGTACCTTAGATAGAGAGTTTGTAAGCATCATGATTTCTGAGTAATAGCCCATCAAACATTGTATCCATTCTGCACTTTGGACTCTTAAGGGATCAAGTCGATTGAATGTAGCTCAAAGTGATTTGACGTGTTTGGGTGCAAAAGAGGACCATTCCTATCATAAACATACCCATCCAAATGTGTTGGAACAGTTGGTTTGGTCGTACAAGTTGCAAAATGAAAGTTGCACCACATTGCAACTTTACACTACTTGCATTTGATAACTTTTTCCTCAACTAAAAACTCATCACCACAAGAAAATGCCTCTAAGATAGAAAAAACTAAGAGAGGTTATTATAGAGGGTCACAATTCAATATCGTAGTCTTAGATGAAGAGTTTGTAAGCATCACTATTTCTAAGTAATAGCCTATCAAATATTGTATCCATTTTGCACTTTGGACTCTTAAGGGATCGAGTCAGTTGAATGTAGCTCAGAGTGATTTAGCATGTTTGGGTGTGAAAGAGGACCATGCCTAGTGTAAAAGTACGCATCCATACATGTTGGAATAGTCGATTTAGTCGTATGAGTTGTAGAATGAAAGTTGCACCACTTTGCAACTTTACATTGTTTGCATCTGACAACTTTTTCCTCAACTGAAAACTCGTCACCATGGGAAAACACCTCTGAAATAGAAAAAAAAAAAGTTATTGTAGAGGGTCCCAATGTTGTTCCATAGCCTTAGATAGATATTTTGTAAGTATCATGGTTTTTGAGTAATAGTCTGTCAAAGATTGTAGTCATTTTGCACTTTGAACTCAATTCAGTTGAACATAGCTCAAAGCGATTCAATGTGTTTGGGTGTGAAAGAGGACCATGCCTAGTGTAAATGTACCCATATAGACATGTTGGAATAGTCAATTTGGTTTTACAAGTTGCAGAATGAAAGTTGCACCACTTTGCAACTTTACATTGCTTGCATTTGACAACTTTTTCCTCAACTGAAAATGCATCACCACACAAAAACACCTCTGAAATAGCAAAAAATGAGAGAGGTTATTGTAGAGGGTCCCAACGCAATCTTGTAGCCTTAGACAAAAATTTTGTAAGCATCACATTTTCTGAGTAATAGCCCATCAAAGATTGCTTCTTTTTTGCACTTTGGACTCTTAAGGGATATTGATGGTCCAATGTAGCCCAAACTGTTTTGGCATGTTTGGGTTTGAAATAGGACCATGGCTAGCATAAAGTACCCATTCAGATGTGTTGGAACATTTTTTAGAGCGGACTAACCTCCATTTCATTGACTATACAATCTTCTTCTTATCTTTTCATTCCTTTTCTAAGTGGTTAATTTTAGTCTTTAGTTGTTTTGCTTCAATTTCAACGCTTTGGACAACAACATCCCTTTGTTTGATAGAGTTTTAAATGCTTAGGAAAACAATTCATTTGTTCAAATCCACCTTAAGCATCATCTCTCACTTTCTTTTCCTGCACAAATTCTTACCAGATACAAAACCTTAATCGTGTTAGGTTGAATGGAATATATGATAACAATTGTGATATAGCAAGTTTGGTCTGGGTCAAGGTTGATTGACATATATTACAATATCATATGAGTGTTATTGCTTTTGTGCAAAGTGTGTATTATGACTAGTGTGCATCAAACCCATATGGTATGCCTAGTTTTCTTATTCATGCATTATGATTAACAGGATTCATTGTTGTGCATTATGATAATACAAATTGCATGTGGAAGGTCAAATAACATGCATGTCATGAAGTTGAATTTGGTTTTTTTAATGGTTGTATCGCATTCATTTGGATTGTATAATTGTTGCATCATAGTTGAGTGATGTATTAATTGTTGATCATGATTATTGTATAGATTTCACATGAACAATCTAATGAACATGTATCTTGTTCAGTTGTAAGGACTTTGTTTGAAGGTTGCATCAAACCCCTATGGTTGAAAGATAGTGATTCTTATTCATGATGATTTTATAGCTTTCACATGTTATTAAACTTGAATTTTTAATGGAATGAATGTTGTATTGAGTTGTAATGGTTTTGTTTGATGGTTGCATCACTCATATGGTTTGTATAGAGTGTTTAGCACCATTGAGTGACATTGATTCTTATCAAGATGATTATATTACTTTTGAATGAACACTGTAATGGCATATATTTCATTATTTTGTATGGGATTTGTTTGAGGTTTTTAATCACTCAAAATAATCAATTCCATAAGACTGTCATAATTTTCTCTTTTCATCTTTTTTTCCTTGTCTATGAGAGCACAATTCTTTGAGGCATGTTTTCAAATAGTTCTTCTCAACAAATATTATACAATGCTTTTCATACCTTTTTTCGATAATTTTAACTTATTTTGAAAAAATAATCAGCTACCCACTTCATTACAGGAGTTCAAAAAACAAAATAATGTCAAATGTATATTCATTCAAGAGAGCTTAAAATCATGTGTATTCTCAAATTGAGTTTTTAATAAAAATGCTTTGGTAGACATGTATGAAAAATGTGATACAATAGAAAAGGTGGTGAATTGTTTGAAAAAACTCCTCAAAGAAATGTGGTCTCATGGAATGTAATGTATGTGAATCTTAATATGAATGAACTCTAACATAGATGGATTACCAAATGTAATTCATAAGTTCTATTAAAATGTAATTTCATTAATCTATAACATGTTATTGATCATAACTTTAAACCATTCTAAAATAATTATACATTCCATTTTGAAAATTCAAAGTAGAAAGACATGCACATGAGTGACAAATTAGATCAAATATCAATTCTTACATATCAAAATGTAGAATAATTGTGTTTGTGTATATACAAATTTGGTGTATATGCCCACTCAGAACAAGTTTTACAATAAGTTTTACAAATTGAGGCATATATGCCTACTCAAAACAAATTTTACAACAATTTTTACAAATTGTGGCATATATGCCTACTCAAAGTTCAAGTTTTACAAGAAGTTTTACAAATTGTGGCATATATGCCATCTCAAGATCTATCAAACCCTAAATACATATCAATCTATATCAAATCCTAATCCTATGCTAAACCATCAAAATCAAGCCTCCTTGAAGAACTTAGTTGCTTTGAAGCTTCCTACACAATAACAGTTCAAACCAAAAATTAGATTGATTATGTGAATGGTTGACAAGATAGACTAGCAAAAAAAAAATTATATATTATAATTTATAAATTATGTATTTAACATCAAAATCGCTATATTGAACTATATTATATCAAAAATGCAATTCTTGTTTACCTCAAGTCTTGCTCTCTGTTTTGCAAGACATTTAGCATATGATTGTCCTTCAAGACGATCAAGAGTCCTCATATAAAGAAATGGTCCCACACTCGTCATATTGCTAAATTGGGTAGAGGACTATAGCAGGTAAAATATAAATGATACGAATTAACATATAATTGTTGAAAAATAATCATACTAAACATATATCTACTCCTATCTAAATTTAAATATATGTAATATAAAATAAACACATACCTATTGTGATGCTTCTACACTAGATGGACTCATGGCAGATGAAGCAGGTAAGATGGTTTCCTATATAAAAAATAACAAGAATGTAACACAATTTAAATGCACATTCACATACAATAATAATGTCGAGAATGTAAAAAAACAATATACCTATTATGTAGCTTCTTCCAATGGGCCAAGCTCAGTCAACATGGTTGTAAAAGTACTAGGTTGCTACATAAAAAGCCAAGATTATATTAGACTATCAATCTATGTAGTACATGCATTTAAACATAATAGATTTAAAAAAGTAACATCTAAATAACAATTTAAATGATACTGTATGCTGAGACCCTAGTCCAAATGAAATGGCCAATTGCATAACCTCCTACACTTGGTAAATCTACTCCTCTGTCAAAAATTGTTAAAGATTATGAAACATAAACATATATTAGTACAAATATCTCTTATAAAATATGAAAGAATTTAGATAAAACATACTATGAAAATACTTTAAGTCTTACCGATGCTCCCACATCATCTCTAGAATTCGATGTCTCTTTTGGAAATGGTGCACTCTATGCTCTATCAACTCCTACATTTGGCATATAATGAACCTCATAGTTGGATGTGTATATGGGAACCTTAGTGGATTGTTGGAGAGGACCCAAAACATAAATTATGGCACATCATGTAGTAATGTGGCACACAAATATGTGTCGAAGAGGATGGTGTACTAGTTGGATTTGATGCAGCAATTGTATCTCCATCATGTGTTGGGATGTATCAGGTGCATCACCATCATGATGGGATGTGGCTATGCAACATGATGGCTCTACATGATCAAATGATCACTCAATGAATATAGAGAAAAAATTCTTTCACTCCCTACATCTAAAGCAATCTTGAGGTAAGGTATTGGAGCCAAGGCAGCAATAGGCAAAGTAGGAAGAACTAGGGTGACTCAGTGTGCTCTAGGTCTATCTTGTGGCATCCCTCTACCAACACCCTGGAAATCTTGCATGTCAAATTAATTGACATACCTCCCTAGGAAAAATTTGGCATATAATTTTAAAAGAAAATACTAAGGGATTTCAAGATTGTTGTTGAGTATTTTATCAAAAAAACATCCACCAACATCTCCATAAATTAGCTAATATGCCTCTATGTGTGCACCATTTAATTGAAAATTTTGGCTTCTACACATTTATGAGTTGTCCTATTTTTGGATTGATGAATAATTGGGCTAATTGGGATTTGTCAATATCAAGTTCCCTCACTTCATCACATGATAACCCATTGGCATAAAATTTCCTTTGTTCCTCTTGCCACTGTGCAAACCTATTGTGTTGATTTTCCAAAGTTTCAACATTTGAAATTGTAAGAGAGGGGGACCAAGCACGTAAAGGCTCTAGGTCATAGAGATCCAAGATCAGAGGGCTTCCCTAACTTACCTCACTCTAAAGGGATGAGGATCGAGAATGAAGAGCAATATGTAGTACTTTTGTCACTCTATAGACCCGAATCTTTAGTTTAGGTTAGGCGAGTTCATTTTTAGAGTCGGTACTACACCTCAAATAGCTCTTTGTCCAAGGATGGCAGTGTGGTTCTAGGATGATAGCACGACACGCTAGCATTCATATAGCTAGAAGATAGGAAGTAAAGTAAAAATTTCCAAGAAACCTACTAACAGCCTAGCTAGTTGATTCTAATGAGAAAGTACAAGAGATAAAGATGGAGATGATAAAGCAAGTAGATAAAGGCTAGGGCGACGAAGATAATCTCACAAAATTGCATGTTCACCAGCTAGCTCCACACACTCATTCACCTGCACACAAGCAAGGAAGGGGAAATTGTTGGGGTTGTATAGGGGCCTACCTCTATCATACCCCCGCTTTGGTGTTTCCACCTCCATGGACAGCTAGAAAGCAATGGAGTAGAATATGTGATAAAGAAAGTAGAAAGAAAGATTGCAATGAACACTACAAAACAATACTATGCTACTCAATGAAATCACAAAGGAGAGGAGTGAAGCATTACTACCTCCACCCAAAAGCTCACTAGCCAATGGAGGGAGAGTGCAAGGTATGGACTTGGCAAAGTAACCATAGCCAAAGCGGTGATGAAGGGAGGTCTCACAAAACTCCAAGCCCACACTTCTATGGCTACCTCACACTTGCGATGTGGAGTTGATGGAGCTTCAAAGATGTTGTAATGCTCACAATGGAGTGTTGGAATTTTTCTTCAAAGTGAAAAGAGAGATTGAATGTGTGGAGAGATGCCAAGAAGATGGAATGATAGTGAATAAAATGAATTATAAAGTAGAATGGGAAGGAATAATGTGTTTTTGGGTCAGTTGGTCAAAGAGGGACATTACAATTCGGCCCCAATTGGGTGTGTAACACCTCTTCCAACTTCAGACATAGGAATCTGTTAGGGACAACAACCTAGTACACAGACGCTAGCATGCCACACATTCTTACCCGACAAATATTCTCTCACCAAAACACAAGACAAATGCGAAGTGGATGGAAGGCAGATGGGTGATGTGGAATTTCACCTTCGGATTTGATTTTCTAAGGTGAGGGTATGTGAAAAGGGAATTTTCTCAAGGGGTGCAAATTCACTCCTATACATTTTTCCCCCACTTTAGTGAGAATGAATATCGATGATTTTTTGATAAAGTAGATCAAAGAGTTAGTCGGGTTAGAAATGTATAAATGAATTGTTGAGGAAGCAAAGCGCGATCCAGAAAACTCAAAAGCGTGGGGTAGGAAAAGAACTCCACAGGTACCTCCCTAGGGAATTTTGAACAAAAGGACTCCATAGCTCCATAGAACTATGAAGTTAGAAAAAGTACACCAAAGGCCCTGTTAGCTGTCGAAAATGCAAGTTTGAATCACGAAAGGTTGCCAATCTTTCACAACATTTTAGGGTAATAGACAAGGTCGAAAAGATTTTGGACCTTCTACTCTTTAGGTGCTACTAGACCTAGGCAGGTATACCTATCTAAATTACACAGGGTTGGCTTATAATTATTGTTCATGCAATGATTTTTCCACATTGGTATATGAAAATGAAAAAACTAAAACAAATTTGGTATATATTGTATACCACTATTCAAAACCAAACCCTAATACGCTCAGTTAACAAATGTAAAAAATGTGAGTGAAACTAAAGAATGTAAACAAAAAGACCAATGCCTTATAGGATTTACGGAGTCAAGAGAAATCTGAAACAAGTACATTGTTCTAGCAGACGTTCAAGTTATTTAACATTGTATTTGGTTTATAGCTTGTATAAACATGCAGGATTGTGATTATTGAGTTCTTCTTAGTAATCCAATTAACATTCCCTAATTACTATGATCAATTCAAAGAATTTAATCTTTACTGGAAAGAAACTATTAATTGACCATATAGATGTAGCAAATGTGCATTGACGAACTAGGTATAAACTTGTTACACCAATTCGAATAACTAGAAAACACCATTACGGAGACAACCTCAATAATATTTTTCAATGAATACCATAAACAACCGATACCAGAAACAATTTCACCATAGTATTAGATTTTCATTGATATCTCCATGATTTTACATATACAACCAGTCTCATCTTTGCCAAAAAATTGTATTCTACTGTCTCTTCTCTATTCTCTATCCTATTCTACCTATCGCCCACATATTGTTTTCAAAATGGATACTTATACATTGAGAATACGAAAGGATGCATCCTTTCGGAAATAGAAAATATCAAACTACAAACAAAAGATAGAGAATAATTAGGCTCTATTTAGCCACAAATGAGTCTTGGCGAGGTGGTCCAAATAATCCTGGCGCTCATACGTGTCCACATCTCCAACAGCATTCCAGACCGTGATTTCCATCTTGACCATTTCCTCATTTTTCTCACTCACTTCCTCCAATGTTGTATCCTCTACAAAAGTTGTCTTCATGACTTCATTCAGCATTGAGTCACATTCATTCTTCCATCTGGTGGCATCTTTCAATTCCCCTTTATCATCAGAGAATATGATCATAGTTTTATTGGCAGCTTCAATTAATCCGTGTTCATCCCCCTGCAATTCCTCATAGAAGTTTTGATGACGATTCACAATATGATTTGCAGCTTTAAGTGTTGCACTACTAGACACATCTCTTTGGGCTAGTTCATGAAACTTCTCCATTATTCATCCATCCATCCTTTCATGCTCCTTCAATGCAGCCAAAGTATGAGAATATTTTCCCCACAATTTATTCAACCAAGATGTCAAATTATCCTGCCTCCTCTTAACAATTGTTGCAATTGAATCATGCTTTCCCTAAGAATAAGCACTTGATCCTACCCAGTGATCTTTTGCCTAAGAACTTTCTCCTTGAGTGATAATTTTGGCTGGATTCATTGAAACACCAACCAAGTCTTTGAGTCTATCATTTTCTTTCAGCAATTTTTCATTATTTGCTTTATATATTTCTCTTTCTTTTATCAGTAACTGAATCTATGCTTTATTCAACTTTGCAGCATTTACCCCAATCTCAGCAATAGCTACAGGATCAGCCTCTCTGAATTTTAGAGTCATGACATGGCCAAATGCCTTCTCTATATCAATTACCATTGATTTCCTGTGGGGTGGGTATAAAGCCCATATCATCAATGATCCATCATCGGTATTATACTTGGAGCCTGCATATACTTCTATCACCTTTTCCTTGTCAAGCTTGTGTGTAGCATGACTATCCTTCAAGAAACTATCAAAGACCAATGCAAAGTTCAAATCAAGGCCACAAAAAATCATGACTCCAGCGCTCTCCAACATTTTCCTCCCCTTTTCTAGAGTCATATTTGTCATTTCATCATCCACACATTTTCTCAATTGGGCTAGCAATTGTTCCTCATTTCCTGAAGTAACATCATCAACATTCTCTTATTTCCTTCCCCTTTGCTTGTACAAAAATTCCTTGAATTCTAGAGAATTTATAAACTCATCATCAGAGACAAATGATCTATATTCTATGTGCCTTGTATCAACATCACCACTTTCAATAATTTGTTCTCTAACTGGGAAGACATACTGCTTGTATACACATAAAAATGGTCATGTCTATAATCCTGGCAATTAATTAAATATTTATTATTTAATTAGCTTTCTAAAATTCCTCTACATATGATTAAATTTAATTAATTTAATTATATTGTTCATTCATCTTATTCTTCTTTCATAATTAAATAAATTTATTTTATTTAATTATTTTCCTATGTCCACTTAATTAATTAAATAAATACATTTTATTTATTTAAATTAATTATCACTGTTTAAATTTAAATTAAATCTTTTGATTTAATTAAGTTTAAATATTTCTCTTTCTTCTATTTTTAATTCTTCTTCTAATTAATTAAATGTTTCATTTAATTAATTTCATAAAAAATGATTTAATTAAATAAATCTTATTTAATTAAAAATATCTTGTGCTTTCTTTCCAACTCACAATTAGGTATTTTATTTAATTGTGCAATCTTCTCATATCATAATTAAATATTTTATTTAATTATGAGATCTTCTGCTTTTTTCAATAAAACCTGATTAAAGCTTTATTCTCATCACCAACTTTCTTCTGCTTTTAAAAGCTTAATTAAATATTTTATTTAATTAAGAAAAGTTGAATGTCCTCCACAAATAAATAATTAATTTTTTTTTAATTAATTATTTATCAGCTTTAAATCTTTCTTTTATTCTTTTAAAGAAAGATGATTTCTTATCTTTTTTTCTTTTTCCTCTTTCATAAAAATAGAAAAATCTTGTTTTTAGGTTTCTTCTATTTTCTCTTCAGTTTCATCTTTCTTCAACCATTCGATTTGCCAGGGATTATCACAACCATCAATCGAGACAGCCAATCAGAATCATTTGAAAAACTGTATAAATATGTGTGTGAATCCAAGCATTGGTAATAGGCAATTTTTAGAGTTCATGCATTTAATTCATTTAGTATTCATTTATCATAGCATCATGTTTATTTCAAGCTTATTAGTTTAAATCATTATCATAGCTTAATCTTGCATCTACATCATATCAAAATCTCGTTCTTTAGGAAGACAGTTTGTTGAGCCTAGCCTATAATCTGAGAACACAAAGCTGGAATCGACAAAAACACTAAAGATAGAGGACAATAGGACGACAATGGAAGCAGAATACTGAGTTTGCGTCTTTCTACCTTTTATATTCTATTTTTATATAATGTCTTATTGGTGTGCTTAAATAGTATTTCATTTCAATTCATTTACACATATTATTTTTGACCACACATTAAATGGCGCCCACCGTGGGGCCTATGCCCCCATTTTAGACTTCTTTCTTGCAGGTTTTCTTGCAAGTTTTCCTTGCAGGTTTTCTGACATTCAGCAGCGCATCTGGAAGATCCAAAAAAAATTATTTTGCAGGTATTTCAGTGCATCTGAAGACTGTTTCAGTGCATCCAGGAATTACTACGGCGCATCTAGGAAACAGAGTGGCGCATCCGAGCATTTCTGCAGAGCATTTAGGAATTTAGTTAGCGCATATAGGACTTTCTTTAGTGCATTTAAATATGTTTCAAAAAAAATAAAAAATAAAAATTTGCATTTAGATTAGCGCATATAGGTTCTGTTTTCGCCCATCTGAGTAACAGAGTTGCGCATATAGGCTTTGTTTCCACGCATTTGGCTAATAGTGTTGTGCACCTGGTCTTTGTTTCTGCGCATCTGGGTGACAGAGTTTCACATCTGAATTGTAACAGAGATTCTGAGTTTGACGCCTTTTGCAGATAGAATTTCTTTCATTTTTTCTTGCTGGATTTAAAATGAATCAATCTAGGGTAGCCACCATACCTTTATCATGCAGTTAAAATGAACCCCATGTCTGTTGTGAAGCAAAATCTTCACTTAGATTAAATCACTTTTGATTTTGGTGCATTTAAAATGAACTTGTCTACTCTTCTTGACTGTGCTTGAAAGTGGTAGGTGATTATGCTCTCACCCTATGCAAACTAGGTGATCAGAAAACCAGACCCATTTTTCCCTGTGTAACCCTGACTTGATAATCGAAGTATCCTCTCCCCTTGCGCACTTGTGTGATCCTGGGTGTAAGAGAAATGGTTATTGACTCTAGAAATTGGGCCTACCTAGGGATTTCATCACCCCAACATGACTCAAACCGGCAACGAAGCTAAAGCCAAGCTATCCCCAACCGGTATATAAATGTAAATCTTAAGGGAAAACCTAAGGTTGCTTGTGTGGATGTGTCATACGGACGGAGTTGTACTCCCTTAAACCCTGTTGAGCTTAACCTCTTCAGGTTGGAGTGCCACCTTAATGGTGATTAATCTCTTGCCCCATGTATGGCCACTCGAACGGCGGTCCCGAACTAAATACCATTGTTTAGAAAGCCAAAAACCTTCTATCTGCTAGTCCAGCACCGGTCGGTGTGAAGCCTTCCACACTTTCGCAGTCTGTAGTAGAGGTGACCAGCTCGCCATGGGAGTTTCATGGGGGTTGGAAGCTTGGTTGGCCTGAGAAGAGAGTGCACTGTAAGGGGGAGCCTGTGCAACCAAGCTTCTGGATTCACACGCTATTGATATGTGGTTGGGGAAACCCACGTGGAGTCTAGCGGATATTGTCCTGGCCTAACCTAGGTTGTGCTTGTCTTATTCTGTGCTTGGTTACGATCAACTTAAATTAGATTGTTTGTTGTACTTTCAAAAACATTAATTCAGATAAAGGATCATCCAAAACAAACATGAAAAACTTTAGCTAAAACTGGCCGAAAACTGTCTTTAGAAAACTGTTTTAGCGCATCTAAGAAAAACTGCAGCGCATTTAAACTCTGTTCTGGCGCATCTGAGTTATTTTTTGGTGCATTTAGGACCTGTTTTAGCGCATATGTGCTCTATTTTTGTGCATATAAGGTGTTCTGCAGCGCATTTGACTCTTTCTCCAGCACATATACCTCTTTCTGCAGCGCATTTAGGAAACAGAATAGCACTTATAAATTCCTATCAAAATCTGTACATAGACCCGAATCTCTGATATTTTTCTCCCATGTTGAGAAAGTGGAAATCAACCAAGTTCACCAAGAAATCAGTCTTCAATAGGATCAAGAAGCCCAAAACGAACTTCAGTTACAAAAAGACTTTAGATCGTAGAGAATTCTTGTATAAGAGTCGGGACGTCCTACTCCATTATCGCACATTCCTCCATAGGTATCAAGACTACATTAGAGGATTCACCGACGATTACGCTATAGAACCTTTGGCTACCCAAGCTTATTATCAAAGATTAGCATTGTCTCAACATCACAATCTTAATTAACCTCTTGAGTTTGAGAATATACCACAACCTTCAATTGAATATTCAACGCATCCTAGTCAAATCCTTCAGTGACCTTTGATCATATCCGAGGATTTCTTACATATGCCTATTTTTACAAGATCTCTATACAACAAACTAGGAGAAACATCCCAACAAGAAACTCCCACCCACAACATTCAGGAAGAAGGTGAACGTGATAGTCCTCTTTTTAGTGTGAGTCGTAACCCTCTTTTCAGTAACGACAATATGGCTGATAGAGAGGAAAATTCGTTGCACAAGAACAAAGACATGAACAAAACTCCCGTAGATAGTGACGATGACCAAGAAGAATAATTTAACATTAGGGAGGCTGAACAAGACCCCAAGTTTCTTAAAGCCCTTGAAAAAATTCTACAACATGACAAAGAAAAATATTTTCTCTTCTTAGCTGATCAAGGAGCTAAATTGCCTAAAGATTTTGATACTGAGAAATTAAAAAGCAAAGAAGAAGAAACATCCCCATCTAATTTAGCTATTTTTAAACAAGAGTTTAAAGCACTCCAAGGACAATTCAAAGAATTACGAGGGGGAACCACAACCAAGAAATACACTTTGGATGACATATTTCCTTATCCTTTTGATAGAAGTCTCAACATGATTCCATTTCCTAAACACTGTGAAATTCCCAAATTTGATCGTTATAATGGAAAATCAGACCCAATCGACCACGTTAGAGACTTTCAAAACATGACATTGGAATTTTCCCATGAGGATACTTATTTATTGCGATTATTTCCTCAGAGCCTTAGATTTAACTCTATGGAATGGTTATCTAAGATTACACCTCCTGTCCAATCATTTGAGGAATTGATCAATTTGTTCATAACACAATATGCCTACAACATTCAACACCAAATCACAATGATTGATCTTTGCAAAGTTGCTAAAAAACCCAGTGAATCTTTCACTACCTTTCTTCAAAGATGGAGGAGAATATTCGCTAGGTACCCACGGCATGTCCCTGAAAAGGAGAAAATGGTTACTTTCATCAATAGCATCAATTCATAAATGAGCTATCGTTTAAATCTACATTGTCCACCTTCCTTTGAGAAATTGATTGAGGATGCCATGACCATCGAAAGTACTTTGGTCAAAAGAGGGACAATAAAACTTGATAGGGACAACCCTAGCTCGTCTAACCATTACAACAATCAAGCCAAGTCAAAATTTTGGACTCGCAACAAAAACATTGTAAATGATGGTGTTGTAGATGCAAATCATGTCACATCTAAGCCATTTATTCTTAGTACTCCCAATACGGCTCAAAACCATAATTACAACAATGTCAATTCAGTCACGAATCAAGGAAACAATTTTCCACCTCCAACAAACAACAATCAAGGGACTGCCAACAACCAAAACTATCATGGGAACAACTACAACAACAACACTTTAGGGAATACCTCAAACACGAACCCACAACGCTTTTCATTCTTCTCTAATAAAAGAAATTTCACTATGCTAGGGCAATCCTTGGAATCTGCTTTCAAAGAGGTTATGGAAAAGAATGTCCTTATGTTACCACCGCAATGCAATTATGAACCTAGCGTAAAACCTCCATCATGGAATGAAGCCTATTTATGTGACTACCATAGGTGCAGAGGTCATCATACAAACAACTGTCAAGCTTTGAAACATGCTATTCAGGACCTAATTGACAAAGGCATTATCATAGTAGAAGGACAAAAGACCAATGAAGATCACCAAGCATTTCGCAATCCTCTACCAAATTATCAAAAGGGAGAATTTTCTGACAAAAATGTGAACCAAATTGATGACAATGTAATCTATCACCTCTATACGGACGATGAGCGAGTCAACGTTATAAAAATCAAAGAGAAAGTAGACAATGGACAAGTGAATGTCACAACAAGAGCACAAGCTAAATTTGTCTTGAAAGGTACCTCTTCGAAATCCAATGAGACCTTCCCTCAACATCAATATGACTTAGTTAACCAACTTTGAAAAACTCCAGCTCAAATCTCCATTTTAGAACTCCTAAAGATTTCCCCTGCACATAAGGAAATTTTAGACAAGGCCCTTTTTGAAACAACTGTATCCACGGATCTGGATGTCAACCGATTTCAAGCCATGGTAGGACATTTGTCCTCACCTACATGTCTCTTGTTTTCAGAAAAAGACGATGTTTCCATGACTCATCCCCACAATTCATCATTATACTTAGAGGTCACAATCCATAAATTCTGTGTTAAATGTGTCCTAATAGATGGAGGGGCTGGTTTAAATATATGCACCTTGAAGGTGGTTCAAGCATTAGGATTTGCAAAGGACTCCATTGATCCTAGGAGGAAGATCACTATAAAAGCCTATGATGATGAGGAGAGAACATCTAAAGGTCTAATCATGCTACCAATCAGAGTGGGACCTGTTATCAAAAATACCTTTTGTCAAGTTTTAGACCGGGATCTTGCGTACAACATCTTGTTGGGTCATCCTTGGATCCATGAAATGCAAGCTGTTTCGTCCACTTACCATCAATGTCTTAAGTTTCCATATGATGGACAGGAAATCACCATACCAGCTGATAACTCAAAGACACAAACTTGTGCCAATGTCAAAGCTCATCAGGATACTTTGGTTCCGAATAATCGAGAAGCACTTGCTAATACTTCTCCTAAGCATGATACACAAATCAGTCAATTAGCCAAAAGCTTTGACAAGAAACTGCAATTCAAGGAAAATGGAGTTGGGGAATATTCCCTTTGTCTTGCTAATCTACCTACATCTCCTTGATCACATGGAAAACCTTCTATTACACAACAATAGATATCAGCAGCATCAACATCAGCACAAGTACAAACAGAGCCAACTACTAAGTTCAATGGACAATTTATTAAAGAAAATTTTCCCATGGAAGATCCTGAGGACACAGCAATTCTGAATTGGCTTTATAAAGATGAAGATGAAATAGTTCTAAATGTCACTTTACCAACTGACAGATATGGGAAAGGGTATTCCATCATGCAAAAGATGGGATATGACAATGGTCCTCTTGGTAAAAGAAAAGAAGGCATCATCGAGCCTATCCATCTTCTAGGGCTTGCCGCATATGATAAAACTAGACTAGGTTATGATGTTACCCCATCCAACCAATCACATGGTAATGTTTGTACACTACAAGACGGTTCTGATAAAAAGGATACATGTTTGGCAGCCACCTTGAATTTCATAGAAAATAATTCTAATACCGATTCTGCTGAATATGAATGGGATACCATCCACAATGATGAATTTTGGCGGGACAAAGAGGTAGATGTCATACACAAGTATACACCCACTTTAATCAAAGGAGAAGGTTCAGAGTCTCAACCACAAGAATCTAAACCACAAAGCAACTATGAGTCTAGTGATACTGAGTCAGATTTTCACGAACAAGACTATCAGGAGAATAGTACCATCATTGACCTACCTCATCCCTCGGATCCTACCAATAACTCTGTCTTGACCCTAACCATCGCCGATTTCACATGACCAAATGACTTGTTACCTTTAATCCATCTTGATCTCATTGATTGGGATCTAACCGAATCTATTGATATACCTATTTTTCCAAATGATGAAGCTATCATAAACTTACTTTCAGAAGATGATGTAAATAATTGTTCCACTAGTGATTTTCAGTATGAAGTCTTTAATCAGGAGAGTGTCAAGTCTCCTAGCTGCAAAAATGAAAATAAAGAAAAATGATCTAGTGGTGAAAACTAGAATCTGGCAGTACTAGATCAGACAAAAGATAAAATAAAGAGCATATCAGATGGTGAAAACCTTTTTAAGGAACCAGCTGATGGGAAACTTGACACTCTCCCAGAGCACTATCATGAGCGATCACCCATCTTGATCGAGCCTACAAAGGAAATAAATATTTCAACTACAGATAATCCAAGGATGCTACAGCTAGCTGAATCAATGACAGATAAAGAAATTCCAAAGTTCCTGAACTTTCTCAAAGAAAATCAAATCAATTTTGCTTGGTCATATGTAGACATGCCAGGTCTTGACCCTAATCTCATAATGCATCATTTGTCTATCAAACCAAGAGTTAAACCAGTAAACAAAAACTCAGAAAGATGAATCCTCATGTAGCACTACTAGTTAAGGAAGAACTTAAGAAGCTCCTCGATGCAGGCTTTATAAGGTCAATCACCCATGCAAAATGGATCTCCAATATTGTACCTGTAGCAAAGCTAGACAAACACGTAAGAGTATGCACTGATTTCAGATATCTTAACAAAGCTTGCCCAAAGGATGACTTTCTGCTTCCAAGCATCGACACTATAGTTGATTTGACAGCTGGCCATGCCATGTATTCATTAATGGACGGTTTCTCTGGTTACAACCAAATCAAGATTGCACCAAAAGACCAAGAGAAAACAGCTTTCACGTGTCCATGGGGAACATACTATTGGAATGTCATGCCTTTCGGCTTAAAGAATGCTAGAGCTACTTATCAAAGAGCTATGACTACGATCTTTCATGACATGATGCACACATTCATGGAAGATTATGTAGATGACATATTGGAAAAATCATATACCAGAGAAGGACACCTAGAAATACTGTCAAAAATATTTACCAAATTGGAAAAATTCAAAGTTCGCCTAAATCCTAAGAAATGTGTTTTTGGGGTCACGTCTGGAAAGCTGTTAGGATATATTGTGTCAGAAAAGGGAATTGAAGTAGATCCTACTAAAGTTCAGGCAATCATGGAGATTCCTCCTCCAAAGAACATCAGTCAATTGAGATCATTACAAGGATGACTTCAGTCCATCAGAAGATTCATTGCACAATTGGCTGAGAAAAGTCTACCGTTCACACATCTCCTGCATAAGAATGTTCCCTTTAGATGGGATGACAAATGTGAAATGGCATTTCAACAAATTGAGCAGTACCTGATGAACCCACCAGTTCTAGTACCACCAAATCTAGACAAACCGTTGATCCTATATATCTCTGCAACTGAGACATCCTTGGAGGCATTATTAGCACAAGAAGACCATGAAGGGAAAGAACGTGCAATCTATTACATCAGCAGAACACTAACTAGTCATGAACTTAACTACACTTTCATTGAGAAGGCTTGTTTAGCAGTAGTCTTTGCTTCACAGAAATTCTGACATTACATGCTAACTCATACAATCAATCTTGTTTCAAAAATTGATCCACTCAAGTACCTACTAAGTAAAGCATCACTAACAGGAACGTTAGCAAAATGGGTCATGATTTTGAGTGAGTTTGACATCCACTATGTCGATCGTAAAGCAATCAAAGGACAAGTTACTGCTGATCAACTAGCAGACACTCCTCTACAAATAGAACACCCCTTACACATTGAGTTTCCAGATGATGATGTTTTCACGGCAGACTCAGCAGCTATGGTCCTTATACTTTGATGGCTCTTTTACTCAACATGGATCGGGGGCAGGCATTCTCTTTGTCACCCCTCAAGGACATACCATTCCTCAGTCATATAGGCTAATGTTTCCATGCACCAATAACATATCCGAATATGAAGCACTAATCACTGGATTAAAGACAGCATTGGAATGGAGGATTACCAAGCTACAAGTTTATGGCGACTCACAACTAGTTATTAATCAAATCAATGATGATTATCAGACTAAAGATGACAAGTTGTTGCCATACAAGAAGATGATTGATGACTTCAAAAAGTACTTTGTGGACATTCAGTTCACACAAATTCCAAGGGTTGATAACAAAGCAGCTAACGCTATGGCTACGATCGCCTCATTGGTACAACTCCCCGAAAAACATACTCGCTATGAATTTCTGGTGGAACAATTATTTACACCTGCCTATGACACACCTGAAATCCAAGTTATCTGTCACCTGGTAGGATCCGATTCACCCTAGTATGGTAAGATTTACGCCTACCTAAAAGACGACACTTTACCGCCTGACTTATCCCGCAACCAAAAACGTAACTTTATCTGACAATCCTCTCGATACACCCTTATCGCTGATACCCTTTATCGCCGTGGTCTTGATGGTACTTTACTTCGATGTCTAGAACATGATGAATCTGACAAAGCTTTACAAGAAGTTCATGGGGGAATTTGTGGTACTCATTCGAGTGGACTAACCTTATCCAAGAAATTGATTAGAATGGGTTACTACTGGTCTACAATGGAGAGGGAATCATTCACTTTTATCAAAACATGCTCAAAATGTCAAATTCATGGAAATCTTATTCATGCTCCTGCACAAGAACTTCACTCGTTCACACCCACCTGGCCATTCTCTCAATGGGGGTTAGATCTAGTGGGAAAAATTCATCCTTCTTCTTCAAATGGGCATAAGTTCATTATCACAGCAACAGAATATTTCACTAAGTGGATTGAGGCAGTACCTCTCTCTAAAATCACTGGAAAACAAATCTCATCCTTCATACTCAACTACATTATTTGTCGATATGGTATTCCTAATGCCATTATTATGGATAATGGTTGGCCCTTCAAAAATTAGGATGTTGATGAACTTTGTGAAAGATTCCATATTCAACACAGATATTCCACGCTTTACTATCCACAAGGGAATGGTCAAGTAGAGGCCTCAAACAAAACTATACTAAAGCTTTTGAAGAAGACTGTCAATGACTCAGGGAAGGATTGGCATGTTCAACTCAATCCCGCCTTGTGGGCTTACAGAACTAGTGTCTGAACGCTGATGGGAGCAACACCTTTTTCTCTTGTCTATGGAGCAGAAGCCATATTGCCTTTAGAAGTGGAAATACCTTCATTAAGAGTATCACTGAAAGGTCTCATAACAGATGATGAATATAGAGTTTCCCGACTACAAGAGTTAGAACTTTTAGATGAAAAGAGACAGAGAGTAGCTAACCATTTGAAAGCATACCAAAAGATGATGTCTCGTAGCTATAATCACAAAGTAAAGCCACGTAGCTTTCAGGTGGGGGATCTAGTTCTGAAAGAGAACCCACGTAATCAACAAGACAAAGAAAATAAAGGAAATTTTGAACCAAATTGGCTAGGTCCTTACGTGGTTATTGCAATCTACGGTTCAGGAGCATACAAGTTATCAACGCCAGAAGGAGACCTATTTGATGAACCCATCAACAGCATGCATCTTAAGAAATATTATGTTTAAGTCAGAAAAAGTCTTGAAGAAATCCAAAAACAGCAGAAAAAGTCCTGAAAAAAATCCAAAAAAATAGCAGAAAAAGTCTTGAAGAAATCCAACAATAGCAGAAAAAGTCCTGAAGAAATCCAAAAACAGCAAAAAAAGTCCTGAAGAAATCCAAAAACAGTAGAAAAAGTCCTAAAAAAATCCAAAAAAACAGTAGAAAAAGTCCTAAAGAAATACAAACACAGAGAAAAAGTCCTAAAAAAAAAAAAATCAAAAAGAATGTCATAGGGTGAAAACCTGGCAAACAGGTAGTCTATTGACAGGAAAAATACAAAAAAGTCAAAAAGAATGTCATAGGGTGAAAACCTAGCAAACAGGTAGTCTATTGACAAAAAAATAAAAATAAAAAAATAAAAAAGAAATCAGAAAAATGAACTAAATACAGATAGTGAAAATCTGGCAAACAGACGCTATTCGTACCTCTCCATCTATTAGTTCCTGTTTTACACTTTGTCTTTTCAAAGCTTTCCTTTTTCAGCATCTTTTTTTTTTTCTTTTCGTACCTTAGGGTCATAAACCGCATCATCCTACCGTCATTTTTCCCAGAGTAATAAAACATCTTACCATGGCTTGACTATGGTACATATTCCTTTCCGCAAGTTGTGTCACTAAACAGGGCAAAAAAACTCAACTGGGGGCACTTCACTTTCAGAGCATACCAAAAATAGCTAGACTATGTCCTAGGATCCGATCATACGAACAAACAATCAACTCACTTGAAACATCATTCGATCATCGAGCCTTCTCAGGAAACACTTTTCAGCAGATACCATATCATTGTCTATTGGATGATCCAAAAATCTGAATAATGTATGAAATAACAGTATTACATGTTTGACCAAAAGTTGTTTGATTTTCGATATCATTAATCTGGAGCACACTCAAGGATGTACTGAACTAGAGTCGCAAGGAATGAGAATGATTTTTCTTTGTCTGTTGTCTTGAGATTAACGATCAATCTGATGCAAATATGTCACAGGACATGATGACCAAAGCAATATCATCGATGACAGTTCCACATTTGCATCAGAAAGGTGGTTAATCTTTGTCTGTTTATGCAAGAAATGCTCAGGTCATCTCGGTTCAATTATACCTCGATGTTTGTGTTCCCTTGCTATATCAAAAATCATGAAAGTTGTACTCTGGTCATCATTGGCGCTAATTTCCCCTCTGATGCTTGTACATACTTCCAACATTTTAAAATGTTCTAGGATGATCCAAGAAGGCTTATAATAGGCTCAACAAACTAGTTAGTTTCATGTAGTTGCATATTTATTAAATCATTATATATATTTGCATATTGGATTCACATCAGTGTTTTGAAAGGCTGAATGAAGGCATCAATGGTTGTCATATCGTTTTGAGCTTTTTGTGGAGGACATTTGGACATTTTCTTTATTCCATCCTTTCATTTTTATCATTTATCATTTATCCTCTTTATCATTATCATCATTCTCATTCATTGCATTCATTCAGTTTTATCATTTATCATTTTATCATGCATTCATCATTTCATTCTCATTTATCATTCTCATTTCATTCATTTTATCACTTCATTTTATCATCATCATTTCTCATTTATCATGTCTTTCATTCATTTTTATTATTATTATTTATCCTCATCTTTTTCATTCATTTTATCATTCCCATTTTTCCATGCATCTCATTCATTACCATTCTCATTGTCTCATATATCATTTATCATTTTATCATTTACCATTTATTATTTTATCATTTATCATTTATCCATTTATCATTTATCATTTATCATTTATCATTTCATTTTCATTTCCTCATCGTCATTATCATTTTCATTTTATTTTTCCCATATATCATTATCCTTTTATCCTTACCCTTCATCATTTTTATCATTTACCATTTATCATTTTATCATTTACCATTTCATTTATTTTTATCAGTTATCATTTATCCTTTCATTCTTATTTCATCATCATAATCTTATCATTATCATTTTCATCATTATCATCCTCATTCTCATATATCATTCTCATTTTATTCTTATCATTTCCATTTTACCATTATCCTCATTATTTTTGTTATCCTTTCATTCATTGTAATCATTATCATTATCATCTATTTATTCATTATCTTTATCATTACCATATCATTTAATATTCATTATCACTCCATCAATATCATTTACCATTATCGTTATTATTACCATTCTCATTTATCATTTAATCATTTTATCATATCATTTCATTATCATTCTCATTTTCATTTTATCATCATCTCAGTATCATCACATTACCATTTTTCATTACATAAACATTACAAAAACATATCATTCCTCTTTTCACCACTATCATTTATTCATATCACATTCATTATCTATCATGTCACGATGCATTTCATACATTGAAAAATTCAAAATTAACATCTCACATATATACATCATCACAAATCATTGCATCCACATCATAATCACTAACTCATCCTGCATCATAAGATTAGTCCGCCAATATAATAAAAACATATCAAAATCCATCTCATATCATACATGCATATAAATAACATCCATATCACATCACAAATGCATAAACATATCATCATCAAAAACCATCGCCGCTGCATACCATCGCTCATCAAAATAATACAAGTGTCCAAAGTCCAATGAAACTAAAAGGTTCAAAGCATAATACATAAGACATGATCAAAACTCAATATACATAATAAATCAGTCCAAAACGGCTAACTGGTGGATGCCCCCAAAGGAGTTGGTCTGGAAGGAGGTGGCCTGCCACTCGTACCTGCATCAGGATCCCGTCGAGGCCCTATAACCTCTATGCCATGTGTCGATGTCCGTGATCGGGTCCTGGTCCTACTGTGAGATCTGGGATAAGGCTCTCGCCGCTCAGGAGGGCATAGCTCCTCGTATCGAACTTTGTAGTACTCGGCCTCTCTAGCTGCCTCAAACCCCTCTGCAATGGCCTCTCGCAAGGAGGTACTCTCTATAGTACCCATCAGTCTCTGTGCCACACCCTCGGCCTCCAGTGCTCGCCGTCTAAGGGTATCTCTCTCTGCCACCAACTGTGTCACTTGGGAATCGAATCAAGTGCATTCAACCTGCACTGCCTCGTGCCTCAGCCTGCACCTAAGTCTCAACCTCCAGTCTGCCTGCCCAAGCCGTGCTCTATAACTCATCCTGCCCACCCTGCCCCGCTAACTGACTTTGTAGCTGTGGCTCGTTGTCCCCAAAGCCTCGGTGACTCGACCCCTCGGCAGCATCTTTATCTATGCTCCTCAAGCACAAGGAGGTGATGACACTGGAATCATCAGTCTCATGTCTCACACCGGATCTGGCCCTTCAAGAACCTATGCCCTGCCAGACTGCCTAATCTCGCTAGTTCTCCTCATCCCCATCATCCCCATCATCTCCATCCTTCCGAGGCCGCCCCTCCTTCATCTTCGCCCCCACCCTCCGCCGGCCTCTCCCTCCTCCTCCTCTCCCTCCACCCATAGCTCCGCCTCCCCACCACCACATCCCCTTTGTGATCCCTACTCCTGGTTGTAGGCACTCCCCATAACCCGCGGCTCATCCCGGCATCGTGGAACTCGGGAAATGATGTGTATGGAAATATCGTATAATCATCCTCACATACTTGCATCTTTATACCTCCCGCCTATCTGCCCATACCTCTCCCGCCAGCGGTGGAGTACTCAGATATGCCCCACCGGCGGAAATTCTACCGTCCCCATCCTGACCTCCCTAACCGCCCCATATCTATAACGCTCATAGGGTATGAATCCAAATCGCTCTTCAGACTCCACGCCAAAATATCTCACACAAAGGGCGCTGTCTCTATCGTATATCGTGTGGGTTCAAGTAAAACAAAAGGCATCTCTAGGTGATCACCAACGGTGCCTCAAGTAGCCTGTAGGGTCTCCATCACTACATCGGACAACCGTAAAACTGCCGCCAAAAGATTCTTACCTTTCCACTTTTACCGGACAACCAAGACCAAAATTTTGCATACATAGCCACCCCCAGTCTAGCTCTCGTGCACAGTGGTCTCATGACTGCTATGTGCTCCCACACCTAGATCTGTAGCAATGCCACTCCACTCACCAGGCCGGTGGATCCTCTATAGACAATCCGATGTAGATCGTGGTACATGTCCGCCAAGACACAGCTACCCTAGGCAAATCTCCGTGGCTGTGTAATCATCCACTCCAGCATCCTCCCCCAACCCACTGCGAATCCCTTCGACCGATGGTCCGGGTCCAAGGAAGCTCTCCCGACAAACAACACAATTCAAAGCGGATACCGGCCAAAATCATCCTGGGCCATCCAAAGAACTTCATGATGCCCTCGATCGCCACATATCTATTGAAGCGCCGCGAAATTACCAATCTCCTGTGGTCATAAACCACAAGGGCACCAACAACCGAACTCAAGAATTCGGTATTAATATCCTCGTGCATCACACTCATCTCTAACGCTTTGTGGAAGGTGCGCTCGTGCCACCTTCCCGCCAGGTCAATAGCCCTTATTGGCCAATACTCATGCATGCATAACAAACGGTCCCAATCCACAATCTGATATCAGCTGTAACTTAGCAGGAGTAAGGTCTCCTATCTACTCCCAACACTGTGGGAACCGCTCTCTGATCTGGAGGCTTTTGAAAGCCTCCTATTTTTTTTTACCATAACAAAAGACACATCAAATTAGACTCATATCATGTGATCTATCTAACCAACAAAACATATCAATGACCCATATCAAGTGCTACATCAATCTATATGAATATCAAAACAAGTTATTCTATCATCTTCTACTATTTGTTTTTCTTTTCAGGAATACAAATTTATCAACACACATATCATTTTCTATTTGTATTTCAATCATAAATGCAAATTTTTATCCTCATTTTACTATTTTTTTTCTATTGCAGAAAGCAAATTTATGAAAACATCTACTCTTTGTTTTTCAATCGCGAGAAGCAAAGTTATCAAACTCGCATCACTCAATCAATCATTTTACTCTTTGTCGTTCGTCACAAAGTTATCAACTATCTACTCTTTGTTTTCTATTATGGAAGCAAAGTTATCAGTTCTCTATTAGATTTTATATCCTATCAGCATGATGGTCCTACAATTTATCTATCTATGGCCTAAGGAAGCAATTTTAATCATCATTTTTCATCAAACAAGCATTCCTGGCAAAATTTCCTAAATGCGCAATTTTGTCGCCCATATGCGCTAAAGTTTTTCTTCTATGCGCTAAATTGTTCCCCCAATGCGCTAAAACTCCAAATGCGCTACTCTATCTCGCGGATGTGCCACTCTAACTCTTAAATGCACAACTCTATCAATTTATCCTAAATGCAAAATTCTGTGCCCTAGATGCGCTACAGAACCTATCTAGTCGATCTTGCCCTAGATGCGCTATTCTATCTATCAGATGCGTTAAAGGATCAATTTTCAACCTATTCCTAGATGCGCTACGAAATTTCCTAAATGCGCTAAAAGATTTATCGAATGCACTCAAACTATTCCTAGATGTGCTAAAAACGTGCAAAAAAAAAAATTATCCGATTTAAAAACAATTCAAAATTGATCTAAAATGCAAATTTCACAATGTAAACGGTTGGAATCCCTCACCGGTGGTCCATACGCTGCTGGTCTCTGGTATCGTCGCGCTCGCTCGAATCTATGCCTGTGCACTGAAATCTCCATCTCGCCAAGTCACTATCAGAGCTCACTTTTTACTGTAGCAGTAGGGTGAAAATAACACTTCATTTTACCCCTTTTACCTTATAAGGGTCTTTTTAAGGTGGACATTAATGGCATTTTCCATTTTTTTCATCCTTTTTTTCACTGGGGCATCAGACACATTATCTATCGGGAGCTAAATCACTGTTTCCCTATCACAATCAATTTCTTCTTCCGTGATTTACCTCCTGAGGGGGCATCATCAACATCAAAAATCAGAAACATATGAGGGGAAAATTTTTTATTTTCTTTGAAGTAATGCGTTTCACACATCACTTCAAAGAGGGGAAAAATGTATACACATAAAAATGGTCATGTCTATAATCCCGGCAATTAATTAAATATTTATTATTTAATTAGCTTTCTAAAAGTCCTCTACATATGATTAAATTTAATTAATTTAATTATATTGTTCATTCATCTTATTCTTCTTTCATAATTAAATAAATTTATTTTATTTAATTATTTTCCTATGTCCACTTAATTAATTAAATAAATACATTTTATTTATTTAAATTAATTATCACTGTTTAAATTTAAATTAAATCTTTTGATTTAATTAAGTTTAAATATTTCTCTTTCTTCTATTTTTAATTCTTCTTCTAATTAATTAAATGTTTCATTTAATTAATTTCATAAAAAATGATTTAATTAAATAAATCTTATTTAATAAAAAATATCTTGTGCTTTCTTTCCAACTCACAATTAGGTATTTTATTTAATTGTGCAATCTTCTCATATCATAATTAAATATTTTATTTAATTATGAGATCTTCTGCTTTTTTCAATAAAACCTAATTAAAGCTTTATTTTTATCACCAACTTTCTTTTGTTTTTAAAAGCTTAATTAAATATTTTATTTAATTAAGAAAAGATGAATGTCCTCCACAAATAAATAATTGATTTTTTTTAATTAATTATTTATCAGCTTTAAATCTTTCTTTTATTATTTTAAAGAAAGATGATTTCTTATCTTCTTTTCTTTTTCCTCTTTCATAAAAATAGAAAAATCTTGTTTTTAGGTTTCTTCTATTTTCTCTTCAGTTTCATCTTTCTTCAACCATTCGATCTGCCAGGGATTATCACAACCGTCAATCGAGATAGCCAATCAGAATCATTTGAAAAACTGTATAAATATGTGTGTGAATCCAAGCATTGGTAATAGGCAATTTTTAGAGTTCATGCATTTAATTCATTTAGTATTCATTTATCATAGCATCATGTTTATTTCAAGCTTATTAGTTTAAATCATTATCATAGCTTAATCTTGCATCTACATCATATCAAAATCTCGTTCTTTAGGAAGACAGTTTGTTGAGCCTAGCCTATAATCTGAGAACACAAAGCTGGAATCGACAAAAACACTAAAGATAGAGGACAATAGAGTGACAATGGAAGCAGAATACTGATTTTGCGTCTTTCTACCTTTTATATTATGTCTTATTGGTGTGCTTAAATAGTATTTCATTTCAATTCATTTACACATATTATTTTTGACCACACACTGCTAAGTCCTCATCCTGGATACCTTTTTTGGTCTACCCTGTGGCACATTATCCTTTGGTGTTTCTTCCTCTAAAGACATTTGCTCTACCTCCAACAGCCCTTGGTTATATCTCTCAACCACCATTTCAACTTCATCTTCATTCAGATTCCTGATCATATCATCAAAAGGATAGGGTACATGTTGATACCCCCCAAAGTTTATCTTCATCTTAGCAGAATTTATATATCCCTCTGGGTCAAAACTCTTCCAGGGTGGTCCTCTCTTCATATTATAATGCAACAATCTATCAAGGATTGAATTGTATCCTTCCTTGGCCATCATAGTGAAATCACCAAAACACAAGGTACTAGGCATAAAAGCCTGCTTCCCAAAAGAATTTAAATGCATCACACTGCAATAATCCATCTGTCTGACAATTTCCAAATATGCAACTCTATTTGGAACTATCCTTAGCAAAATGAGAGGAGCATCTTCAAACCCATATACTCTGATCATTGTAGCTCCCTCCAAACAATACCAGTCACCCCATTTATGATCAATTGGCCCATTGAAATCTTTTGGCCGCAGGAGTCTCTCAATCTCATCAGTCAAAGAATAATTACAAGGATATTGATACAACTTATACAATGTTTTTACAAAATACTCTTCAAAATGAATGAAATTAGACTTAGCAAACCTGCTGTCCCAAATAGCAATCCATAATTGAATAGGCAATGCTTCACCCTCCTTACCAACTTGAGAAATTCTCATTTCTAGAGGCCATACTTCCAACTCCTGTCCAAAATATAGTACCAAGTGCATCAAAAATGAATATTGTCTGAGATGAACAATAGATGATCTGCTCTTGATAGCCATCAACCCTGAATCAAGCCCCCTAGAAATATATGAAGCATAGTCAAATGGTTTGGTGTTGTGATACTAGATATCTGCTATGATAATCATTGGCACAATTGACATGAGTTATGGGGCATCCATCCCCAATACTTGACACACTGAGAAATATGTGTACTTCATATAAGGCTCAAACAAATCTACATGATAAGGAGGCCCCTCACTATCTTGCAGAGGTTCTACTTGTTACCCTATTTAATTCTATGAATAGGCAACCTCCAACCCTTATAGATTGTATCCATTCTTGAAAATTATTTTTCCAACTCTTCACAGCTGATTTCCTCATTACAAAACCCTTCCAATTTGAAAACCTCACCTATTTCTTCTTTTGACACATATATATGTGATTTTCCAGATGGGTCACATATAGCCTTACGTTTTGGATCATAATTATCTGCAAGAAATTTCACTAATTTTGCATTTACAAAAATATTAGGGCACACCAGTTTCCCTACATTTAGCTTCCATGGGTTACAGACTGGTTCAAAGCGATTTCTCCTATGATAGTGAAAATTGAAAAGTTCATACCCTCTTACGGTAGTCCAGACATCACCTATGAACTTGCATTTATCTTCTAACTTGTCAACTTCTGCCCTAAGTTGTGCGGAACTTCTAGCTTTAGGCCTCGAGCCAGGTAATTGATCAATAAGGTCTTGATTCAACCTCCTTTCGGTGCCCTCATGCCCTATATCAACCTTTTGTTTCTTTCCTTTTGACAGACTACTCTCACTAGGCTTTCTACCCTTACCCTTTCCAAAACCAGAAGACTCCATTCTCAAACTTACAAAATCAAAATGTGAACAAACCAAGAAGCAATTACTTATAGTATTCTGCTTGAGCTCCTCATGCTAAGAAAAATCTCGGTTCTCTATTCAGCATACCAATTCACCCGTAATCAATTCAGAACTGAAGAATTGATTAAAACTTTACTATTATATCCCGTCACGCCATTAATGAAGCACAAATGAAGACCCATTTGAAACTAGCACTGTCGCATCAAATGTCCTGTCAGTGAGATATTTTCAAATCTGGGGCAAAGTCCTTTTGCAATGTTTATTTATCCTTTCGCCAAGACATTATACAATCATATCGACACTTGGAATCAAAATGATCACAATTCTGGGTCAGGGAGATGTTACATAGACTTCATAGTGTCATACCAATATGCATTCTTCAAATCATTTTCTAATCGCCGAGACAAAATCACCCTTTCACCGATGAAGTTTCATTTTGGCGTGACCACCAAGTTTTCTCACCGAAGAAATAAACCCTACAAATGAAACAATACCTTCAGGAAGACTCATACCAACACCAAATGTCTAGCTAAATCCATTCCTCTAGATTACTTCATTTGGCAAGACTCGCCCCAAAATATTCTATCGGTACAACATTCAAACTTCGGTGAAACTTACGCCGAAGAGTTCTTCTCCTAGCGATGCATATCACTTATCGACATATCTTTTAAATCAGAAAGACTCCATAGCTTTACCCAATAGCCTTTTGAATCCCCTACACCTTATCGGCAAGACCTGACACCTTCGTCAAGACATTACCCCGACATACTTTAGTCTTACCGATATACTTCCTCATGTGCTAGTCGACGAAACACAATGTATTCGCCATGACTTCTCAATGATACCAATCAGTTTGGCCGAAATGACCCTTATTACATGCTAATCAATAAGACAAATTGAACTTGATGTGACATTACAACGATGCCCCAACTTATGCCAATATATTTTTTCTATATGTCGATCGGCAAGAAAAAATACTTCTCTATGACTTTACCCCGAAATGCCTCCTTTTCCTATATGAATCTTCACAGTCGCCGAAACAAAAGAAAAGTCTTGTCGATAGTTTGCAACAAATACATGTTAGTGAAAATATAGGTCGGGGAGACTTTTACTATGTCTTGCCGATATGGGTCCTTTAATGAAATATGAAGGACTAGATGGATTCAAATGTGTCACATGACAGAAAATAAGCAAGAAAATACAAAGAGGGAATTTTATGCTTATGATGAGGACTCAATGATGGAAACTCTTGAATGCAATAGACTATAAAAATTTCAAAATTTTACAGTTCTAAGAGGCCCTTAGACCAACAATGGAAAAATATCGCAAGATGAAAGCCTCTCACAAGTACACAAATGTATAAGAAGGCAGCCCCCAAGTTCTCTCTCATGAACGAAGCCCAATGAACTAAGCGCCTTACAGACCCATAGACCTACAAGAAGGAAACCCCCAAGTTCTCTCTCATGAAGGAAGCCTAATGTAAGGGGACTCCATAGAGTCGGACTAGAAAGCAGCTTCACAGGCACACCTGCAAAGCAACATGTTAATCCACAAATAAAACATGTCTGAAAACAAAGCAGCCACGTAGGAAAACAAGTAGACAGTCACACAAATAGTCAACAAATTGAAAGGATTTCAAAGGGGTCCCTTGGGAACCCTCCAAAAGAAGAAGGGTCCATTCAAGGGACACATTTTTTGAAAGTATAAAAGAGATGTTTTTTCTCAAATCAATTCATCATCAAGGAATCCTTTCAAAAGATGTTCACTTCATCAAGGAATTCGAAAGGAAGAAAATACCCCCTCATGAGGGGAAGGTCAAGGCTTCTCCCATAGGAAAAGGTTGCTCCCACCTCAGATTAAAGCTCTCAAGTTTCTTTCTTTTTGAATCCATGATGAAGGAAACACATTCCGTTAGGGGTCCAAGTTGAAAATGTGATCTTTGAAAAAGCTTGCAAGGATTTTTGAGAAAAGATTCATTGGCAACAAATGTGTTTTCTAAAAATTGAAATGTTGTGAAAGTGATGTTGTCACACATAGGAGGTACAACTCAAGAAAAGAAGAGAGAAATATAAAAGAGTGGGAGAGAAATAGCGACAAATGAACAAGAGAAACAATGGTGATCTGATATTTTGGGGTCATATTTGTTCATGAATATATATATAAGTATAGTAATAGTATATAAATGAACTATCATCAACTCTCTACTATATCATACCATGTGAAGAATGCACTAGAAGACAAAGTAAAAATTAAAAAATGGGTCAACATGGAAGGGAAGCCTAAATTCCCCCAACGCTTTGCATCACCCCCAAATTTTCAAAAATCAAAGCACATAATAGAGGAAGAATTATGATACAAATAGAAGAAGGTTTACAACACATCATCACTCCTATATCCTAACACTAACAAGGGTGAAAAGGGTCATCTAGGAACACAAAATGCAAGAATGAGGGAACACATCACAACATACACACATCTAATCTAAAGATAAAAAGAGGCCTCCCCCTAACACTCATCAACCAAGAGGTCGGCTTCTCCTAATCTAGATCATTATAAGGGGAGGAGGATGATCCTGTAGTGGTGGAATATTAAGGTGAGGAGCTTTTGACCCTCCCGCAACAAGGTCTAAGGAAGGATTCCCCACAAGTTCTTCTCTGCTTGGTTCATGTGGAACTATGGTTAGCAATTTTGCGAAGATTGCTGACAAGGCCAAGACTTCATCTAGAGAGTTGAAAATGCACTTTATAGGAGTTTCATGTCATACCTTAATAGATGGGAAGGATGGAGCCCGAGATTCATCGCTAGACTCACCAAGTGACTCAAGAGCGATGAAAAACTCAAGGTAAGCTAGAACTAGCTCCATCACTAAGATAGAACAAGCTAGTGTACGACCACCCTTCAAAGAAGGTGGGCTCCTCTTATGCCCCCATTACTAGAAGGGACAACCTTTTCTTTTTGCCTCATCGGGGGATGTGAACTCCCCATAGATGAGGCAAGACATGTGAAGGGGGAGGAGGAGAAAACCATGGTAGACACCACTGAGGTATTTGGCATATCCATAGGTTTGGGGAATGGCGAGATGTCTGGAAGGGATATAAAAATAGATGGATCAACCAAAGGAGTGATAAACACCTGCACGTTTTTAGGGTCAGACACATTTAGACTCATAGGGGGAGCCAACATTAGAACTAATTTTTTTTGAACAGAAGCAGAGGGGAGGAGAGAGGAAGATGCATCAGGAGGCCCTAAAATAGGGGCAATCAATTCCTCTTCCTTTTTCTACAAAGTGGTCTGCTCAGCCGCTAGAACCTTTCACCGGTGCCTGTGCTCATGCACAAGGAAATTTTTGTGGCTCTTTGAGCTAGAGTTTGAGAGTTGCACAGGAATAGCAGGCTCTGACTTAGCCATAGGAGTGTCCATTACAGTCATCTCTAGAAGAGGGACAAACTCCTGGATGAGAACAGGAGGAGTTTTATAAACAAGGGGGAGTCTATTGGAAACACAAGGGCAGAAAACTAAGAGGGGGGTGAATCAATTGTCACATAATTTCAAACTTATTCAACTTATTAACCTTATTCTAAATATGATTAATAACCATGAAAGAATAGATCAGCAACACACATAAAACCAAGATTTTTTATGTGGAAACCTTGTTAAGGGAAAAACCATGGTGGAGGTCAGTCCACAAGATTATACCCTGTTAAAAGTATAAAGAAATATGAATGGGGAATGCACATCCATTCAGGCGCACTGCCTAGAGCTCACTGCTCAATTATAGATAGGCTTACTACCCAAAGGAAGACACATTGTCTTACAAAAGATTGAATTACATCCACAAGATTTGAACTGAGAAAAATAGCATCTACTAATGCCTAATTATAGTTTTGGTTAAGCACATGAACACTTCTTCACTCTTCTTCACACTCTGCTCCTATCTTCAAAAGATCTAAACAATATTCACACATAGGACTCTCACACTTCACAAACACATGTCTTCAAATGATAAAACAATCTCTCTTATATATCTGCAACAAGAAATTACATCGCTACATGTTGGCCTCAAGAAAATAATAAAATGAATACAAACTATCGGCCCAAAACATAGAAGATTATTAATGTGAAGCAACAAAGGTCAGCCACAACATAGTGGAGACCCAAAAAAAAATTCTCAAACATGAACCACCTTCAAAAATTAATCCTCGAAGATCCAAAACATGGTGTGAAGATCCACAACATGCTTTAACACCCTATCGGCCAAGAATATGAAAAACATGAACACGCAAGAGTTCAACAATCAATGCAAATGTGCAACACAGATAGAGCATGATCTTGAAACATCCACAAACGTCCTAAATCACCAGAGAGGCATCTGCAGCAACTAAACTTTCTAAAATCAAATCATCTTCATTTAGGAACACAAACTAAAGTAATAGAAAAACTATCAAAATATAACTCTTCATAATACGATCAAATCTTCATTCGGATCTATAAAAATCAACGTGGATAAAATAGATATACTTGACAAGAAACCTTTTAGTCCACAGCCTCTGATTATCAACATACTAAACTCACCAACAAACTAAACTTCACTTCACCATTGACAACCACATATCAGCAACACAACCACAACATCCAACAGAGTCGACTCTAGTGCCTCAGCGGCAGACCACTTCCCATTCACTGCTTTATGAGGAGTAGTGGAAGGCTGTAAAGGCTAAGACATAGAGGATTCCCCTTGAGGACACTCCTACCATACAAGTAGGGCCAAGGTATAGGAGGCACAGGAAGAAGGTCCAATATCCTAATCTTAGCTTTGTGCCAAGCAGGCACCATCAGAATTCTCATATAAAAGCTAGGAGTATTCATCCAAAACTCTTCTTCAAAAATAGGAGTGAAAGATTCACCGTGAGGATGGTCAGGTTATTGGAAACAAGCACCCTAAGAGGGGGGTGAATCAGTGTTGTGCAAAAATAATATTTATTATTCTTATCTTCAACTCACTTAGGCTTTCAACAAAATAAATATGCATGAATAGAAAGAAAACAATCACAACATCATAACACCAGGATTTTTATGTGGAAACCCTACTAGGCGAAAAACCATGGTGGATGGCCAATCCACAATATAATATGAGTATACCCAAAAGAAAGATTACAAAATGGGAATGCACTTGCATTCAGGCACATTGCCTAGAGCTCACTGCTCAAAATAGAAAGGCTCACTACCTTACAATGGTTTGGATTAGATCCAAGAGAATTAATTGAAGGAATAGCATCTACAAATTCTTGATTACAATTCTAGTTAATCTGAGCAGTTGATCTTCTATCCTTCTGACTAATTCAACAATTCTACTCTATTCTGCACAAACTCGCACTACAAAAAACTTGATGCACAAGTGAAATTGTGTGTAACCGCTTAATCAACCTTCAGATAATTTCAAACACCCCTCAACACATCTTTCACACACACAAAATGATATAACTGATCACTTATATATATCTGTAACAAAGGATTTAGTTGCTACAAGTTGACTTCAATAAAACTTAAAAATATTAGCAACTATCGACTCAAATCTTCAGTAATATCCAATGCGCATCCACAATGGTCATCCACAACTTAGCTTGGACCCAAAACATAATGATCAAACACAAAAAATATTCAAATAAACATTCCTTGAATATACACAACACATTATATCAACTTTTTCGGCCACAAAACACTGATAAACAGAAAGATATCAACTGGATCTCCAAACTTACACATAGCTTGGTACAAGGCACTAAGATTTCTGAATAACATAAGAAATATAATGATAATCTCCCATGAGATCCATAACTCGAAATAGTAATAGAAAATCTACACGTGAATCGATGACCACCAAACTGTTGAATGCTCTATTCTTTTGACTATTTGCAAACTAACTGTCGGTAGGAGAAAATGATGACATGTGGATCAGTCACCAACTGGGGTTTCCATCAATGACAACACCTGAAAGCATTTGCAATGTCTCTTTCCAGCAATCTCCCCGTTTGGCATTGATGGAAACACTTAGGGAAATATGACTAAGTTTCAGATCAGTACCACTATGAACAACACTGCCACTTCAAAACTCCAAAAGGATCTACAATACAACTCCCCCTAAGATGAATACACATTTTTCACTATACAACTCTTCCACTTTGACATCAATGGAAAAAATTGGGGAACCAAAAAGATAACAAAATTTCAAAGTTCTACAAGAATGACCTGGTAACTTACAAAAATTGGAAAATATCTATAAAATCTCTTTTCAACACGTTCAAATTTTTTTCCCAGACCCTTTTGAAACTCTCCAGAATTGTTATGTGACCACAAAGTAAATAAGATAGATTTTCTGCAACTTCAAGATTTACTGGGTCATGAGCTGCCATAGCATCTTTGGCCTCTTTAATACATTTTTTATTATTTCAATCTTTAGACTAATTAGTCCTCTAAGTTCACATGCTCTCCCTACAATCCTCTCATTTTCATGCTTCAAACTCCTTATTTTGTCAAGAAAAGATATTACTTGACCTTCATGCTCACCAACATTACCAGCTAATGGATAAAAATTATCAGAAAGGGTAGCCAACTGTTTTTCAATATCTTTCACCTTTTTCTCATTGGCTTCAGTGAATTTTGACAAAACTAAATATGACTTTACACTTTTCCACCTTCAGATTAAGTATCTTGAACATTTCTCATGCAAGTGGCTCGCAAAGTTTTATCCTTTGCAATTAGTTCTTTCAATCCTTCAAATCTCTTTTCCTTAAACTTCAACTAAAATTTAATCATGGCTGATTTTTCAAAAGATTCAAACTAAGAACTTAAAGAATTTGATTTTCTTCAATTCTCCGAAAGAGGAACTAGATAGATCCTTGACATGAGTAGGAATTAATTTGTGTAGGACTCCAAATGCAAGGCTTAGCAATTCACTATCCTCTATGTGATACTTCAGAATCTTCTCACTGGCCTTAGCTTGAGCAATTGAAATGACCTTCATCATCTAAATTGGGGATAAAGTTGATATATTGATTGAGCTTTCATCCAATTCAAGATCAAACTCTTCCTGATGTTCCATCAATAATTTCTTCACTGGCTTAGTAGTGTCTCTTTCCTCCACTCTGATTTCTTGAACTTTTTCTTCAACCTTGGGTTCTTCAGAGATTGTTTTTGGATTTCCTTTAGGAACTTCAACTTCTTATTTTTGTGCCTCCTTCTTCTCAGCTAATACCACCTTAGGAACTTTAGTTTCCATAGGTATTTTTGTATTTTTCTCATCAGGAGGAATCTAAAAATCCTCAGCATCTACATTCACTTCCTCATTTTTTGGAACATTTTCAATATTTACTTCCTCAACATTAATCTTATTCTTTAACAGAAATGCTTCCAAAATTTTCTTGGTTTCACTAACCACAATATCAGTTTCACCGATCATGATTTTATTCTTGTCTTGCTTTTAAAATCCTTCTTAGCCTTTTCAAGGAGTGAATTCATCTCCTCAATTGACATTTTTGTACATAGATCTGCAAGAATTATTTTCCTCAAATTCTCTAATTTTATTTTGGCATGTAATCTTCTTGACTCCAAAACATCATACAAACTCTTGGATAAACCAAACATGATTTCAACAAGAACTTTATTGAAAATGCTCATATGTTTAATTGTGGCTTCTTCAAGAATTCTTTGACCAGATTCATCAAAAGTTTCAAAAAATTCATAGAGCGGCTTAAGATTACCATCCTTAATAACGGCATTCTCAACTTCCTCAACTAACATTCCAATTTTATCAATTTTTTCCTTCTTTCCTTTTTCTTCTTTACCGAAATATTTTCTCTTTTTTAACTTGACATCCTAAGTTCTGGTAGCTTTCATTCCTCTCAAAACTTCCTTTGGCTTAGTTTCTTCATCTTTTAAAGTGGCTTCATATATTCTTGTGCTCTTATTCTTCTTCCTTTTACCAGAAGCCTTGTCTTGAGTTGGCTTGGTTGCAGGAGTGGACAAGGTTGGGGAACTCCTGGTAGATCTAGTGCAGATAGAAGATACTCCCGAACTAGCAGACTCCATTTTTTATGACTCTTTTGTTGCTTCAGCCTTATCTCTCTTTCTTCTTGCTTCTCTCAAAGCTTCTACAGGTAAGCCCATACTTTCTCCAAATACTTCTACTTCTTTTCTTACTCTTCTGACTATCACCATTTTTTTCCTCCATATGAACCTGCATAATTTTCTCTACATATGTTCCAAACCTCTCTTCTCCCAAATCTAGAGGTGAACTTAGCAAGTGTTCTACATACATCTTCAAAAAAAATTCCTCTACTTTGTATCCCATAGGCATGATCCATATTGTTCTAGGATCAGCTTATTCCATATGACATTGGTCAATATCCACCATGAAGTAGATAGTATCTTTGTACTGTTCCACAATTGAAGTGTGAATTCTTTCCCTGGCATGCATCATATTCTAAAAAAAGAAATTAAATACCCTATGAGGGTAGTATTCCTGATCTTTATGATCACCAATTCTAGACAACATGTTCCTTATCTAAATAGCTACAAGCTCATTATTTTTCCAATGTACTTTTCCAACACCTGAAGCCTCATTCATGAAATAGAAGAATAAAAATAACATAAAATTATTGTATTTAAAATTATTCTTCTTCTCTTTCTTGATTTTACTCAGATTCTCCATCAACTAACTTCTGAGCAACTCACACAAGTCATAATCAGCATTTTGTTTTACCATCTCATAAGCTACACAGATGGTCGTACCGGATACAGAATTATCATAGCTTGAATGATAAATATTGTAGCCAATGACCATTGATGAAAATTTCACATCCAATCCAGCAATGTTTTCTATTGTCATGCCCTTTTGTCCCATTGAGCACCTATTACCTTAGTAACCTTCTCATTCTTCACGAATTTCAAGACTGGAAGTCAACTAGTGGAATTCAAACTTGTGACTGCACATATAGCCTCTTCCATAATTTTAAATGGAACATCCAACCACATGAACTCGGCATGAACACAGATCAAAACATATCACACCCATTCATTTTCTTCAAATATGGGAAATTTTGCAAACTTTGTAAACTTCTCTTCTAGGGTTTTAAATTATGGGTTTATAGTAAGATCCTCTCTAATTATATGATGGGAATATAGATTCATTATTTGAGAGCTTCCTAATTCTTCAATATTTGCATGTATATCAGCCCTAGTATCTTCTATGTGCAATACAACGTATGGTACAGATGAAAACACTCCTAAGGGCTCAGTTTCAACAAACTTATAAGGATTCCATTTGAATTTAGGATAGGGTATGTCCTTAACTTCAACTACCAGAGGAGTGGATATGATTGCAATTTCACAAATTCACGAGATTTTCTATAAATACATTTCCATCGGATCAAAGTTTGATCATTGATTCTTCTCCATGCTTTGAATCTCTCCACAATTTAGCAAAGTTCACTCCAGGGCTCTTCAAACTACTTTCCTTAAAAATGTAAAGTGACAAATGAAGGATGGAAATGTTCTTTTATCATCTACACATCTAACCCTTCTTGCCGCAATAAATGCCTTAACCCTAATTCATTCGGTTACCCTGTTTCCATGTACTAAGATAAATTATTCTTCTATGGTTCTCCAAAACTCTACAATACTACTTCCAATTGGTTGAACAACATCTAAAAAGTATCAATTCACTTACTATATTGGTCCACATTCCAGTATCAATTTCCTATAGGGGGTTAAAACATTTTTCTGACAATTCCCCCTAGGCCAAAGGCCTAAAACTAATTCCCAGAGGAATTATTAGAAGCAGATTATGGTCTTGGAGTATTTACTTCAACAAAGGGATTCTTTTTCACCTATTTCTTCTGCATTTTCCTTCTAATCACATTAGTAGTGACTTTATCTTTTCCCTTAACATCTTGTTGCATGTTTTGTTTTACTAGACCTCTTCTGTTCCAACAAAATCTAGTAGTGTGGCCAAATTTGTTGCAATTGTAACACACAACACTTCTCTATCCAAGCCAATTGTTCCACTGATTTTTTCTTGATTTGCATTGGTTAGAAATATGCCCAAATCTATGCATGCATAGCATCTGACATCTCTATGAAAGTTATTCATCACAACTCTATATTCACTTGACTTATGACCATACTTATAGCAACTAAAGCATTGACTTGAGAATGATGGTCCACTTGTGTTCATCTTACTCCTACACTGAGAAGCCATATGACCAAATTTTTTGCAAGAAAAATAGTAGCCATTGAATCTTTGAGCATTTGGTTGTCTTACCGGATTCCTTCTAGCTCCATTCATCTTATTTCCTTGCTTGAATCTCCCTTGTCTTGATTTCTTTTGTCCAAATCTATAACTTTCTCCTTCTTCATATCTAAGACCTTGCATGTCATGATTAGTCCTCTATCCCTTAATCATTTCATCAAGTTTGGCCGAGCTTGCTTTGAATTTCTCCTTGTACTCATTTGTAGCAGGGTTTTCATTTCTAAGATCATAAAGCTATTTTTCAAGTATTTCCTCATTGTTTTTAGATTGCTCCAGTTCATTATCCAATTAGTTGCATTGTTCAGATTTTTCTTTCAAGGATTGTGCAATATTTTCTTCATTCTTCTTTCTATCTTCAATCTCCTTGGTCATCTTCATCATGATAGATTCCATCTCATGCTTCAGAGCAACATTTTCTCTAGAAAAAATTTCACACTCTTTTGTTTTCTCCTTCAAGGCAAGACTAAGTTGTTCATCTTCCATGCTTATGTTCTTCTTCTTAAGTTGATCACACAATTCCTTTATTTTCTCCCTTGATTCATTGATTTTGTCTTTCAATGACTGAATGAATTTCTTTGCACTCTCAATATTTTCTTGCAATTCCCGGTTCTCATACTTTGACTAGTCAAGATCATCCAGGGCCACCATAAGTTGTTGTTGAAGACTGCTTGTATCCATTGAAATACTCCTTCCAATATCTCCCCAAGTTGTTATACTTATTTTTAGGAACTAGCTCTAATACCAATTGTTGGAAACAAGCAACACTGAGAGGGGGGTGAATCAGTGTTGTGCAAAAATTAGATTTATTATTCTGATCTTTAACTCACTTAGGCTTTCAACAAAAGAAATATGCATGAACAGAAAGAAAACAATCACAACACCATAACACCAAGATTTTTATGTAGAAACACTACTAGGTGAAAAACCACAGTGGATGGCCAATCCACAATATAATCTGAGTATACCCAAAGAAAGATCTCAAAATGGGAATACACTTGCATTCAAGCACACCACCTAGAGCTCACTGCTCAAAATAGAAAAGCTCACTACCTTACAATGGTTTGGATTAGATCCAAGAGAATGAAGTGAAGGAATATCATCTACAAATGCTTGATTATAGTTTTGGTCAAGCTCAATAGTCAATCTTCTATCCTTCTAATTGATTCAACAATTCTACTTTGTTTTGCACAAACTCGCACTACAAAAACCTTGATGCACAAGTGACACTATGCATAATCACTTAATCAACCTTCAGATAATTGTAAACACCCTTTAGCACATCTTTTGCACACACAAAATGATATAACTGATCACTTATATATATCTGCAAAAAAGGATTTAATCGCTACAAGTTGGCTTCATTAAAACTTTAAAATATTAGCAACTATCAGCTCAAATCTTGAGTAATATCTAATGCACATCCATAATAGTCATCCACAACTTAGCTTGGACCCAAAACATAGTGATCAAACACAAAAAAATTCAAATAAACATTTCTTGAATATCCGCAACACATTATACCAACTTAGTCGGCCACAAAACACTAATAAACAAAAAGATATCAATCAGATCTCCAAACTTACACATAGCTTGGTACGAGGCACTAAGATTTCTGGATAACATAAGAAATATACTGATAAATGTCCCATGAGATCCACAACTCAAAATAGTAACAAAAAATCTGCACATGAATCGATGATCACCAAACTATCAGATTCTCTGTTCTTCTAACTATTTGCAAACTGACTGTCGGTGGGAGAAAATGATGACGTGTGGATCAATCACTGACTAGGGTTGCCATCAATGAAAAAACCTAAAATAATTTGCAGTGTCTCTTGCCAACATAGGCCTCTCCTTTCCCTTTCAAGAAGAGGAGGCAACTTGCTGCTACAATACTAGAAGGATCAAATTTGACTTTCCTTTGCCCTCGGTCTTATATTTCACATGTTTTCAGTAAAGTAGGTTCATTCTTGGGGGAAGTAGATGACCAAGGTGGGACAAAAATGATCCAATGAGTATCCCCCATAGGACACCAATGGTTGGTATCCAGTATCATGCACTACGTGTACAACACCTTCTTGGGAGAATTTAAAACACTTATGAATGATGGAAGCAATTCCATTCATGGAAGCTAGCCAAGGTATGCCTAACTTCACTTTGAACAAATCTGATTCCAAAATAACATCAAAGGTTGTGTCAACAGCCCTAGGTCCAACTAGGATAGATAGATTTATTGAACCATACAGCTTAAGAGAGAGGCCATCATGTGTATTAATGGTAGATTTTGTTTCTTCATACTCCTCCCTTTGTAATGAATTCAACCATAATGTCTCCTCTATGATAACATTCACCTGGCTCACGGGGTCGACTAAGACCCTTGTCACAATGTTGCCATTAAGGTGAGTAGGAATGTAAAGGGGAGAGGGCTTGATATTCAAGGGTAGGTCCTACAAGGTTAATGTCACATGTGACGAACTAGTCATAGGTTGTGGGGAAGGAGTAATTGTGATCATGTTAAAGTACTCTAAGGGCTAAGTGGTATCAGAGGGATCAATAATTAATTTAGCAGAATGGGATGGAAATGGGACCGTTTATATCTGCAACTCAATATTTTCTTTTGCCACAAATTTATTCATATTTTGTTTACTTCCATCGAGATTAATAGTATCGTCCTTGATATGGTCTTGTATCTTGTGATGTAGGAACATACAACATTCAGTATCATGTTCGTTAACTTGATGGTATTGATAGAAGGCATTTGCATCATACCAATCAAGGTAAGGTTCCTTGAGAGGTCCAGGATTCTCCAAGGTTATGATCTTCTCCTTCAGCAACTTATGCAAGATGGAGGAATAAGATTCTACTAGCTTTTTGAACTTTATGTTGCATCTAAGGCTATTATCATTTGTTGCAGCTACTACATGCACAACAGCCTTACCTTTTTCCCAAGATCGATACAATGGATTTTCCTTCTGAATGGGAGTGCAAGTAGGATCCCCCAAACTGAACTACTATTTGTTGATATTCTCATAATGTCGCACAAAAATATGTGAAAGAAGGGTACTTCATAAGGGAAAACTTTTCCTATCAAGGTCTCTGTAGGTTCCCTATGAACACCTTCTACACGTCAGAATCAGGCAACAAGTACAAGATCTGTGAAAAGAGTACTTGATACCATGTTATGAAATTAGTTATCTTCTCATTATCCCCTTGCTTGCATCGTACGAAATCCAAAAAGGTCATCTTTAGTCCAATGTTGGCGTGGAACTATCAAAGAAATTGATTTACAAGTTCATCAAATGAGAAGATAGAATTGTCAAGAAAGGAATAGTACCATTCAAGTGTTGAGTCCTTAAGAGATCAAGGAAATAATTTTTCCATCAACACATCATGATGGAAGAATTTTGTACACATGGAATTAAAGTCAGACACATATGTTTGTGGGTACCCTTTTCCACCATACTTTTTGAATTTGGAAATCTCCATTAATTGTGGGAAGGGAGTGCTTAATATTGTCACTGACAATGGGTTATGTTGGAAGAAGGGTTGAAAGATAGGTTGGGCAAAGGCTTGGGAGAGACTCGCCAGCTGGTTCTACATATGGCACATGTTCTAAAGCAAGGTGTTTAGTACAAGTTTAGCAGATGAAAAAGGACTAGTGGGACCTCTAGAACCACCACCACTAGAACCACCTCTAGAGCCACCACTATGACCTCTATCGAGGCCACCACCACTGGTAGGGCCTCCACCGAAGCCACCTTCACCAATGTCACCTCCACTACCAAAGCCACTACCACTTATTCCCCCCAAACCTCCACCACTAGGGGTAGTAGGAGGGTGAAACTAAACCTAAGGAGTGTTTTTCTCACCTTGAGAGTGTGAGGATCTTGAGGAGCAAAAGAGACACTAATCGAGAGCCCTAATTCGGCCATGCATACGAATGTAGCGGGTATCAATACACCTATTTTTCTTTCATAGGAATCAAGCACTTATCCTCGGGTGGTACCTGATCTAGGCCTATATGAAGAGACACAGGCTTTGGTTAGATCAATGAGGCCACATAGAAATTCCACACTCGCTTGATCTTTCCCTAGCAACTATCTCAGTTTTCTTGCAATCCTAGCAGCTCTCACCATGTTTGGTGCTTTCTCTAAGTAATGCACAAGGTCTAGTGATCTATTATCTAATGCCATAATTTTTTTTGCAGGAATACACACCGCATCATCCTCATCTATAGATGAAGTCATAGGGGATGCAGGAGGAGTAGGCACACGAGTGGTATTTTCCATGGTACCCATCTCATTAGCATAGCTCGTAGGAAAACCAGTGGTAAACTTAGTAGCTAAACCAGTGGAAAAATAAAGGGAAAAACTAGAAGTGACCTTCATCTTCTCCATCTGTAGGTGTCGCACACTTCTCCTAACAATGTACCCGGAAGTCATGGAATAGGTTGTGAATGCTCATAAACCTTCACAACACTCAGGGTTACAAAAAACACATGGTACAAGGGAAAAGTATCAACATGTATATATGGGTAGACATTGTTCATGTCAGGTTCACCAAAAATTTAAGAGAGGGGGACCAACCACGTCAAGGCTCTAGATCATGGAAAACCGAAAGTAGAGGGCTTCCTTAACTTACCTCACTCTAAAGAGATGAGGATCAAGAATGAAGAGCACTATGTAGTATTGTTGTCACTCTACAGACCTGAAGTTAAAGTTTAGGCTAGGCAAGCTAGTTATTGGAGTCAGTACTACAACTTAGATAGCTCTATGTCTGAGGATAGCAACACAATTTTGGGACAATAGTGTGGTGTGCTAGTGTCTCTCTAGCGCATTGGCATTTGTATGACTAGAAGATAGGAAGTACAATAAAAACTACCAAGAAACCTATTGACAGCTTAGCTAGTTGATTTTAACGGGAAAATCATACTGAGAAAGTATAGGAAATAAATATGGAGATGATAAAGCAAGTAGATAAAGGCTAGGGTGACAAAGATAATCTCACAAAAGTGTCTATTCGCCAGCTAGCTCCACGCAAGGAGGGAAATTGTCAGGTCTATATAGGAGCTTACCTCAATCAAACCCCCGATTTGGTGTTTCCACCTCCATAGACAGCCAGAAAGAAACAGAGTAGAACTTGTGATAAAGAAAGTAGAAAGAAATATTGCAATGAACACTACAAAACAATACTATGCTACTCAATCAAATCACAAAGGAGAGGAGTGAAGCATTACCACCTCCAACCCAAAGCTCACTAGCCAATAGAGGGAGAGTGCAAGGTATGGACTTTGAAAAGTCACCATAGCTATAGCGGTGATGAAGGGAGTTCTTGCAAGACTCCAAGCTCACACTTCTATGGCTGCCTCACACTTGCAATGTGGAGTTGATGGAGCTTCAAAGGTATTGCAATGCTTACAATGGAGTGATAGAATGTTGCTTGTGAGTGAAAAGAGAGATTGGATGTGTAGAGAGATCCAAGAAGATGGAATGATAGTCCATAGTGTCAATCGAGGATATTAGTATGGGTTGATTATGCTTGATCCATGAAGAATCGAAGCATAACGTAGCCACTAATACCCAATCTTCAACAAGATCATTCAAATGAAAATTAAGTTAAATGTCTATTGAAACTAAACATTATGAACTATGAAAGCATTTAAATTTCTACTCTAACCCATTTAAAACTCATCCCATTTTGGAATTGGTGTCATGTTGATGTGGAACAACGACCCTTTCCCAATCTCGTGATCAGTGAGCTTGTTCCAATAGATTCTATTGAAGAGAATTGATGAAAATTTTCTGATATGTGAATGAAAACATGATTTTAATCTAAATGAGCATGATGTAAAAGCTAATCTACCATGATTTTATGCTAAATGATTCAAATATACAATTTCTAAGCTAATCTAAATGAGATTTCAACCAAAAGGATACAAACCCTAATTATCTAATTAGCTAAATGGATGCATTATGCAAGCCATTAATGGAAGCTAAGCTATTTCTACAGCTAAAATGAACTAAAACATGTTAAATGTGTTCTAAATATGAGTGTGAGTGTGAGTGATTTCAACAGCATGAGTTTTCTCTAAAATATGGATGTTGGCTCTATTTGTCTCCAAATAGTGAACTATTTATAGGAAAGCAAATGAGAAATGAAGGGTTGAGATCAAAAAAGCTAATCAATGGTCCAAGATAAAGGAAATTGGAGGCATGGATAATGTATTCTCATCAACAGGTGAGAATGCAAGATGAGATTTAATCAAGGGTTCTCATTCCTTCCAAACACGCACACTTTTGACCTGATAAGAGGTCAAAAGTTAACTTGCACTAAAGGTTTCAAGCTATCTTGCACATGAAGCTTTGTGAGAATACTCCTTTTCTTAAATGATTGGAGGAGAAAGAATATTCTTTGGAATATTCATGGGTGAGGAAAAAAGGATATTTTGCTAATTAAAACAAAGTTTAATTGTGCAAAAGCGAAGGGAATATTCCCCTTTTGGAGGAATGTCCAAAGGTGGAATATTCCCTTGCAAGTGGGGTGGAAATTAGATTAGTTAGATAATTGTTAATTAAACAAAGGTTTAATCATGCAATTAGGTGATTTAGAAGAATAAAGTGATATTCATTAAATTAAATGATTTAATGAATGGGGAAAGGTGAAATGACATTTAATTAAATAACTTAGGGTTATTTAATTAAATAAGAAGACTTAGGGAATTAAATTAAATAGTTTGATTTAGTTATGAAATGTTAGTGTGAAAGGGGGGAGTTAACTTGATTAAATGAATTAGGTTAATAGATGCAAATGACGCAATTAGTTAATTAGCTAGGCCAATTCAATTAATTAAGTGAAAAGAGAATGGGTTTCAAGAGGAAATGATGTCAGTATACTTGATTCGAGTGTATGATATCATTCAGGAAATTTTTTAGTGTCTACATTTTTCCCCTCTTTGAAGTGAGGTACTTGTTGCTTCAGTTCAAAGACTAATGCTCTTTGGATTAAAAATTGTTTCTTAAATCAAAAAATAAAAAATTTATAATTTTTAGATGCCCTGCTGCTAAAGGATAAAGTTGATTCCCTGCCCCCTTGAGAAATCGGACGAAAATTTTGAATTTTGGGTTGATTTCTCAATAAAGGTGAAAAGTTTCCCCAGGGGTCTACAAAGCCTCCAAGATGCAAGTAATGTGCCAAAATGTAAAAAATGATTCAAAATAAGCTTGAGTTTGGAAGAATTGGTGATCATGATGATAAACCCTAGCTTCAAGGTTAAATTAGGGAAAAAAACCCCAGTTTTCTAGTATAAATAGGCCAAGAAGGATTACTTTCAATTCATTTGTGCATTCAAAACTTAAGGAATTCTTACAAATTGAGCTCTGACCCTCCAACAAAATGGCATGACGAGAGCTCCCATGACACATTTCTGACTGTATTCGAGAGTACCAGTGGCTTCCAAGCTCAGGAGCACCGGTATGTAACTCGAAACTTGATTTGAAATTTTAATTTTTGATGCATTTATTGTTTTTTGAATTTTAAACTTTGGCGGTGCCGCTATATAGCAACTCTAATTTTATAATCGACGATTCTAAAATGAATTTTAACAATGCATATGTGTATTACAATGTAGTTCACAATTTAGAATTAGGGTTTCCAATTTTAAATTGTGACACACACGTTTATAACAACACACTTCTTGATTTGAAAATTAGGGTTATGGTTTCTAAAGTTTAAATCATGATGCATCTATTTTTGGCAACGTGATTTGCAATTTGCAATTTTAAATGCATTGAGCATCGCAATTTAGAATTTGAATTATAGCAACACTATTGTAAATAGTGATACTATTGTCATTTTGGAGCCAAAAATTCCAAACTAAGTCAAATTTTTACCAAGTTTTGACATTGTCAGCTTCAAAGGTGTAGCAGGTCTTTCCACCCTTGATTTGACATGAGCACTAGCACACAGTTTTGGAGAGACTTGGTGATTTATCTAAGTTACACCAGGAGCACCTAGGAGAGATTTCCCTATGGTACATTACATACATGCCCGTCATCCAGAAACATCTAGCTATGATGACCACATTGTGCAAATGATCCAGCATAGTGAGACTTCGTCATTCCCCCTTCCTACTGGTGAGGCAATGGTGACATTAGAGGATGTATGGCAGATTTTGTGTTTTTTGATACATGGTGAGCATGTGATTTACAACTCTAAAGTCTGATACAATTCCTACCATGAGCTAATGGAGATTGAGGACCTTGTTCTAGTTACTTCCCAGATAGACCTCGAGATGTATAGAGGTTGAGTGCCTACTTTTTGATAGATTGTTGCAACCATCATTTCTGGTTTGGTCACTCCTAACTAACAAAGAAGAGGATTCAGCCCAGGATGGGGATTGGCATGGCACCAGATGCTCTATAGGAGGAAACTGTTTGCATGGGGGCTAGTGATATTGGCCTCATTCTATCATGATATGCATGACTTCATCTACTGTGATGGAAGAGCTATTGGGACAAGAGTTACCTTGCTTCATATTTGAGCTTGGGAGCATATTATTGTGCTTCAACCGATTTTCTAGATGGTCGATGTTGAGCCAAATGATCTAGTTGTTTGGTGTTACAGACGTGTCATTACCTTACAACACACTGGGCAGCTTGGGATTTTGTACTAGCACTGGGTGCTCAACGATATGAGAGTGTTTAGATGGTGACCCTGGCAATAGATTCCAGTATGGTATGATGATGTGCAGTAGCTCTTCTTTGTGAGATAGACCCAGTATATGTAGGTTCGAGAGCACATGATTATAAAGCGGTATCTACCAAACAAGGTGGCCCGACAGTTTGGTGAGTAGTAGGATAGACCATACGATGCATACAGGGCCATCTTCACTAGATCAACTCGAGAGGTTCCCACATGGGGACCTATTATCCCAGCTCCTAAGGTGGTTGAGGGATTTCAGTAGTTGGTTTCCCAACCATGGGAATATGACTAGGGACAAGTAGATGCGCAGATGACACCTACATACGATGCATGGTTCACACCCCCTCATAGGTTGATAGATCTAGCGAGTGCTCCTCCATGAGGGAGACCTAAAGGGAGGGGAGCGGGCAAAGGTAAGGCACAAGATGGTCAAGATGGCCAGGTTGGATAGGATGGGAAAATCCCTGAGGCAGCACCAGTGGGATGGCAGCCCCCACAATAGCCTCTTATTTAGCAATAGCCAATGCAGCAACAACCACTACAATAGCATCTAGTTCAACCACCACCACTAGATCCCCGAGATTTATAGATTTAGCAATTCCAGTAGCAGATTTAGGTCATTACAGGTGAGCGGGATCAAGCCTAACAATATATTTTGGTAGTTACTACTGAGAGGGATCAAGCACGGCAGTAGGTTTTGGCTATTACTACAGAAAGAGATCATGCAAGGCAGCAGGTACAAGCCATGACTACCAAGAGAGATCAAGAGATCGGTCGTCACCAACAGTTGGAGGTGATGCTAGTAGCTACACAAGGTAGGACTGTATCTTTCAGGCTATATAGAGAGGCTATGATGGAGGCAACCTATTATAGGATGCACTATCACAGAGATGTTCCACAAGCACTCATATATATTGACTACTCATAGAGGATTGATGCATGGCCCAGGGGTGAGGATCAACCAGAGAGACAGGTCAAAGATGGGAGCAGCCATCAAGGATAGCTTGATTTTAAAGACACTTTTTGACTTGTTGCTTGATTCTTTCATACAAATATACATTCATGGGCTCCTTTTTGATAGCCTCATGGATATATGTATTTATTATCGATTTACATACACCGATTCAAATATTGTACCATGACAGTCATGATTTTTTGATATATATGATATGGATCCAATGTGATGTGATGTTTTCATCTTATTTCATATTTATGAATGTATGGATGCATATGATGTGAGATGATACGCTCATATGTTATCATGTATTGATGAAATTTATTTATGCCTATGTCATATGCGTTGATATGCGATGTAATGATATGGAATGGATGTAATGTATTTTTTTTCATTATCTTTTCATGATATGATATGCAAATGTTATGGATGCATTTCTTTTTGAGTATTTTCTATGTAATTTATGATGATGACGATGCATATGTATGTATGGGCGCAAATGTTTTATGGTGACAATATGATAATGCAATGTATGTGGATGATATGTGTGCAATGATTTAAGATGCTTAAAATAACAAATCTATATTATTTGTCGCAACTTAAATGATAATGCAAGATGTATGTTTTATGATATGCTATGGTATGCAATGATTATGCTATGATGATGCATTATGTATATATGTTGATGATTTGTGGATGCAAGATGGATGCATTGATGATGTCTTTGTTGACTATCATGATACCATGTTAGCATAGAGAGAAGATAGAATAAATAAGATGAATGACCACTAATTTTGATGATTGCTTCAATAGATCCAACAAGTCTATCATCCACCAAGACTTTATTAGAGATGGTGATGGGAAATGCATGATGATTTTCTCATATCTCGAGATTGGGATTTTTTTTCCTTATTGTTTGATATAACACATAGACACAATGCATCGAGGTATTGATAACTAGGATGGCGTTGTATCTAGTGTCATGGACTTTGACTCTACAAATAGATAGGATAGCTCTTGTTCACACCTTGACATATGGAAACCTCTTTGGAATGTAAGTTAAATGCCTAGAATATATTGGACCAAAGCATACACAATAGTCAACAATGTACTCCAAACAACCTTCCCACACACAAATAAGCAAGTATGCGCCAAGATTATTTTACAAGAATGCCTACAAGCACAGCAAATGAAAGATAATGATCGATACCCCATTCCTTTCTCTCTAAATATTTTTAGATAGACATCATCGAGAGGTCCTCAAAATGGGTCATTAAGATAAATCATAAGAAAATATCAAAGAAAAATAATCAGTGTTATATATATCTCTTGCCAGTTTATTTTAGCTAAGTTGGTGTCTAATACTAATGTCCATCGTAGGAAGGATACATCCTAGGACATGTTGATCAAATAGTTTTATGTAGGATGATGATGCTAATGATAAGTCGTTGATATAAACTTCACTAACGCATTCACCTATGATTTAGACTTTAGATTTTGACACTTAAGTTTTCACTTGATGACTTGTGATACTTGCTTTCTTTTTATTTTACCAAAGCTTGAAGGTGGCAATTGATTTATCATGGATGGAAGTTCATTGCAGGTGAAAGAAAGATGGGATGGGTGGTTTTGGATTTTTTGGAATATTTCAATGTTTTTGGTATTTTTCAAAATGTTTTGAGGTTTTTTTTGGTCTTTTTGAAATTTTATATGAATATTTTTGTTTTTAGTTATTTGAGGTTGTTTAGGGTTTTCTCTAAGATATTTGATGTTGTTTAGGTCTTTTTAATGTTTTCTAAGTGTTTTTGTATTTTAATTATGATTTTTCAAATGTTTTTGGGATTTTATGTTATCTGAATGTTTAAGGTTTTTTGATATTTGAAGATTTAATATTTTTCAAAGATTTTACAAATGTTTAGGGATTTTCTACGTTTTGACCAAGAACCTAACCTAAAAGACCTATCCTAGGGGCCTTGAGAGCTTATCAAAGATAAGCCTTGCCTATGTTATACACATAAAGACCATGTAGTTTGACTGACATGACTTATTAAAAATGAATATATGAACAATTAAGGGATGCTAGTTTATTATGATGGACTCCTAAAGACTAACTTGGGGTGTCTCAGGGGCACATCAATCATGGCCTTGCCTATGTTCAAGCTCAGAGACTCATAGCTTTCCAATGTACTATTTTTGGATTATCAACGTTCGACCTTTTTAGGGTTTTTGATGTGTTTTGGATGTTCTGGATTTTTCATTTACAAATTTTACAAATGTTTTTGGATTTTAGCTATACAAGATTTTGCAAATATTTTTGGATTTTTATGAAGTTTTATGAATGTTTTTCGGACTTTCTGATAAGATTTTATGATTGTTTTTTGTGTTTTCTGATAATTGTTAAGATATACAAGAACCTAATATGATTCATAACAAATTTCCCCCAGTGTGATATACGATAGACTACTTCGATATAGGCAGGACAAATTGACCTTTGGAATATGCCAAGTATTACTAAAGGGATTGTGATACTTCACAACATCAAGCTATGATAAGGACGTGAATAAGGCAATGGATGAATAAATAAGATGAATGATGCAAAGAATGGAAAGATAAAGAGACAAATAATAAATGGAGGTGCTTTATTTACGCAAGGTGCCTCTTTGTCATGTTTTCACCAAGGTACTTTCCCAAAGCGCCACTGAAGTGGCTTTCACTAGAGCACGATTGTTTTTCTTTACTTTTTAATCCTTTTTTCTCTTTTTTTTGGATTTTGATCATTTTTTAATTTTTTGTGTTTTCAGATTTATACCCTTCAAGACTAGGCATAAAACTTTTTAAGATGCAAGTTGTTGGTTGGTTCCTAAAAGGGTTAACCTTTAGATGTTGACAATTGGTATGCTCCTAATCCATAACTTCTTGTGATGACAAAGGGACCCAACCAGTTAGGCTCAAACTTTCCTTTATTGTCCTAATCTAGAAGATTCTTTTGATTCTGCTTTAGGACAAGATCCCCTACCTGGAAAGATCCAAATTTGATCTTCTTGTTGTAGCTTTATTTCAATCGGTTTTGATATATTTGCAAGTGATTATGAGCATCAAGACAACGCTCATCAGGGAATTCTAGCTCATTTAGCCAAGATACTTTATACTCTTCATCAGTGATCAAGTTTTGTAGTGACACTCGCAATGATGGAAGCTCAACCTCAATAGGTAGGATAGCTTCTGATCCATAGACTAGGGAGAAAGGGGTTGCACCTGTTGGTGTGCAGATACTGTTCTATAAACCCAAAGAGTGGTATTTAGTTGCAAATTCCAGTCATGGCTAGCTTCATTGACCATTTTCTTTAGGATCTTTGAAATTGTCTTATTTGTAGCCTCAACTTGACTATTGCCCTAGGGATAATATGGGGTATAGAATCGATGTCGGATATTGAATCTTTGACATAGCTCTTTCACATCCTAATTCTTAAAGGGGGTTCCATTATTAGAGATGAGGGTTTGTGGAAAACCACAACAATAGATTAGATAGTTTAGGATAAACTTGGAAATTTCCATTATGTAGGTCATAGGAATGGCTTTGACCCACTTGGTAAAGTACTTAGTGGTTTTTTTGATAAACTTATGGCCATTGGATGAGGTTGGAGTGTTTTTTCCTATGAGGTCGAGTCCCCATTACATGAAAGGCCAAGGTGTGATCATTGGTTGCAATTCCTAATCTGGGACATGAATCATATCTCCATGTTGTTGGAACTGGACATATTTATGTACATATTGATGACCTTCCCTTTCCATGGTTGGTCAATAGTACTTTGTCAATATTTTTTTAGCTAAATTCATACTACTAGAATGGGAACCGCATATTCCATTGTGTACTTTCGTTAAAGTGATCAAGGCTTCCTCTTGGTTAAGACATCGTAGAAATGTCCCTTTGATGCTTCAACAACAAAGGGTATCACCTAGGATCACAAATTGGGATGCCTTTTTAACAAATGTCTTTTTCAGGTTCGAGATGATATCGGATGGGAAGGTTTCTTTACTTAGATAGGTAAAGATGTCATGGTACCATAGGGATCTAGGATCAACAATGACACATGCGAATTCAAATTTAGGGATTTTTAAAGTTGGTACGAGAAGTTGTTCTACCAAGAATTCACATTTCAAAACGTTGTTCAGCATGTCTAACAATGATCCAATTGTTGCCATTGCATTTGTTGCTCGATTATTCATGTGAGGAATCTGCTCAAAGGTTATGTCTATGAGAAGTTCCTTAAGACTCTCCACCATCTTTTTGTAAGGAGTGAGCTTATCATCCTTAGTTTGATAGTCATCATTGACTTGGTTGATAACCAGCTATGAGTCTCCATAGACTTTCATCTCTTGTGTCTACCACTGAACCGTTATCCTTAAACCTGTGATTAGGGCTCTGTACTCAGCAATGTTTTTACTACAATGGAATGATAGCCGGTATGAATTTGGAATGCAATCACCTTTAGGAGTGATGAAAATAATACTTGCTCTTGATCCATGTTGGGTGAACGATCCATCAAAGTACATCTTCCACTGAGCTGTGAAATTGATAAGGAACACTAATTCATTAGGGAACTCAGATATTAAAGGGTTCTCTGCATAACTAGGTGCCTCTGGTAGTTAGCCTATGATCACTTGTCCTTTGATTTCCTTATGTTCTGCATACTCTATGTTCAATTGTGTTAAGATCATTACCCATTTGGCCATTTTCCCTATGAGAGTTGCTTTGCATAACAAGTATTTCAATGGGTCGATCTTGGTAATAAGTTTGATTTGATGTGACAACATTAGTGCCTAAGATTTTGTGAAGCAAAAACTACTGCTAAGCATGCTTTCTCAATGGGTGAATAGTTCATTTCATAGCCCACCAAAGTCCTATTGATGTAGTAGATAGCTCTTTCCTTTCCATTTCCATCATGTTATGCAAGAAGAGCTCCTAGTGTTACTGATGTTGTTGAGATAGTATTTGATTTGTTGGAAAGCTTTATTGCAATTATCATCCCACTTGTAAGTTCTTCCTTTGTGGAGAAGATGTGAAAAGGGGTGATTTTATCTAATAGTTGCGCTATGAACCTCCTAAAGGACTACAATCTTCAATGTAACCCTCTCATCTGCTTTAGTGTTTGTGCTAGTTCCATGTCGAGGATGGATTTTACCTTTGTTGAATCAATTTCTATCCCTCTTTGTGAGATGATAAATCCAAGAAGTTTCCTTGATGTGACCCCAAAGACACTTTTTTTGGATTCAATTGTACCTTCTATTCTTCAAGTTTGTCAAAATGGGTCCTAAGACTTCTTTCCTTTGATTTTTCCAAAATATTGTCCACATAATATTCAACTATTTTGTTGATCATGTCATGAAAGATGAGATTCATTGCTCTCTGATAGGATGCTCTTGCATTTTTAAACCCAAACGGCATCACGTTCCAAATATAGGTTCCACATGGACAAGTGAATGCAGTTATGTTGATCCTCCTTAGCGATCATGATTTTATTGTAGCCTAAAAAACCATCCATGAGTGATAGCATTTCATGCCCTGCTATTAAGTCTACAATGAGGTCGATATTAGGAAGAGGGAAATCATCCTTCAGGCATATCTTATTTAAGTCCCTGAAATCAGTGCAAGTTCAGATGCCCCAAGTGGGTTTTGAGACTAGTACCAGGTTTGAAACCCAATTAGGGTAATCTATCAGTCAGATGAATCCAATGTCAAGAAGCTTTTGTAATTCTAGTTTTACTAAAAGTGTTATCTGAGGTTGCATCTTCCTTAATTTTTTCTTGACTGGCTTGGCTTCAAGATAGAGTGCAAGATTTATAGATTGAGCCCTGGCATGTCTGTGTATGGCCATGCAAAGTTACCTCTACGCTCTTTCAGGAATGCTACCAGGTTCTTTTGTTCTTCATCCAACAAAGATTCAGCATAGAAGGTGATCTTAGGTGCTCCTTTTCTTCCCACATTGACTGGAGTGGCCCTTTTTGTTAGTACTATTGACTTCTCTGGATGCATTGTGCTAAGGGGGAGATTAAATCCCTCATCCTTGGGCACCTCAAAGAGGTTTTCACCTTCAAATGTGTCTTTCTTTTTTACTATTTTAGCATCAAAGAGTGCCATAGTGTGGTTTTCACTCAAGGATCTACATGTTAGTTACATTTCATCAATTTTGTGATGGAAGGATTCAATTTTCTCCCCATAGTACACCCTCGTGTTAAGCTCTATGTCAAAACCTACTTTGTGATCTTCCCATGGTAAGTTGTCACGGAGTCCCATGAATTATAAGATCGCTTCATCATTTTGGAATAAATCCAGAATTGGTGGTCCTTGTTGGTCCATGTCAATGATTTGGGGGTATACTAGGCATATTTCAGTTGGTTGATCACTCAGACTAAAGGATTTTATGGATATCATGAAGAGAGAGTTATTCTCAAATAGGTTAGCAACATTAATGGGGAATTCATCTAAGGTCATATATGTGATGTAGGTAACCAAGAGGAAGCCTCAGCTTGTTTAATAGAAGTACCTTTTTCGATAAGGACGACCTTGCTAGTAGTACAACCTAGGCCAAGATTCTTTAGTCTTTTCTCAAGAAAGATGGGTTCTAGTAGACCATTATCATTGTGTCCTAGAGATTCTCATTCTTGTTATCCCATTCCCTTCATTAGTTGCAAGCCTTTGTTATCATCTTCCATGGGAAGAGCGGGGATGGGTCATTCATCTTAATAGAGAAGTTTAGAGATATTGTCCTCATTGACATATTCTTGATTCAAATCCCCCCACTTAGTGAAGGAAGTAGCTACCATCTTGATAGTTTTAGGATCTTTGTTGCTAGATGCAGGTTTCCCATGAGATTGAGGAGAAATAGGTAACTCTCCAAAGATAAAGGTGTTCTTCATTAGCTTATAGTTCCCACAACCATCATCCTAGATCACTACTTTAATATCAGGTATGTTCTGCACAATGAGTGCTTATGTTTTAGAGGTAGATGCAAGGGATGACAGATCAACAAATGAGGTAGAAGGTGTAGGCCCTTCATCATTCTTGGGTACTTGGGGTATTTTATAGAACTTGGCCTCAAGTTTTTTGTAGTAGTAAAAAGGCTTAGGATCTCCATGGATGGTAATCTCTCTACCCTCGAAAGGAAACTTCACACATTGATGATAAGTCGAGGCTACAACTTTTAGTGTTTTGATCCATGGTCGACCAAGCAATACGTTATAGGGAAGATCAAGGTCTAACACTTGGCATGTATTTTTTGTGATGAGGGGGCTCACTTGGATGGGTAATGTGATGATTCCTTGTGATACCCATTCTTGGTCATCATATGCTCTGATGGTGGTACTCTTTGTCTTTTCAATAGTATATTCTGAATAGCCTGGATTTTTTATCAACTAAAGGGTGCAAATGTTCAATCTAGCACCTCCATCTACTAAGACTCTTTTTACCTTGTTCTTATGAATGATAACCTCAAGGTGTAAAGCACAGTTATAAGATGGTTGTGACGGTAGGTCTTTCTCTAAGAAGGTGAGAAGGTGATTAGCGATATGGCTTTCCATAGCTTAAAACTTATTAGTATCAATATCCTCAAGAATAGATGACTCTAATAAAGCTTTCTCCAACATCTCCCTATGTGCGGGGGATAGCCTCAATATTTCTAAGATGGATATCTGTGTGGGGGTTTTCTTAAGTTGATCTACAAGATTGTACTTGCTATGATTTTATGTGGGAAAAGTAGGTTATGTCCTAGATTGAGATGGGACTCCTTGGACGGTGATTTTTCCACGTCATGTGGTGACTCCACACTATGTACTAGACCCTTTGATGGTGAAAATGGTAATGACACTATCATAAGAAGCAACCACATTGGAATAGGTATGTTGCATGTTTGTGTAATCCTTAGCCTTTCCGTTGTTGTCCCCTTTGCTATGATCTAGCATAGGGCTCTTGTATATCTTAGATCTTAATTCATGATTGGTACCTCAACAGATATGGTTTCGTTCTCTATGAGGTCTTGGATAATACTTTTGAGCCTCATGCAGTTTGTTGTTTTGTGTCCTTTAATCTTGTGAAAGTCATGAAGATCGTTCTTGTTGTACCAGGATGGTTTCTCTTGTGGTTCTTGCTAGTTTTCAAAGTTGGGAAGTGTTATCAGATTTGACTCTACCAACTTTTTCATGATGGTTCATATGGGTTCAAATAACTATGTGTACTTGCATTTAAGATAGTTCTTCTTGTTAGTGGTTCACCTTTTCATTTCAATGTTATTGATTTGATTGTTCTGTGAGGGTGTTGTTTGTTGCACAGTTGGTTGGATGTTAGCAATGTGAGTTTTCTTTGGCCTAGAGGCACTTAGGACTACCTTAGCATCTACTACACCATTATTTAATGTGTTCTTGTTCTTAGCCCAGGAACGAGGCTTGTTGTTTGAACTATTTGATGGGTTGTTGTCTTTGCAAGCTTGATTGTTTCCCTATGAGATTAGAGCTCTCTCAATGTTAAGGGCTCTAGGTACAAGCTCATCATAAGATGTGATGCACTACATTTTCAAGTGGAATGATAGATCTAGATCTAGATTTTCTATGATGATTTCCCCTTGTTTTTCATAGGGAAGAGGCCATTTGTTCTTACTAGCTTTTTGTCTCCATTGTTGTAAGAAATTAGAGAAATTTTCTCCTTTGTTTTTCTTGAGAGTGTACAGTTCTTCTAGAATTACATCCATGTCAAGATTAAATGAGAAGCAATCGATGAATTTATCAATAATTTCCTAGAATTTTTTTATGTCAAGAGGTAGATGAGAAAACCAATCCATGGCAGGACCTATTAAAATTTGAGAGAAGAGGTGCATTAAATAAGAATCATTGTAAGCCACCTCCATACACATGATGTTAAACTCTTTGACATGGTCCACAGGACTTCCTCTCCCTTTGCATTTATCAAATTTGGGGATTTCAAAACTAGGAGGGAATGGTACCATTGCTATGTTTCGGTCAAATGGATATGGGCATAGGTTTTGTGTATGGGACTTCTTGGTCTTTCCCATCCGAAGGTCCTGCATTTCTTGAGATAGCGCTTTAAAATTTGATGCTAGATCATCTTGTGGGTTTGGTGGAAGAACATATGATGGAATGATGGATGAGTTGTATGCATAATATTGATATGAGGATTTTTTGTATGTGGTGTATGGTGGTGTAGGATTCTATGAAGGTGATTGAGGTATTGATGTATATGTTCCTAACATGTTTGTATTGACGATGTTCTGCTAAGGATTATAGTAGGAACTCGGTTATTATTGTTGTTGTTGTTGTTGGGCATACTGCTAAGCTGGTAAGGCTTGTTGTTGTGCCACTAGGGCTATTTATTGGGCTTGTTTTTGTTGTTGTGCCATGAGGGCTTGTTTTTGGGATTCTTTTTTTGTTGTGATGCTAAAGCTACTTGATTAGCTCGATGATGTTGTTGGGCTAAGGCTTCTTGTTGTGCTGCTAAGGCTACTTGTTATTGTTGTTGTTGTTGGGCTGCTAGGGCTACTTCTTTTTGTTGTTGTTGGGCTGCTAGGGCTGCTTCTTCTTGTTGTTTATGTTGGATGGCTTGTTGATAAGCTGGTCGTGCTTGTTGTAAAGCTAGGGCATGTGCTTGCAATGTAGGATCAAGTGGTTGTTGGGATATCTAAGATGGATTGTGAGTGTTGATGTTCTGAGTGGGTACCAAATTGTTGATGAGAGGTGGATGGTTCCCTTGGTTTAACATCCCTTGTAAGATGGTGGATTGATGTGGAGGAATGTAAGTTTGAGGTCCCGTTTGATTTTGCATGGTAAAGGGGGCCGTGGGAAAATATGAGGATGGTTCCATTAGATTTTGTGATGGAAATGACACGCTAGGACCTTGAGTCCATTGAATAAAAATATTCCCTTGTCCCATATCTTGAGGATTTCCTTGTGCTAGAGATGTAAACAAGGTATTACTTAGGTTGGTGGGATTCATGACTAAGGGATTGTTATGAGATGGGTTGATAATGGGTTGGGTAGATGTGCTTTGTGAAACCAACAATACAGATGAACCAATGGGAGGATGGGGTAAATATGTCCCTATCTGCATTAAGGATTGACTCTCTAGTGTAGTATTGGCATGCCCTTGTGTGTTGTTTTGAGACACTTGGTCCATATTGCCTTGTGTGATGGCAGGAACACTTGTGGTACTCATGGGTATGGATGAAGAGGGGTGTCCTTGATATGTTGAGGTTGTTGTGGAGTAATGAATGTTAAGGGGTTTGTATGGTTGTTTGGTATCTTCAAGATGGGAGGAGCACCAAAGGTAGGCATCCGAGTGGTCATGTGAGATGGAGGGTTGGTATCGAGGGTACCCACAAGTGTGTTTCTCTCAAATGGAAGAGTTAGACCAAAGTCCTTGGAAAGGATAGTTGTAAGACTAGGAGTGGATGTTTGATTTAGCCCTAGTGATGGAGTTGTGAAGTCATGTGTCAAATTTTGTGCAAAAAATGATGGGGAAATATGAGCTACATTTTCAAAGGCTTGATGTTCCATGATTTCCTCCCTAGTGAGTTCAAAGGGACTATTTGTAATTTCTTCTATCTCATATGGTCTTGATGGTGATGAAGGTTGTTGTGATGGGGTAACTTGACTTCTCAGATCAAATTCTAAATGATTTGGATCACTTGAAGTAAATGTGACTTTGGTTTTCTCCATGATTCTCTCGTGTTGTGATCTCATCTTTACCATAAATTTTGTGTCACTTTTGGGAGAGTTGTGTTGTGATTTGTAATGTTTGAACTCTCTAGTTGACTCAAATTTAGGTAAAAGTATGTTCTAAGTCTTTTTGGAGAAATGATGATAGTGGGCGATGAAAATATGGGTGATGTGGAGAGTGATCTTTGCAAACATTTTGGGACAACACTTTTGACTTAAACTTGATGTTTTGATGTTGGGATAAAGGATGTTGATGAACTTGGAAATATTTAGGGTAGACTCATGACCATTAAGATAAACTAGTTCAAAGATGATAACTAACTTAACTAAATGCATGGAAAATGATACATTTCACATACAAAGTAGCCAAGTTAGGGTTTTGGGTTGATTGATGTCCAAGTCAAAAAATGGTGTATTCAAAATTTTTGCAAAGTTAAATGAGGTGAAGGATGAAATTTGATGAAGGGGTGAATGAAGTGTTTGACCCAATTTATTGACTTAAAGTGAACCTTTGTTTTCCAAGATCAAGGTGGTGAGAATGATGCTAGACCTCTAAATTTTTCAAATCCTAAAGACTAACATTGACCTAAATGAGAGGATAGATGTGGGTATGTAAATCTAGTTCATTCCTCCTAGCCCAAGCATAATAATTTCTTAACAAGAGGTCACAATTGTGATAAAGTATTAAGGCCAACTCCCTACCAAACTTTGAATTATGATACCTATGTCTGTAATGGTGGCATGTAGATCTTCCCCTACGGATTTTTATTTTATGATAGATCATTTAGAGGAGTTCAAAACCATGAAAAGGACCAAGGTTTTAGATAGGTTGATTATCATGAAAAAGACCTGGGTTTTGACTCATAAAGAACATGTACATGTGTGGATGTTTCCTTAGTGCACGTTCATAAAAGTTTACTAACAACTTGTTTTTGTTTTGGTAGAGTGTTGAAATGTAGCTTTTGAGTGCTTTTGAACTAATATTCCTAAGTTTGAAGTGACGACCTATAGACCTTCTCTTGGGGATTCTAATTTTGTGTGAGATCATTTAGAAGAGTTCAAGTTTATGGAAGAAAGGAAGATATTTATTGCCATGCAGGTGGTGATAATATGGGCCTTCCAACCTCAATATCAACTTGTTCCTCTTCTTCATCTAAGATGTTTGATGTGTTTCTCCACTAGGTAGGTGTTTCTTTTGTTAAAAATTTGAAGCTTCTCAAACTACTAATGATATCAGTTTGTTCTCCATTAATGAGTTTAAATTTTGGTTGAATGATAGCACCTTCAAGATTAGGTGTTCAACGGGAGCAATCGGTCTCCAAATAGTCATGTTGGGTTCAGTTGTGTCAATTTATCTTGCTTAAGTGAATTTCTTTTACCACAAACACTTGTCTTGATTGTGTTTTCAAACTAAATGTTTATGTCAAAAACATCATAACCTTCAAAATTTCCATTTTGTAAAAATCATGACGTTGAAGCCATAATTACCTATGTTGTCTTTGGAAAAGATGGATTGAGATATAAATCAAGATATTTAGAAATCCTTAGGACAAGCAATAATATCAATGCTATTTCAAAAGGTATCCATATTTAAGCCAAAGTGTTTCAAATTTTGACGAAGATAGTGAATGTTTGTTTTGTAACATTTTGGAACCAAGCAATGTATTAAACTGACTCACAATTATTTACAATCCTAGGTTGAAATGGCCACACTTATTGAGTCCCCACTCAGATTTCTCTGAACACTAAGAATTTGTGAATAGTTAGAGATTTGGTGACACTGACTCCCCTCCACGGTACACACTTCTCAGGACCACCAAATCTCAAAATCCTAAAGATCCTAAGATACTAAGGATTTTTCTATTTCAATATTGAATAGTACAAATGTGGGGCAACTTCAGAATGATCATTCTTACACCAACAAGCATTAAGGATTTTTGGTAACTAAACAGTTTGGTTCTTAGTAACAAACCAAGAACACCCATCCATATACACACCCACTTTGCCACTTAAGGCTCTCACTACCATTCCCATTCCACTTAAGGCATGCTACTAGGTGTAGTATGTTATACAATTCAGGATAGAAGGTACTTTCTCATGATTTCCCAACCTTCAATATAGCCCACCAGTAAATGTGCTTGCAAGAACTTTCCTATGAGTTTCCCCTTATGGGGTGTGTCTCATAGTAAGTCCTCTCTTCAGGGTGACAAAACATAAGTGTATTTAAGTATTTTTCTTCACCCAAGATCCCAAGAAGTGTAAGGGGATTGGATACATACTATAAGCGCACACAAATAGAAAAGTACACTTGGAGTGTTTCTCTTCACCCAAGATCCCATGAAGTGCAAGGGGATTGGATACGCACTACAAGTGTGTCACAACAAAGTAGAAACTAGTTCATTTTACTGACTAAAGCTAAGATGAATTCATTTTATCCACCAAATGAAATGTTAAGTTACCTTGTTCAATTTAAAAACCCAAAAGACAACAATAAGGTGAGGGTTCAATTTTAGTCTTGTTTGAGCATTTGTTTTAAACCCAAATGAAATTTAGTAAGGTCCTAGAGTGTAAAGTAAAAAGAATAAGAAATTAGGTTATAATTGGCCCAAAGTGTCAAGCTCTTGTTACAATCATAAAATCTTAAGAAGAGAATGCTTCTTCACTCTAGCTTCATGTCATTCAACTTGCAAAACCCTATTAGTCTAACCAGAACAATTTTAGAAGCATTTTAGTAATTTGACGAAACAAGAAAATTAAGGCACATGCTAAAAATGGATCATTAAATTTCTTCCTAGACTTGGGCGTCACTATTCACGATAGCATCGCTCTGGTTAACAAGGGTGTCACTTTGTAGACAAACCAGAGAGCATGATAGCATCGCTATTTTGTCAAGCGTTGTCGTTTACAAATCTTTGATATCTCTATAAAGTATTAGCATCGTTATTTTTTTAATTAGCATCAATGCATTTAATAGGCATCGTTGTTTGAAATGACAATAACATCGCTATATGGCAACGCACTGCAAAGGCATCGCTGAGATTTTCTAGGGCATCGCGCTATCCTGCAAAACTCAAAATGAACGGAATTCAAGATAGAAATTGATTAAGTTGACAGTTTTCCCTCCTTCTAGTGCCAGAATGTTGATTGAGGATATTGGTATGGGCCAATTACACTTGATCCATGAAGAATCGAAGCATAACATAGCCACTAATACTCAATCTTGAACAAGATCATTCAAATGAAAGTTAAGCTAAACATTTATTAAAACTAAAAATTATGAAGTGTGAAAGCATTTAAAAGTCTACTCTAACCCATTTAAAACTCATCCAATTTTGGAATTGGTGTCATGTTGATGTATAACAATGACCATTTCCCAATCCTGTGATCAATGAGCTTGTTCCAATCCATTCTATTGAAGGGAATCGATGAAACTGTTGTGATATGTGAATGAAAACATGATTGTAATCTAAATGAGCATGATGTAAAAGCTAATCTACCATGATTTTATGCTAAATGATTCATATATGCAATTGCTAAGCTAATCTAAATGAGATTTAAACCAAAAGGATACAAACCCTAATTATCTAATTAGCTAAATGGATGCATTATGCAAGCCATTAATGGAAGCTACGCTATTTCTATAGCTAAAATGAACTAAAATATGTTAAATGTGTTCTGAATATGAGTGTGAGTGTGAGTTATTTCAATAGCATAAGTTTTCTCTAAAACATGGATGTTGGCTCTATTTTTCTCCAAATAGTGAACTATTTATAGGAAAGCAAATGAGAAATGAAGGGTTGAGATCAAAAAAGCTAATCAACGGTCCAAGAAGGAAGAAATTGGAGGAATGGATCATGGATTCTCGTCAATGAGTGAGAATGCAAGCTAAGATTTAATCAAGGGTTCTCATTCCTTCCAAACAAGCACAATTTTGACCTATATAAGAGGTCAAAAGTTAACTTGCACAAGAGGTTTCAATCTATCTTGCACATCAAGCTTTGTGAGAATATTCCTTTTCTTAAATGATTAGAGGAGAAAGAATATTCTTTGGAATATTCATGGGTGAGGAAAAAAGGATATTTTGCTAATTAAAACAAATTTTAATTGTGCAAAAGGGAAGGGAATATTCCATGGGAATATTCCCCATTTGGAGGAACAAAGGAGGAATATTCCCTTAGAATATTCCTTTGCAAGTGGGGGGAAATTAGATTAGTTAGATAATTGTTAATTAAACAAAGGTTTAATCATGCAATTAGGGGATTTAGAAGAATAAAGTGGTATTCATTAAATCAAATGATTTAATAAATGGGGAAAGGTGAAATGACATAATTAAATAGCTTAGGGTTAGTTAATTAAATAAGAAGACTTAGGGAATTAAATTAAATAGTTTGATTTATTTAATTTAATGAGATGAAATGTTAGAGTAAAAGGAGGGAATTAAATTGATTAAATGAATTAGGTTAATATATGCAAATGATGCAATTAATTAATTATCTAGGCCAATTCAATTAATTAAGCGAAAAGAGAATGGGTTTCAAGAGGAGATGATGTTAGTATACCCGATTCGAGTGTATTATATCATTCGGGACATTTTTCAGTGTTTAAAAATAGAATGAGTTTTAAGGTAGAATGGGAAGGAATAAAGAATTTTTGGTTCATTTGGTCGAAGGACGTTACAATTCGGCCCCAATCGGGTGTGTAACACCTCTTCCAACATCAGACATAGGAATTCGTCAGGGATAGCAGTGTGCTATGTGGACATCTACACGTCGCATGTTCGTCCTCGACAAATATTCTCTCATTGACACACAGGAAAAATGCCAGGTGGATGGAAGGCAAGTGGGTGATTTGGAATTTCACCTTCGGATTTCATTTTCTAAGGTGAGGGTATGTGAAAGGGGAATTTTCCCAAGGAGTGAATTTTTGCTCCTATATAGAAATGATTATTTCTAAAGTTTTTTTCATATCTAATAGCTCAAGGAGAGTCTCATAGATTTGAAATACATTTCTCAATTGATCTAAATTTCTATGAATAGATTCATGTATTGTTGGCACGATTTGGTTTGGAAACATCAGTTGCAACGAAGGAGGAGTTGGAGGGTTTTCATCTTGAGCGGGGTTGGGATCAGCCATTCTTAGGCCTATTAATTAAATAAAAATTTAAAAATTAACAATCATTTTAATGCAATTAAAAACCTATTAAAAATCCTATTTTTGACTAAAATTCACAAAAAATCAATGCAAAACTAATATAAATTGAAGAAAAACATTAAAATCCATAAATACCTTTGAAATGTGATTGATTTGAGCAAAAAAATAGACTCCCAAATGGATATCAGATTCATTGAATGCAAAACCTACGTGCAACTAATTATAGACTATAGAAAAAATGAGCTCTTGGGTCTTCTTTTTCAATTTTAAGGAATAGGAAATGGATATGTGTTTCCTTTATGTAGTTTTTTTAATAATTGGTATTTTTTCTCAATGTGTAACATAATCATATATTATTTTATATTATAATATAAAATTATATTATATATTATATTATAATATAATATGTATTATATTTTGTATAATATATTATATATAATATAATATATTATAATATATATATATTATATTATATATTATATTATATATAATATTTATTATAATATAATATATATATTATATTATTATATAATACTAAATTATATTATTATATTATACTTGTATATGTCTAAAAATGGTCATGATTAAGCTTGTTAATTAATTAAATATGATTTATTTAATTAATTCCTCTAATGTCATCTACATATAAATAAATTTAATTATTTATTTATATCGTTCATCTTCCAAATTCTTCTACCTTAAATTAAATAAATAATTTTATTTAATTACTAACATTTCTACCCTCCGCTTAATTAAATTAAATAAATTGGTATAATTTATTTATATTTAATTATCATTTTGGTTCTAAAGTTTAAATATTTTTGAATATTTAAATAATGGAATATTCTCCATCCCATTTTCGAATTTTAAAATATTAAATATGTTATTTAATATTTTCCTACTCACTTTAATTTCATTTTTAAACATAATTAAATATGAATTATTTAATTATGTGAGTTTCCATTTCCATCTCCACTGCTAAATTAAATAAATCTAATTTATTTTATTCTAAATTCATTATTAACTCACCTTTCAAAAATTCTAACTCATGCTAACTCGCCCTTCTAAATTCGTATCTTATCTTTCGAAATGGAAATTTCCCTTCGAAACTCAATGAAGAAAAGGGAAATCTTCCATCCTCTTCTCCACTTTCGAAAATCTCCCGCCGTCCATTTAAACAAGCTTAATCTGGATCATTGATTGTTTTCAGCCAATCGTATCCATTCGAAAACTCTATAAAAGCCCGAGAAAATCCAAGCCTTGGTTAATCACCCCACATTCACACACATACACTTACATACACATACTCACGTTCATTCAATCAGCTTTTTGCATTCACATCACTTTCAGCATCACATTCCCACTTTCATGTTAGCATAGATTTGCATTTTGCATATTATGCATTTTAAAATCTCGTTCTTCATGCTGTCATTTTGTTGAGCTCTATCTGCTGATCTGAGAGCCATTTCGAAGCAACAAAACGGTGAAGATAGAGGACGATAAGACGATTTCGAGAGGTTGCTGTTACAGTTTGCACATTTTATTTTCAGCTTTTCGATTTAATGTTTTATTAACATGTGTTTGAATTTAAAATACAATTTTTACACACACATTAAAATGGCGCCCACCGTGGGGCTCGAACCCATGAATTTAACATTTTTTTGTAAGATTGTTTTGACAGTTTCGGCTTTCTGGAATTGGTTTTTCTAAAAAATCTGACGTTTCGGCGCATTCAAAAATTCCTAATGCACATACAGAGTTTTTAACTTTTTGGTTTTGCAGAATTTTGACGTGCATCCCGTGACTGTTATGGCACATCCCGTGACTGTTACGGCGCATCTCGTGACTATTACGGTGCATTCGTGGCCATTAAAGCGCATACAGTGACTGTTAAAGTGCATTTAGTTTTCTTCTTACATGCACAGTAAAGTAGGCATTTTTCTTATGGCGCATCCAGTTTTTGTTTAGGCGCTTATAGTATCTATTAGGGCGCATCCAGTTTCTATTTGTTTATGCGCATTTTGTTTCTGTTTTGGTGCATTTTGTTTCTGTTCTGGCGCATCTGTGTTTCGGCGCATACAGCCTCTATTTAGGCGCATATAGACTGTAACAAAAATCACAGAATTCTGAGTCTAACGCATTCCGCAGACATAATTCTATTTTCTTTTTTTTTTAAGTTTTAAAATGAAGCAATCCTAGGATAGTCACATCTGGATTAAAAAGAAGCAATCTAGGATAGTCACCAAACATTTGAATCTTGCAGTTAAAATGAATAATCTGTTTTTGGTGAAGCAACATCTTCCCCTAGATTAGCTCATCGTTATTTGGGTTTTAAAAAGAACATTTGCTTGCTGTGATTGTGGCAATAGGTCTATGCTCTCCCCTTAACTGGGTGATCAGAATACCAGACTTGCCTTTTAATTTCATGCAATGTTTATTTTTCAATTACATCCTTTAGAGAGCCTGCCGTAGTGGGAAAAAGTACTCACCCTACGGGAATGACTCAAGTGGGTTCAAGCCAAAGCCAGGCTATTCCGCCCCACTATAAAATTTAAAGCGAATTTGGGGAAACCCTCTTTTGCCGGTAGTGTGCAAGATAACCATCGTAAAATCCTTTGTTCTAAAGGTTGGGAGGTCTCCTAAGGAAGTTTATTATTGCCACACCGAACGGAAATTGTTACTACGAACCTAGTGTAGTGGCCAGCCGAGTCAGTTGCCAAACATTCTGATAATCACAGTGCAAGGGGAGGGAAGAATCTGCCCCCAAGATACTCACCATATAACTGCCAAGGACTGTTTTCTTAGGGGATCTGGTATCCACTTCCGTAACTCTGAGTACACGCCTGGAAAAGACAAAAACATGGGCGCCCCTTCGAGGGTGACATGGTTGTGTGAGTCGACACGGTTCTAAGATATGGGCTGTTGATTACTAGAATGACCTACTTGAGCACTTAAGAGTGAGTCTGTCTGAACTGTCTTTCATGTGAAAAACCTATGAAAACATTTGATAAAAAACATTTCTTGATCAAACACTTCATGTTAGTATAGGGCTTTAAGAACAATTATTTTCAAAAATGTTTGTTGTGTCTTCCATTACATTAATTCAGATAAAGAGATCATTCAAATGAAATATGAAGAACAACAACTGAAAGCCACTTAGGAATTTTGTCATATCATTGCTTCAAAAATGTTTCCAAATACCTTTTTCCATGCTTAGAAATTGGAATTCAACAAATTTTCTTAAGAAATCAGTCTCCAAAAGAATTAGGAAACCTAAGAAAACATTAGGATACAAGAAAACACTGTAAAAGAGGAAATTCTTGTACAAAAGTCGACAAGTCTTGCTTCACTATCGAGGATTTCTCCACAGATATCAGGATTTTGTTAGAGGATTCACTGATGAATATGTTGTAGATCCCTTAGATTCCTGAGCTTATTATCAGAGAAGAGCTTTATCACAATGGCATAATCATAACCAACCTCTTGAATTTGACAACATACCCCAACCTTCCATAGAATATCCTTCACACCCAAACCATATTCTTCAAAGATCTTAAGAGAATCTCCTTGAAAACAAAGGTTAGAATCTTTTAGAGTGCACCCATCAAATAGATTTTTAATTTTTGGTTCAAGCTTCCCCAACAGGATTCTAAAATCCTTTATCATCTTGGAAGCTACAACCCATAAGTTAGGAGCATTCTTGATCATATCATAAGATTACATATCTTATCGGATCAAGATATCATCACCATTGCACTTGTCAAAAAAACCATGATCTAAGTTTAGAGGAAATTTTCAAAAACATATGCCTATCTCCACAAGATCTCAACACAATAAATCGAAGGATACAATCCAAAAAGAAATTCATATTCAGAACATTCAAGAAAAAGGAGAAAGCAGTAATCCCATTTTTAGCATAAATCAAAATCCAATTTTCAACAACAACATGGACAATAGAGAAGAGAATCCTTTCCATCAAGTGGATAGTGATGAAGAACAAGAAGAAGAACATCTTAGAGAGGCCAAACAAGATCCAAAATTCCATAAAGCCGTTGAGAATATTTTGCAGCGAGATAAAGAAAAATATTTTCGCTATCTAGCCGAACAAGGGGCTAAATTACCTCATGACTTTGACACTGAAATTTTGAAAAACAAACCTGAAGAGACACCCCTTTCAGATCTTAGTGCCTTGACCCAACAAATCAAGGCACTTCAAGGACAAGTTAGAGAATTGCAAGGGGGAACAACCACAAAGAAATACACTTTGGAGGACATTTGTCCTTATCCTTTTGACAAAAGTTTAAACATGATTCCTTTTCCCAAGCATTGCGAAATACCAAAATTTGATCGCTATAATGGGAAAATGGATCCAATTGATCACGTTAGAGACTTCAGAAACCTGACATTGGAGTTTGCTTACGAAGATAGTTACTTGATGCGATTATTTCCTAGGAGTCTGGGAGTGCACTCTATGGAATGGTTATCCAAAATCTCACCTCCCGTAAGGACATTTGAAGAGTTGATCAATTTATTCATATTACAATACACCTACAACATACAACATCAGATCACCATGATAGATCTTTGTAAAATGGCAGAGAAACCTAGTGAACCTTTCATTACGTTTCTCCAGAGATGGAGAAGAATGTTTGCCAGGTACCCACGTCCTGTTCCAGAGAAAGAAAAGATGGTTACTTTCATAAATAGTTTAAACTCGGAAATGAGCTATCATTTGAACTTACATTGTCCTTCTTCTTTTGAGAAAATGATTGAAGATGCCTTAACCATTGAAAGTGCTTTGGTCAAGAAAGGCATAATAAAACATGACAAAGAAAATCCTAGCTCATCCAACCATCATAATCAGGACAAATCCAAATTCTGGACCCGTAACAAAAATGTGGTGAATGATGGTGTTGTGGACGCAAATCATGCTTCAACCAAACCATTCGTCCTCACTACCCCAAACAGTCGCAACAACAATATCAACTCAATTGCAAATCACGGAAATAATCCTCCTCCTCAAAGGAACAATACAAGTCAGCACTCCACTTCCCATCAAGGGACTTCAAATAATAACCAGGGTTACCGAGGAAACAATAACAATCACAATTCTTTAGGGAACACCTCAAATTCAAATCCACAAAGATTTTCGTTCTTCTCCAATAGAAGAACTTTTACTCCATTAGGTCAATCCCTAGAATCCGCATTCAAAGAGTTGATGGCCAAAAATGTTATTACTTTACCACCTCAACAAAATTATGAACCCACTGTAAAGCCTCCATCATGGAATGAGGCATACTATTGTGATTATCATCGATGTAAAGGTCACAGCACCAACAACTTCCAAGCCTTGAAAAATTCCATTCAAGACTTGATTGATAATGACATCATCACAATAGAAGGAAATCAACAAACCAATGCAGACCACCAAGCATTTCACAATCCTTTACCAAATTATCAAAAAGGTGAGTCTTCTGACAAAAAAGTGAATCACATCAATGATGACCATATAATCAACCATCTCTATGCAGACGATGAGCGGGTGAATGTCATAAAAGTCAAACAGAAGGAGGAATATAGAGAAGTCAACGCAACAACAAGAGCACAAGCCAAAGTGGTCTTAAAGGGGGCCTCCTCGAGATCCACTGAACCTCCACCGCAACATAAATATGATTTGGTCAATCAACTTTGAAAAACCCCCACTCAAATTTCTATTTTGGAACTATTAAAGATTTCTCCAGCCCATAAAGAAATTATCGAAAAGGCCCTCATTGAAACCAATGTATCTACTGATTTGGATGTGAATCAATTTCAAGCCATGGTAGGGCATTTGTCCTCACCTACTTGTCTTTCATTTTCTGATAAAGATGACGTTTCCATAATCCATCCTCATAACTCCTCTTTGTATTTAGAAGTCATGGTTCATAAATTTCGCATCAGACGAGTTCTAATAGATGGAGGTGCGGGTTTGAACATCTGTACCTTGAAGTTGGTCAAAGCCTTAGGATTTTCTGAGGACTCTATTGATTTCAGAAGAAAGATTACAATAAAAGCTTATGATGATGAAGAAAGAGCATCCAAAGGTTTAATCATGCTGCCAATCAGAGTGGGCCCTGTTATAAAGAATACCTTTTGTCAAGTACTAGATCGTGATCTGGCATATAACATCTTGTTGGGTCATCCTTGGATCCATGAAATGCAAGCTGTCCCATCAACTTACCATCAATGTCTCAAGTTTCCTTATGATGGACAAGAAATCACGATACCTGCTGATAATTTCAACATTCAAACTTGCGCCAACATAAAAGCCAGTCAAGATACTTTGGTCCCTAATAATCGAGAAGCTCATACTAGTACTTCTCTAAAGATTGATACACAAATCAGTCGATTGACCAATAGTTTTGACAAAAAGATGAAATTCAAGGATCATGGAGTTGGAGAATACTCTATTTATCTTGTCAATTTACCTACATCACCTCAATCACATGGGAAGCCATCTATCAGAGAGCATCAAATAGCAGCAACATCAACATCAAAGCAAATGCCAATAGAGCCGATTACAAAATTTAATGGGCAATTCATCAAAGAAAAATTCCCCATGGAAAACCCTGAGACTACTGAAATTTTAAATTGGCTCTATAAAGATGAAGATGAAGCAGTTTCTAATGTCAAATTACCCATAGACAAATATGGAAAAGGATATTTGATCATGCAAAAGATGGGTTATGATGAAGGACCTATTGGAAAAAGGAAGGAAGGAGTAGTTGAACCCATTCACCTCCGTGGACTTGCTGCAAAAGAGAAAACTAGATTGGGTTATGATACTAACTCTCAAGAAAGCAAATCCAAACACGGCAATGTCTTCACATTGCAAGAAGGTTCAAATTCACAAGAGGCATGTTTGACAACAATTCAGAATTTCCTAGATAACAATTCGGACACAGACTCTGCTGAATATGAATGGGACACCATTTACAATGATGAGTTCTGGAAAGACAAAGAGGTTGATGTAATACACCAATATGTCCCAACTCTAATTGAAGGACAAGGTTCAGGGTCCCAACCATGAGAATCCGAACCACAGGTCGACTATGATTCTAGTGATACTGAATCAAATCTAAACGAACAAGACTATCATGAGAACAATACCATCATTGATCTACCTTATACCTCGGATCCTACAGACCACTCTATCATGACCTTAACCATAGCTGATCTCACACAACCTGACGACCCTCTACCTCTACTCCATCCTGACCTTATTGATTGGGATTTTACGAAATCTATTAACATACCTATGTTTCCAAGTGATGAAGCTATCATAAACTTCCTTTCCGCAGAGGATACAAATGATTGTTCCACCAGTGATTTTTGACATAGATTTTTTGATCAGGAGAGTCTCAAGTCTCCTAGCTGCAAAAGTAAAAACAAAAAAGAAAGATCTAATGGTGAAAACCAGAATCTAGCAGTATTAGATCAAACAAAAGATAAAATAAAGAGCGTATCAGATGGTGAAAACCTCTTTGAGGCACCAGATGATGTAACTCTTGACACTCTCCCGGAGCATTACCATGAGCGATCGCCTAGTCTGATTGAACCCACAAATGTTGTTGATCTTAAAACTTCTGACAAACCAAGAATTTTACAGTTGGCCGCATCTATGACAGAGAAAGAAATACCAGAGTTTATGAAATTCCTGAAAGAAAATCAAGTCAACTTTGCATGGTCTTACGCCGACATGCCTGGACTTGATCCTAATCTTATCATGCATCATTTATCTATCAAACCAGGTGTCAAACTGTAAAGCAGAAACTCAGAAAGATGCACCCTCATGTTGCATTGTTAGTTAAAGAAGAACTAAGAAAACTTCTTGATGTGGGCTTCATCAGACCAGTCGACTATGCAGAATGGATCTCCAACATTGTACCTGTATCCAAGCCAGATAAAACTGTCTAAATATGCACAGATTTCAGAGATCTTAATAACGCGTGTCCTAAGGATGACTTTCCATTACCAAATATTGACACCATAGTTGATCTGATAGCTATCCATGCCATGTATTCATTAATGGATGGTTTTTTTGGATATAACCAAATCAAGATTGCACCTTAAGATCAAGAGAAAACAGCTTTCACGTGTCCATGGGGAACTTATTGTTGGAACGTCATGCCTTTTGGTCTGAAAAAATGTTGGGGCTACCTACCAAAGAGCCATGACTACCATCTTTCATGATATGATGCATGTCTTCATGGAAGATTATGTGGATGACATATTGGAAAAATCATACACCAGAGAAGGACATCTTGAAGTATTCTCCAAAATATTTGCAAGATTAAAGAAATTCAAAGTTCGTCTTAACCCTAAGAAATGTGTTTTTGGGGTCAAGTCTGGAAAACTCTTGGGGTACATTGTTTCAGAAAAAGGAATTGAAGTAGATCCAGCAAAAGTTCAAGCAATTATGGAAATGCCCCCACCAAAGAACATCAGTCAGCTAAGATCACTACAAGGACGACTTCAATCTATACGGAGGTTCATCGCACAATTGGCTGACAAGATTTTACCATTCACACATCTATTGCATAAAAATGTTCCTTTCAAGTGGGATGACAAATGTGAATTGGCCTTTCAAAAAATCAAAGAATATCTAATGACTCCACCGGTTCTCATATCACCAGATCCAGACAGACCACTCATCTTGTACATTGCTGCAACAGAGACATCTCTGGGGCACTACTAGCACAAGAAGACTCTACAGGAAAGGAAAACGCAATCTACTATATCAGTAGAACATTGACAAGTCATGAGCTCAACTACACTTCTATTGAGAAGGCTTGTCTGGCAGTAGTCTTTGCTTCACAAAAATTTTGACATTATATGCTGACCCATACAGTTAATTTGGTTTCAAAGATTGATCCACTCAAGTATTTGTTGAGCAAGGAATCATTGACAAGAAGGTTAGCCAAGTGGGTAATGATTCTTAGTGAATTTGATATCCATTATGTTGATTGTCAGGCAATCAAAGGACAAGTTATCACTGATCAACTAGCTGAAGTGCCACTACAAGCAGATCATCCCCTGCACATTGAATTTCTAGATACTGGGGTCTTTACTGTAGAATCCAAACAACCATGGTCTTTATACTTTGATGGTTCTTTCACTCAACATGGATCGGGAGCAGGCATACTTTTTTTCACCCCTCAAGGACACACCATTCCTCGTTCATATCGGCTAATGTTCCCATGCACCAACAACATAGTTGAATATGAGGCATTAATCACTGGACTCAAGATAGCACTAGAATGGAGAATAACAAAGTTACAGGTATATGGTAACTCACAATTGGTCATTTGTCAGATCAATAATGACTACCAAACCAAAGATGAAAAACTCTTACCTTATAAAAAGATGGTGGATGACTTTAAGAAGTATTTTGTGGACATCAAATTTACACAGATTCCAAGGCTTAATAATAAAGCAACTAACGCTATGGCTACAATCGCATCATTGTTACAACTCCCAGAAACTCAGCATCGTTACAAATTTCTGGTGGAACAATCATTTACACCTGCATATGATACCCCTGAAATCCAAATCATTTGTCACTTGATAGGATCTGATTCGCCTTGGTACGAAAAAATTTATGCTTACCTCAAAGACATCTTACCACCCGATCTATCTCGTAATAAAAAATGCAACTTTATCCATCAATCCGCTCGCTATACCCTCATCACTGATACCCTTTATCGCCGTGGTCTTGATGGTACTTTACTCCGATGTCTTGAATGCGAGGAATCTGACAAAGCTTTACAAGAAGTTCATGGTGGCATCTGTGGTACTCATTCAAGTGGACTGACCTTATCTAAGAAACTGATTAGAATGGGTTACTACTGGCCTACAATGGAGAGGGAATCATTTACTTTTGTGAAAACATGTTCAAAATGTCAGATCCACGGGAATCTCATTCATGCTCCTGCACAAGAACTCCAACCGTTTTCACCAACCTGGCCATTTTCTCAATGGAGATTAGATCTAGTGGGCAAGATTCACCCTTCTTCATCAAATGGGCATAAATTTATCATCACAGCAATAGATTATTTTACTAAGTGGATTGAGGCAGTCCCTCTTACCAAAGTTACCGGCAAACAAATATCATCATTCATACTTAACTATATTATTTGTCGGTATGGCATTCCCAACTCCATTATTACAGATAATGGACATCCATTCAAAAATCAAGAAGTTGATGAACTTTGTGAGAGATTTCACATACAGCATAGATATTCAACACCTTACTATCCACAAGGGAATGGCCAAGTAGAGGCCTCAAATAAAACAATATTGAAAATCTTGAAAAAGACTGTGAATACATCAGGGAAGGATTGGTACGTTCAACTCAATCCTGCTCTATGGGCCTACAGAACCAGTGTCCACACGCCAACAGGGGCAACACCATTCGCCTTTGTTTATGGAGCAGAAGCTATATTTCCCTTAGAAGTGGAGATTCCCTCACTCAGAGTATCATTGAAAGGTTTAACAACAGATGATGAATACAGAGTTTCCCGACTCCAAGAGCTTGAACTTCTAGATGAGAAGAGACAAAGAGCAACTGATCATTTGAAAGCTTATCAACAGATGATGTCTCACAGTTACAACCACAAATTAAAGCCACGTAACTTTTAGGTGGGTGATCTCGTTCTGAAAGAGAATCCATGTAATCAACAAGACAGAGAGAAGAAATGAAAGTTTGAGCCAAATTGGCTAGGTCCTTATGTGGTTATCGCAGTTTATGGTTCAGGAGCCTACAAGCTATCAACGCCAGAAGGGGACCTGTTTGACAAGCCAATCAACAGCATGCATCTGAAGAAGTATTATGTCTAGGACGGTCATCATCATTAGAAAAAGTCCTGAAGAAATATCAAAAAAAAAATTAGAAAAAGTCCTGAAGAAATATCAAAAAAATCGAAAAGTCTCAAGAAATATCAAAAAATAAAAGTCCCAAGAAATATCAAAAAAATCAAAAGTCTGAAGAAATATCAAAAAATCAGAAAAGTCCAAGAAATATCAAAAATCGAAAAAGTCAAAATATCAAAAAAAAAAAATCGAGAAAATCAAAAATCAAAAAGTCACAAGAAATATCAAAAATCAGAAAAGTTCAAGGAAATATCAAAAAATCAAGAAAAGTCTGAAAGGGTGAAAAACAAAACTGGCAAACAGGCAGTCTAGTGACAAGAAAAATGCAATAAAAATAAATGGTGAAAATCTAGCAAATAGACGCTATTTGTAGCTCTCCATCTATTAGGTCATGTTCTGCACTTAACTTTTCATTCTTCATTTTCATGCATCTTTTCCATCATCTTAGGGTCGCACCAGCACCATGCTATCATCATTTGCCTCGAGCGATAACGTCTTACCATGGTTTGACTATTGTATATATTCATTTCAGCAAGTTGTGTCAATACCTAGGGCAAACGTGGGGCATACTGGGGGCAGTCAACTTTCAACAGTAAGACAATGACATCGAAGCCAATCACGTGCAAAACGAAACAACCAAAAACATCCAACCATTGATCCATATCGCAATAGCTTTCAGTTGCGTACCTTATCATGACTCATGTCTGGATGATCTCTAATCTAAATAATGTTTGGAATCACAACATTTCATTTTTTGAATAATGGTTGTTTAATTTTTTGAAATCATTTCTCTATAGCACACTCAATGATGTATTAAACTAGAGTGGCGAGGAAAGAGGATGATTTTTCTTTGTCTGTTGTCTGGAAGTTAATCATTTATCTGTTGCAAATATGTCGCGAGACATGATTTTCCAAAGATTATCATTGATGACAGTTCCAAATTTGCATCAGATGGTGGTTAGTCTTTGTCTGTCTATGCAAGAAATGCTCAGGTCATCTCAGTTCAATTATACCTAGATGCTTGTGTTCGCTTGCTATATCAAAAATCATGAAAGTTGTACTCAGGTCATTATTGGTGCCAATTTCTCCTTTGATGCTTGTACATACTTCCAATATTTCCAAATGCTCTATGATGATTTAAGCAGGCTCATTAAAACAGCTCAACAAAATGATTGGTTTCATTTAGTTGCATTTCACTTTAGGTCATTGTACATAACTGCATACTGGATCTTGCATCTTGAGTTTTCAAAGGGTCAATGGCTGTCATCTTTTGGACTATTTGTGGAGGACAATGTAAATATTTGTATCATCACCATTGCATTTCATCTTCATTTCATTTCATCATCAGTCGCATTATCGTTTCATCATTTCAAAATCAGTATCATCTCATTAGGTGCATTCCATATCATTTCATATTCATTCATTAGCATCTCATGTTATTTGCATCTCCATTATCGTCTTCTTCAATATTTTGGGTCATAATTTATTTCATCCTTATTATCATTTCATGTAACATTGCATTTATTAGTACCATTTAATTATCATTTCTTTTCATTTTCATATCACTTTATCATCCTTGCATTTTCATTATCATTTCATTTTAGTTTCATTTTTTTTCATTATCGCATCCATTCTCATTTCATCATTCCATATTTTATCATTATCATTCTATCAGTTCATTATTATCATTTTAACGACACATTACCATTATCTCCTTCATCCCACTTTGCATTATCATTACCTTTTTATCTCATGGTAGTTTCATATACGTTTTCTTACCATTATAATTATTTCATTACATTCACTTATCCCTCATTCCATCCATTCGTTAGTATTATATGGTCATCCTTTCATTACTTCATTATCATTATCATTTATTGCATTCCCATCTCATTATCACCTCATTTCACTATTCATTGCATAATTATCATATTCCGTCATTGCATTTCATATCATTTACCATTGCATTTCATTCCATTTCATTTCATTTTATTTTATATCATTTACCATTTCATTTTATTTTATATCATTTACCATTGCATTTCATTCCATCTCATTTCATTTTATTTTATATCATTTACCATTGCATTTCATTCCATCTCATTTCATTTTATTTTATATCATTTACCATTGCATTTCATTCCATCTCATTTCATTTTATTTTATATCATTTACCATTTCATTTTATTTTATATCATTTACCATTGCATTTCATTCCATTTCATTCATTTTATTTTATATCATTTACCATTGCATTTCATTCCATTTCATTTCATTTTATTTTATATCATTTATCATTTATCATATCATTTTCTTTCATATCATTTATCATTCCATTTCACATCATATCATTTATCACTTATCAGATCATTTATCATTTTCATTTCATTTACCATTTCACATCATATTATTTATCATTGCATTTCATTTCATATCATGTATCATTGGATTTCATTTCATATCATTTATCATTGCATTTCATTTCATATCATTTATCATTCCATTTCACATCATATCATTTATCACTTATCAGATCATTTATCATTTTCATTTCATTTACCATTTCACATCATATCATTTATCATTGCATTTCATTTCATATCATTTATCATTCCATTTCACATCATATCATTTATCACTTATCAGATCATTTATCATTTTCATTTCATTTACCATTTCACATCATATCATTTATCACTTATCAGATCATTTATCATTTTCATTTCATTTACCATTTCACATCATATCATTTATCACTTATCAGATCATTTATCATTTCATTTCATCTCATTTCACATCATATCATTTATCATATCATTTCATTTCATTTCCTATCATTTATCATATCATTTCAGTTCATAACATTTATCTTTTCATTTCATTTCATTTTACATCATGTCATTACATCATTTCTAACAATAACATTTCGTATCATAACATTTAAACACTTCCATTATTTCATATCATATCATTTAACATTTTCATCTAAATTTCACATTTCATTTCATACCATTTCATTTTATCATTCACCCATACCATTTTCCATCCCATCCAAATCCAAAGCACAACATTCATATTACAAAATCTAAAAATACACATCATAGGCAATTCATCTGCATGACATTGTTAGTGCACAATCATAAGATAATCATAATCATAATAAAACATCAAAATCAAACCATCCTGCATACCATGTTAGTCATCAAATCATAAAAAAATCCATCACATATAGACATCAATGCATATCATATCATATCATCACATCAGAAATAAATATCACATCATCATCAAAATAATCATCACCGCTGCATATCATCACTCATCAAAAATGATACAAATGTCCAACTGTCCAAGGAAACTACAATGTCCAATACATCAAATATGATCAAAAATGGCATATGTATGCTCTGCGCTATAAAATCTAGCTGGTGGATGCTCCTGATGGTGCCAGTCCGGAGGGAGGTGGTCTGCCACTGGTGCCTGCATCTGGATCCTACCGTGGCCCTGTCACTCCCCTACTCTGGGTATGTGTCTGTGATCTGCTCCGAGTCCTACTATGGGATCGTGGGAATGGCTCTCTGCGCTCTGGAGGGCATAGCTCCTCGTATCTGACCCTGTAATACTCAGCCTCCCTGGCCATCTCCATGCCCTCTGCAATGGCCTCTCGCAAGGATGTACTCTCCACTGTGCCCATCAATCTCTGAGCCACGCCCTCAGCCTCTACTGCTCGTCGCCTGAATGCATCCCATCTCGGTGATCACCTGAGCTAATTGTGGGTCCGGGGCAGGTGCCTGTTTCTGTTCCTGTGCCTGTGCATGTGCCTGAGAAAATTGTGTCTGTAACTGCACAATAACAGCCTGTGCCTATGACAGCTGACTCTGTAGCTGACCCTGCTGCCCCTACAATGTCTGCACCTGAGCCTGCAGAGTGGCTATCTGTCCCTGTTGTGAGGAAGAGGCCAACCGGATCACTGTCCGCCTCCCTATCCCTATCCTCGGTCGCCACATAATCCACACACCCCTCAGGATATCTATCCCCCCGGTGTAGGTCCTCCCATCCCCCCATCATCATCATCACCATCTGAGCCCTCCTCCTCTCCGCTCTCCACCTCCTCGCCTCCAACAGCTCCCTACTCACCGCTGGCCACATCCGCCTGTCCACCCACTCTGGGCGGTGGTACTCTCAAAATCGGTGCTGGCTCATCGAGACTAGTAAACCGCGGAAAGGGATGCGTGTGGAAATAGGTAGCATACTCATCCGACATCCCGGCATCCACTACATCTCATCTATCCACCCATGTCTCAGGTGCTAAGGCCATGTACTCTGTATAGGCGGCCTAGCACACAATGCATGGCCCCCATCCGGCCTCATCTCTACTCTGGGCGTAGTGTGCAATCCCCTGCGGCATCCCCTGTGTGAATCCAAACTGCCTCTGCACCCGCAATGCTAAAAATCTCTCCAAAATAAAGGGAGTCCTCCCTATCAGAAACTGTGACATACAGACATAGGGCATCTCTATATCATCAGTCGCCCATGGCTCACAATCTAAATACGGTTGCCATATGACCGTATCGATGTCATCCAGAATTCGTCTCCAGTAATCTACCTTACCCAGCTTGGGCTGGGTAAAGAACTCAGAATACATATAACTGTAGGGCATGCCTCGTGCCCTCACTCTGGGGCATGCTGGCCTCGTCACAGCAAAATGCTCCCAGGCCCAGATCTGTAACACTGTAACTCCGCAGGATAGACTGGTGGATCCCCTATAAACCACCTGGTGCAAATCATGATAAAGGTGAGCTAACATGCAGCTCCCCCATGCATACCTCCTCGGCTGTAGTATCATCTGCTTGAGAATCCTGCCCCAGCCCACTAACAACCCCTTTCCCTAGCGATCCGGACAAAGGAGACCTCCAATGAATGCACCCAAAACTGCTGGCAAGGCTGGATATCCATGAAAGTCTGCCCATGGTACCCAGTACCCGGCTATCCTCGCGTCTCCATACACTCTCCTCAGAGCATCTGTACCCCCAATCTCCTTGTGATCGTAATACACAAGGGCGCCAACAACGGGAATGCCTAGGATCCTGTATACATCCTCAGGAGTCACTGTCACCTCACCGGTCGGCATGTGAAAGGTGTTGTGCTCCGAGTGTCATCTCTCTGCAAGGGCTGTCAATAAACCTCTGTTGACCCTAATTGGCGGCATCACCAATAAGGGTCTCAAACCACAAGCATCTATCACTGCTCTATCAGCGGGGGTCAACTCAGGGATCCAATCCCATCCCGCCAAATGTCGCTCCCTAATTTGGAGGTTTTTGAAAACCTCCTATTTTTCATCACAACAATCATCCATCAGAATCATATCAAAATCACACAAAATCAAAATCAGATTCATATCTATCAATAACCTCTATCAGTGACCTCTACCAGATCCATACCAATGACTCACAGCAATGACCCATATCACACAATCAGTATTATCAATCAAATCACCTTTATCAAGCTGGTTATCATATCACATCTATCCTATCTATTACTATTTGTTTTCTATCGCAGGAACCAAATTTATCAGAAGTCATATCAGTTTAATCTACTCCTTGTTTTCTATCCTAGGAAGCAAGGTTATCAATCAATCATTCAATTTTTCTATCATCTCTATCCATATCAACATGATGACATGACAATTTACCTATCTATTGACTAAGAAAGCAATACAAAATCATCATTTTTATCACAACAGACATTCGGGCTATCTACTCGATGTGCCTTTCTTTTTACGGAATGCGTGTTTTCCCATATGCATCATAGTTTTTACCATATGCACTAAAACAGTCACCATATGTGCGTTTTCCCGTATGCGCCACTGTTTTCGCTAGATGCGCGCTTTCCCATATGTGCGTCTATTTTCCCTATATGCGCTCTAGCCCTAAAATTTTTCAAACTACCCTATATGCGCGCTAGTTTCTACGAGGTGCGCTACACTGGTTTTTCCTACGAAAATTAAAAACTAAACCCTATGCGTGTTTGTTTCTACTATATGCGCGCCTATTTTTTTTCGAAAGCGCCTAAAGATTTCTATATGCACGCAAACGTAAAATCTTAAACTAAAACCTCGGAAAACATGAAAAATTTCAAAAGCACAGAGGGTTAGATCGACTCACCGGTGGTCCATACGCTGCTGGCCTCTGATATCGGCGTGATCTCTCAAATCTATGACGATGATACAAAATCTCCATCTCGCAATGTCGCTTTCAGAGCTATAGTTTCACCACAGTCAAAAGTGCAAATGACTTGTCATTTTCAACTGTTTTACCTTTTAAAGGTCAACTAAGGGTAAAATGTGACTTTATGGATATTTATTTTTTTGTCATGAGCTAAACCACTTCATCTCTCCTCCGTGATTTACCTCCCGAGGGGGCATCATCAACAGAAATATCGAAAGCACATCAAGGGCAAAAATCTTATTTTCTTTAAAGCAATGTGTTTTACACATCACTTCAAAGAGGGGCAAAATGTATATGTCTAAAAATGGTCATGATTAAGCTTGTTAATTAATTAAATATGATTTATTTAATTAATTCCTCTAATGTCATCTACATATAAATAAATATAATTATTTATTTAATTATTTATTTATATCGTTCATCTTCCAAATTCTTCTACCTTAAATTAAATAAATAATTTTATTTAATTACTAACATTTCTACCCTCCGCTTAATTAAATTAAATAAATTAGTATAATTTATTTATATTTAATTATCATTTTGGTTCTAAAGTTTAAATATTTTTGAATATTTAAATAATGGAATATTCTCCATCCCATTTTCGAATTTTAAAATATTAAATATGTTATTTAATATTTTCCTACTCACTTTAATTTCATTTTTAAACATAATTAAATATGAATTATTTAATTATGTGAGTTTCCATTTCCATCTCCACTGCTAAATTAAATAAATCTAATTTATTTTATTCTAAATTCATTATTAACTCACCTTCCCAAAATTCTAACTCATGCTAACTCGCCCTTCTAAATTCGTATCTTATCTTTCGAAATGGAAATTTCCCTTCGAAACTCAATGAAGAAAAGGGAAATCTTCCATCCTCTTCTCCACTTTCGAAAATCTCTCGCCGTCCATTTAAACAAGCTTAATTTGGATCATTGATTGTTTTCAGCCAATCGTATCCGTTCGAAAACTCTATAAAAGCCCGATCAAATCCAAGCCTTGGTTAATCACCCCACATTCACATGCATTCACTTACATACGCATACTCACGTTCATGCAATCAGCTTTTTGCATTCACATCACTTTCAGCATCACATTCCCACTTTCATGTTAGCATAGATTTGCATTTTTCATATTATGAATTTTAAAATCTCATTCTTCATGCTGTCATTTTGTTGAGCTCTATCTGCTGATCTGAGAGCCATCTCGAAGCAACAAAACGGTGAAGATAGAGGAGGATAAGATGATTTCAAGAGGTTGCTGTTACAGTTTGCACATTTTATTTTCAGCTTTTCGATTTAATGTTTTATTAACATGTGTTTGAATTTAAAATACAATTTTTACACACACAATACTATATTATTATTTTTTAATAAAAGAGGGGTAAAAAATTTATTGAATCAGAAAAGCATTACAAAGTAGAGAGATACACACCCACCATGGGCAAAACCAAAACCAAGAATTAAGTAACACCCAAAAAAATCCTCATACCCTCCATAACCCAATCTTCAAGAACAAGGGCCAAATCACCAAGAAGGTTGCCCCAATCATCCACATTCCAAGTCCCCATCTACTCAGATGACCACCTCGCCAAACCATCTGCCACTTTATTCCACTCACGTGGAACATGACAAAAAAATAAGAATCCAAAGCATTGCTCAAAGAAACAATTTGTTTGGCCACCACCACAAGTTTCCAATTCACCTCCTCAAATTATCTCTTATTTAGCATATCAATGACAACCTAAGAATCAAAATCACAAACAACCTGCCTCCAACCAAGGGTGCAAGCACGCTCTAATGCCAAAAGAATAGCATAGCCTCCATAATATTATTAGTATGTTGACCTCTATATATAGACAAGAAAAAAATAACCACCCTCGAACTCTCCCTACCAATGCCACCAACTCTAGCATGCCCAAGATTACCTCTAGATGATCCATCAAAATTTATTTTTAGCTCCCCCATAGCAAGAGGACACCAGTGACCAATACGATAGACCCTCGCTCTCCCATGCCTATGTTGAACAATCCTCAATTTTTTTTTCCACTCATAGAGAGACCCATGGCATCAACAACATCATTATCACCAGAAACAATAGGGATAGATAGATCACACTTTATAGCCAAAGTTTCTTGCAGACCCCCCAAAGTCCTCAACCAGAGTTGACCAATAAGCAACTTCTTCTCCAAAAAAATTCTATGGTTGCGCTCCAACCAAATATACCAATTTATCAAACTGGGTCCAATGATCTAGGCTATAAGAAGAAAAGAGGTCTTTACAAGGGGAGACCCTAGACTCCTCCAAAAACCCTCTAAAGAAGAAGCATGTGTACACGGTATACGCCAGAGATTCGACTAGAAATTCCAAATAAATTTCACAAAAGAACATTGATAGAAGAGATGGGAGATGCACTCCTCATGCCTAGCACACAGAACAAACATAAAGGGCCCCTGAAACCCATGCTTCCAAAGGTTCTCTCAAGTGAGGCACCTTCCTTACACTACTAACTAGGAGAATAAGTTACACTTAATCCAAGAAAACTTATTCCAAACTTGTTTCCACCATGAGACCTCCAAGCTCCCAAACATTTGCTTATCAAGAACTTGATAGCCTAAGGCAACAAAAAATTTACCTTTCAGAATAGGGCCCCAAGCCAACACATCTCTCCCAGGGAGAGAAGGATAGACACATCCCAACAAAATCCTAACAAGCTCCTAGAAATTCATAGTTGCACCACCAGGAGGCCACTCTTGCAAATCCTTCCATCTATACACACTAACCTAGCCTAAATTATGAAGATTTTTAAAGTCAGCAACATGGCACCACCTAGCATCAACAAAATGCCTACTCAAATTCTACAGATGGGGGTGAGTAAACAAAATGGGAGGATGCCCATCCCAAGAATCATGCTAGAAGAGAGCATCCTACCCCCCATTGTAAATCTAAAATAACCCCTGCTTAACCAACCTGGGTCCCCCTTTAAGAGTATTCCAAATCATAGAACCCTTCCCCTCCAAACTAAACCGAGCAACATCCACTCTCTCAATCGTACCTAGATACTTGAAGTAAGGTTTTTTTCCCACAACTGATGTTGTTGCGAACACCACCGCCAATATAGCTTAGTTGCTAGAGCTTGCCCATTCAAATCAGTCCTACATAGACCTAGACCACTAGCCTGCCTTGGCCTACAAATAGCTTCCCACTTAACCAAACTCCATTTCCTGTGAAGGAGATTGTCGAACCAAAGGAACTGACAAGAAAAACTCTCAAAGTCTTTGATAAATCCAAAGGGTGTAGAAAGAACAAAACATATGTACAAAGGAAGAGCCTGCACCACAGACTTTAGAAGAGTCACCCTACCAAAAAAGGAGAGCCACCTGTAAGTCTAAAGACTAACCAAATTTCTAAACTTATCAATAATATCCTGCCAAAAAAATTTAGGAAGCGAGCAAATATCAAGCGGAATACCAAGATACACAAAAGAGGGATTGTCAATCTAGAAACGAAGGTTGCCAGTAATTCTCCTCTAAATAGCCAAAGGGTTGTGAAATAATTAGATAAAAGACTTCCCCTCACTAATTTTTTGACCAGAAGTAGCCAAATAACAATCCAGAATCCTATGCTAATCAAAAGCCTCCTCAACCCTAGCTCTGCCCATTACAGTAGTGTCATCAATAAACTACAAATACGACTAAGGGGGAATATTATTTCCAAAACTCCAGCCCTAAATCAAACCAGTCTCCACCCGAGATCTAATAAACCTCCTTAATCCCTCTACCAATAAGATGAAAAAATAGGGAGATAAAGGATCCCCTTGTCTGAGCCCCCTAGAAGAACCAAACAACTTTGTTGGCTCACCATTAATCAGCACCAAAAAGGAAGGAGAAGTAACACAGCTCTTGACCCACTTGATCCATTCACGAACAAAACCAAATGCTCCTAGAATCTTAAATAAGAAGGCCCATTTAACACAATCATAAGCTTTAGCCATATCCAACTTAATAAACATAAATTTCTCCTTAGAATGATCCATAGATTGAATCATCTCAACTATATTGATGACACAATCCATAATTCCCCTACTAGCCACAAAACCCCCTTGCTCTTCAGAAATTAACCTACTTAGCCAAGATTTTAGCTACTCAAAAATCAACTTAGTAATAATATTATAAACCATATTACATAAGGCAATTGGCCTAAAAGGATCCAGAGAATTAACCCCATCCTTCTTTGGAATGAGAGTAAGAAAGGTAGAGTTCATGGATTTCAGCATTTGTTTATTCATGAAATATTCCTTAATGACCTCCAATAGATCCAACTTAATCACTTCCCAAAACTCCTGGTAGAACTCAACCAAGAAACCATCAGACCCTGGAGCTTTCCATTTTTTCATTTGGAACACAATAGTCTCAAGCTCCGACAAAGAGATAGGATTGAGCAAGGAAGCATTCATTTCACTGGTGACTAAGGGTGGAATGCTATCCAAAATAACAGCTTCATCCTCCTCCACAAGAAGGGAATCCTCATATAGCAGAGCAAAATAGAAGCGAACAGACTCAACAGAAATAGAAGCAGACGAGGAAAGAATCTCCCCATTCAAAGACCTGAGAGAAGAAATGACATTACCTTGTCTCCTATCTTTAACTGAATTGTGGAAGAAAGAAGTATTATGGTCTCCTGCCTGAAGCCACTTGATTCTGGACTTTCGTTTCCAAAATATTTCCTCATGTAATTCCCATTCAGTTCAACTTCCTTCACAATAGTAGCTTCTAGCAAACCCAGGTCTTTAGTGAGGCCCCAATCATGAATCTACCTAGTGATCGAGTCCAAGTGAGCTTGAGCAAACTACTTTTCTTGAAATACATTACCAAAGTGTTTCCTATTCCACCATTTCAACATATATTTCACATACTAGAGCCTCTTGGAGAAGGAGTACATAGCAGTCCCATGTGATGGCTTCCCCAAATTCCACCAACCAGGAAGATCATGGAGAGAATCATCTTTGAGCCACATGAGCTGAAACTTAAAAAACTTATTTACACAATGTCAGGGTGACTCAACAATAAGGTTCATCGGCCAATGATCAGAACCCTACCCATCCAAAATCTCAGTTAGTTAGCCACCTATCCCCCACCTAGAAACTGGACACCAAGAATCTATCCAAGCATTCAGAGATAGTAGCTTCCCCACATCTCCTATTATTCCAAGTAAAAAACCCATTAATAGGCTTTATGTCGACCAAATTCACAAGAGCCACATTATCCTATAAGATATTAGAAGAAGGCTCCAAGCGAGCACTACCTCCCCACTTCTCCTCCAAAGAAACAATGGCATTAAAATCCCTAGCCAAAATCCATGGGAGATAAGGATCCAAAGACCTCACATATCTGATAAGACCCACAACATGACCTTGCCATGAAATTCAGTCGGAGCATAGATGTTAGAAAAGAGTGTACTCTCTCTCCAAACTCAAGATGAGAAGAAACACAAGAAATCAAACCTCTGTAGGAGTACCACCAAATTGGACTGACTCTACGTGTGTCCCATAAGCAAGAAACCCACCAGAGCTACCAAGCATGCCAACACATTGACACTGACTGTGACTCCAAATATTCAAAGCCACACTCATCATACTATCAACAGATAACTTAGTTTCCTAAAGGTAAACCACATCTAGAGAATGATTACTAATTAAATACCGAATAGCCTTTTGTCTAGGGATGTTATTCATACCCTTCACATTCCAAGAAAGAAAAATCATCACTGAGGTTGGGAGAAGTGAGCATCAATAGTCTTCATCGAACCCAACTCCACTAACTTCTCACCAATTAGCTTAACCTTTTCCTAATCCTTTTTCCTACCAACCTTAATAGATTTCTCAAGAACTCCTTTTTGGGGGTTTTTTGTTGAAGACCCAGAGCAGGAGATGGGGACTTAGTTTTACCTAAGTCAAAGCACCCCGCACCTCCAAGAGACCACTACCAACACCAAAAAAACTCCCAAAAGCCTCCATCACCAAACCCAAAGCCCCCTGAGAAGGGGTTGAAGTAGGAAAATTAGTATCCATCTAAGAATCCAATGCACCAGGATAAACTAAATTGGGAATATCAGTAGACTGTTCCCCTAGAGCATCCTCTGCAAAAGAACCCATAGCCACCTATAGTTCAACACCAAACCCTTCCTCCTATACCAAACCCTTCAATACCTCAAACCTATTGAAGGTCTCCTCCTCCTACCTATCCTTGAGGGATATCTTTTGACCCCTACCAAAATTGCGAGACTTCACTAGAACAAAACCTTCTTTATCAACTTCATCCCCCTGTATGGGAGCCTTACCCTTGTCCACCTTTGAATTAGACTGAGAAGGGGCATTACCTGTACTAGCTACACTAGAAACTTAAGGACACCTCCTTTGAATATGGTCATACTCATGACATAGCCAACACTTAAAAGGTAACGTCTCATAATCCAACGATTGAGTCCAAGAGCAAGAACCAATAGTCATGTCAATTGAATCCGGAAATGGCTAACTCAGAGCAATTTCAACACATACCCTTGCATAGGAAAAAATCCTCTTATCCAAAGTCTTTTGAGAAGGCCCAATAGGTTTTCCCAGTAGCAAGGCAATCAATTGCAATATGTCACTTCTCCAAAATTCAAGTGACAACCGAGGGAGACAAACCCACACTGGGACCTTAGATGGAAGCTCCTATGTCGAGTTAAAACCAACATCCCAAGGCTTAATGAATAAGCCCACCTAATTATTAAAGTATGGACCACCTTCAAAAGATATGTTCCCATTAGATATGTATGATAAATCTACCAAAAAAAAGTTATTTGTAGCTATCAAAATATCAAAATCTCCTTCCGAAAACCATGTCTTGCAGATCTAGGAATCAAGAAATGGAGAGAAACCCTCATCCCCATGAACTTACACATCAAAACATGAGAGTTGACGTAACTCACATCATCTGCCACTGACTCTGATTGAATTACTAACACTGGCTGATCTTTAGCCCTTTCCAAGCATCCATTAATCTTCTTCAATTTAAGCCCTCCATTTTGAACAAAATTTGTGCCCAAAGAAGACAGGATCAGAATCCTGGAGCCATCACCAAATGAAGCAGAAGGTTGATCTACCTTGTTCACAAACATATGTGTTGCCATAGCAGCCAAAAATGGGGCCCTCAAAGAACACCCCCACCTCAACCAAGCAGAGGACAAAATATTCTCCCAACCAACATGCACCAAGGGAGGAAGAACTGAGCAAAATAAAGAAAACACTAAAGAACTCTTCCCAAGCAAGCATGCAAAGAAAGAAGAACTCCCTCCAAAACAAGGGACAGCACCCTTAGACCACTAGATAAAGGAAAAAGGAAATCCTAGCCCATAGGAGCCAACGCCTCCACATGGGAACCATGAGCAGCAAGGACAAAGGGAGAACCCACATAGCAAACAAAAGAAAAAAATAAAGAAAATTTAAACCACCCACCCCAAAAATGGTGAAAGACCCCCCCACACAATGAAAAACTACTCCACAGCATTGAACCAACTTTAGAAACATGCATGTAGTGAAGGTTGCAAGCATGCAGCCTCGACCTCAATGGCCAGAGGCAAGCCATCCCACGCAGCGCCCAAGAAATTCCACGTGTGTCATACATTTCATTTGAGACTTCAATACTATATTATATAATTATATAATACCATATTATATAATTATATAATATTGTATTATATAATTATATAATATTGTATTATATAATTATATAATACTATATTATAATATTATATAATATTATATAATTATATAATACTATATTATATTATATAATACTATATTATAATATGTTTAATATTATATAATAATATAATTAATATATTATAATATAATATAGTCTTATATAATAATATAATTTTATATAATGTTATAATATTATATAATATTATAATATTATATTATATAATATTATAATATTATATTATATAATATTATAATATTATATTATATAATATTATAATATTATATTATATAATATTATAATATTTATTGAATAGATAAGAATATCAATTCAACTGACTTATAAGATTTAATCAACTCTGTCGTCGTTTTCGAAAATACAGAAAACCTCATCATCTCTGAAGGGTAATTGTGTTAGGGCTCCTGCATAGGTTGGTGGATCTGACTCCCTTGTGGCTACCATGGTAGAGGATGGAAACACAGATACTGTAATTGGTCAGGGTTCGCAAGCTGGGTTGGACTCACTAAGCAAATTGGGCAATATAATTTGGGCATCAGCCTCCCCCAAGGCCTTAGTTTTGTCATTTGATGCCCCTTATTGCGGAGTGAACCATTCTCCTCTGCTCATACACAGGGGGATGACTGCAATCTCCGCTCACACTGCTTTGGCTCGAGGTTTGGCTAAACAAACACATGCTTCCCACTCTGATTTTGTTAAGCCAGGGAACTCGTTTGAACATACAGATTGCAAGAAGGCTAGGGTTGTGGATTCTACGTTGGCATTCGGGTCTCCTCTTTCTAGGCAGGGTGTTGTGGGGCTTAAGCCCTCCTTCTTGGAGGCGGCCAAGTTCGGTTCATTTTCCCCTCAGTCACATTCACAAAATCAAAAGGTTAGTATTGACAATAGGCATTTTATCCAGTGCTCAAATGCTCCCTTATCATTGGTGTTTGATGCCTCCTTGTCAAAGGAAGTATGTGAAAATGAAGAATTTTTCTCAAAACACGGTTTAATTGGTTGGTTCACTCATCATTGGCCTAGTCTTCTTGATCTCCACAATTAGATCTCTAAATCCTGGCTACCTCTCATGGACAGAGATCTGGAAATTTACCCCTGCACAAAGGGTTTTTTCATTGTAGAGTTTGATTGCAAGAAAGACAAAAACAACATTCTTGATTATGTCTGGCTATGGGAGGGGAATTTGTTGCACCTAAAACCATGGCATCCAAACTTTAATCCTTCTATAGAATCTTTCTCAATTTTTCCAATCTGGGTTTACCTCCCAAATCTTCCCCTCCACTTTTGGTTTGAATCATGTTTTGCAGCAATTGGAAACTCGGTGGGAAATTTTGTGACTATAGATGACAACTCAAAGCAATTCATTCACACAACTTATGCAAGGATTCTAGTACAATTGGATATCTCTAAGGATCTTCCGGCTAAAATTATTTTAAAAGCTAATGGTCAATGTTGGAAACAAGCATTGGATTATGAAGGTTTAATTTTCAGGTGTAGGAGATGCTTTCAAACTAGGCATATTGCAACTAAGTGTCTAACTGTCAAATCTCCACCACAACAGGTGGCCTCTTGGTGGAAGGATTCCTCCCCCAACCATTATTCGGTAATGAACTCTCCCAAGAAAATTACAAATCGTTCAAAGAAAATTAACAGTAAGTAGAATTTAGAGATGATTAATGAGACTTCCTCAAAGGCAAATCAAAATTTTCCCCAACAGAACAATTCTTATTGTTTGAAATGGGCTGGAAAATCGCAATTTCCCTGTACTAACACTTCTGAGACTTCAATAATTCAATCTTTGGACTCTACAAGTCTAGTTGGGTCCTAGAATATGGAGGTGAGGTGCTCTATTCTACCCAACGTTGCAATAGAGCCCACAATAGTTGCAATGTGTGTGGCAAGCCTGGAAGGGATTGGCCAATCACAAACTCAAGGGTGGATGGAAGTAAAAAGAAATAAATATATTCCACCACATCAGTCAACTGTGAGATCTTCAAAGAAGGGGATAATGGAGTATCATAATTTCAAAAAGTTCAATTTTTTAGTTCAGGATATGCTAGTTTAAGTAACATCAATTTGGGTTTGATTGTTGTTTAGTATAGGATATGCTAATTTAGCTGTCATCATTTTCTTTGGGTTTGTTTGTTCTCAGTTGGGAACCTTTGTGAGCACCCCTATCAGTGGGTTGATGCGATTATTATTTTCTTTTTCTCTATATGGGAGTGGACCCCATGTCCACAATCTCTTACCGATCAAAAAAAAATTATAATATTTATAATATTATATTATATAAATTATAATATTATATTATATTATATTATATTATTATTATATTATAATTATATTATATATTATAATATATTATTTTATTATAATATATATATTTTTATTATATTATTATATTATAATATATTATTTTATTATATTATAATATATTATATTATTATATTATAATATAATATTATATAATATTATAAAATAATATTATATAATATTATAAAATAATATTATATAATATTATAATATAATATTATATATATATAATATAATATAATATATATATAATATTATAATATAATATTTACAATATCATATTATATAATATTTACAATATCATATTATATAATATTTACAATATCATATTATATAATATTACAATATCATATTATATAATATTTGCAATATCATATTATATAATATTTGCAATATCATATTATATAATATTTGCAATATCATATTATATAATATATATTTATATTATTGTAATATTATATTATATTATATTATTGTAATATTATATTATATTATATTATTGTAATATTATATTATATTATATTATTGTAATATTATATTATATTATATTATTGTAATATTATATTATATTATATTATTATATTATATTATATTAATATATTATATTATATTATTATAATATTATATTATATTATATTATTATAATATTATATTATATTATAATAATATAATATATATAATAATAATATAATATAATATAATATTACAATAATATATTATATTATATTATATATATATATATATTAATATATATATATTATATTATTATAATATTATATATTATATTATATTATATTATATTATTATATTAATTATATATATTATATTATTATAATATTATATTATATTATATTATATTATTATAATATTATATTATATTATATTATATTATATTATTATTATATTATGCTATTATTATTATATTATTATTATATTATGCTATTATTATTATATTATATTATACTATTATCATATTATATTATACTATAAAAATTATGCCAAGTAGCAGTGTCGAAGAAGTGCGAAAATCGACAGGGATCCAGAAAGGCAGGGGTTGGTGTGACATAGCGGAGGAAGAAGACTGCCAGTGGGAAAGACACTCTAAGGAGAAATTCTGAAACCAGGTAGACCATGCCCCACAATGGGTTTTGGTGAATGGAAAATGGGAGGATCGTTGTCACCCCTGGTACAGGAAAAATGGAGACTGCAACGCGCCAATGCGGGGAGAGAAGCCTGGAATCATTTAAGGCAAGAGAGCATATGGGAGACCCCCTCCATGGATAGCCTCGAATAATGGCAACAGGGGGGAAGCATCAAGGAAATCAGGAAGGCGAAGGATCCCTAAGCAAAACAGGGCCCGGAAGTGGAACTCAAAAATGTCAAAAAGGAATGGAGGATTTTGGGAAATCCGCGACCATAGGTCAGACCTCAACGGCAACTAGAGAGCGAGGAAGCTAGAGAAACAAGCAAGAGATCTAAAATATACCAATACCTCTACACTCCAGCATCCGCAACCACCATGGAAGTCGAGCAATGGTAGGGCAAGAAGGCCCCCTATAAAAGCCAAAAAGGAGTCTCGTAAACTACACTCAAGCACGACCATCGTGATTCCTTCAGCCTTGACCGAGGGCAAAAGAGAAAAACTAACGAAATGTGCGATTTTAGGAAAATGGTGGGGAGGCAAGTATTCCAAGGAAAAGACGGCTCTATGGTGGAAGGAGGCCTGGAGTGGCGAAGTTGAGATTAAATTCCTATAGGAGGACTTCTTTATCCTGGAATGTGCATCGGAACAAAATAAAACATGTTATCCTGAAGAAGAAAGACTTAATGTTTGAAGGCATGGGCTTCCACCTCATGCAATGGCAACAGAATTTTAACCCACAAGACTTCATCACTAATAAGATGCTTGTCTGGATTGGTCTACTGAATTTACCGTCAGAAATGTGGTGTGAAGCAGCCCTGATCTGCATAGGGGATGCCCTAGGAAAAATAGTCAAGGTGGATGAGGTGGCATATCACTCAGGTAACAATGGTATGATGAACATTTATGTGGAATTAGCCCCATAGAACTCTATCGAGGAAACTCTTGAACTTATACATGCAGAGGGTCATTTTTTCTAGAAAATTTCATGGAAATTCACAGAGGAACAAATCTAGATCAGAAAAGCTTGGGAAAATAGGACCTTTTGGGAAAATTTTAACTCCAACCCCAAAGGAAAACGAATCTTGGAGAATGGTGAGGGTCCTTCGAAAGCACCAAAAGAAGATCAAAAGCCAGAGGAAATGCTAGTCAGGGAGAACAAAGCCACATTGGATGAACCCCCCCAAGCAAATGTAGAAGTCCAAGGTGAGTTAGAACCTAATGAAGTTTGGAGAATGACTGAGGTGATAAAAGAACAATCTCAGCTGAGAGATTTGGAAACCATCATGGAGATTGGCAACGACTTGCGATTAATGGCAAGAGAAGATGGAAATTCTTAGGTGCACCTCTCCCATTCAAAATTTTAGGAGGAAGAGGAGCTGGGCTGGGAAGGAAACAATATGCAATTGGTCATGTTTAGGGATATAAAATGGACATTGGCTAATCCAATCGAGGAAAAAGAGAAGGCGGACCCAGAAAGTGAGACAGAGGAGTTGAAAGTGGATCCCTTGAAAGCAGGGGAATAAGACAAAGAAGCACATCAAGACATCCCAACTGATCAAGAATCCCCTAGAGGAAACATGGGGGTGAAGCAAACATTGGAAGGGAAGTGTAACCTAGATTGCGGGGACAAAAAGAAAGTGCGAAGAAAATCGAAGGTTGAGAAGAGATCCATGGATGGAGAGGCTCCAGGACAACAAAAAATCTCCATGCTACTAAGATCAGGGAAGAGCAGCTCCCTTCCCGGGGGACAATGAGGATCTATAGCTGGAATGTTAGGGGCTTAAATGCCCCTAACAAGCAACAACTTCTTAGGCGTTTTCTTTAAGTCATAGATATAGATGTTTTGTTAATACAGGAATCCAAACTAGGAAGATTGGAGGTGGAAAAAATTTCCTATTATCACAAAGCATGGAAGCTGCTTTTTGTGGACACGCAAGGAGCATCTGGAAGCCTAATAACCTTGGGCAAGCCATAGGCAGTCTGTGTAGAGGAAATAGTGGCAAACAAATCTTGGCTAGCTTGCAGAATTAAAAGCTACAGAGCCAACCTATCCTTCATATTGATCAATGTGTACGAGCCAACCTCTGTGCAAGGAAAGAGAGTGACCTAGAAGGAGGTAGAGAACCTAATGCAGCTTGAACATGAAAGTGTTTTCATTGTAGAAGGCGACTTCAATGCTCTGATTCGCAGTAGTGACAAAAGGGGGGGCCAGCACTCAAGGTCTCAATCACAAATAGACTTTGTGGATTTTATTTTGAGAAATGCAATGATGGAAATTCCAATGTAGGAAGGATCATACACATGGACAAACCGAAGATCAGGGTTTAACAATATAGCTGAGAGGCTTGACATATTCTTCTTTGGCGGTGACTTTAGCAAGTTCCCCTTCACATTTGAATGCAACATCATTCCTCAGTCGGGATCAGATCACTACCCAATCAAGCTAGAGATTCTGGGGGATAGAAGCAAAGTAAGGTTCCCATTTAGATTCGAGAAGATGTGGTTCTCTAAGTCTGGATTCATCCCAATGATTGAAGTGTGGTGGCATAGTGAGAATCCGGAAGGCAATAAATTATTTCAAGTGGTTAGGAAATTAAAACTAATAAAGCAGAAATTAAAAGCTAGAACAAGGAGTCCTTTGGAGACATCTTCCAAGAAAAGACTCAGCTAGAAAGTGAACTGGGGAAGCTAAATAAGGAGGTCATTTCCAATGGGATGAACGAGGACTTATTTGTCAGGGAAAGGGAGCTACTGTGAGATTTAGAAGTGCAGCTGGAAAGGGAGGAAATCTTTTGGTGCCAAAAATCGAGAGAGCTTTGGTTACAGGAAGGAGACAGAAATACGAAGTTCTTCCACAATTCCACTAGAGCAAGGAGAGAAAGTAATAGGATTTCCAAACTAAAATGTAGTAATGGCTCAGAAATTGAAGAGGCAGCGGCAATCTCTCAAGAGGTGGTCAACTTCTTCTTGAATCTCCTCAATAACCAGGAAGGATCTTATCTACATGAAAAAAATGAATTTCTCAAGCACGTCCCCAGGCTAGTAAGCAGAGAGAAAAATAGAGTGCTCCTCCAGCCATTCACAGAGGAGGAAATCAGGGTCGCCACCTTCCAACTCCACCCCGACAAAGCCCCAGGTCTAGATGGTTACCCAGCCATCTTTTTCCAGAAGTGTTAGGGCTTTCTAGGAAAAGATATAACTGAGGCATTGGAAGAAGCCAGGGCTGCTGGAGACATTTTCAAGGAAGTAAATAGCACATTTCTTGTTTTAGTCCCAAAGAAAGAGAAGCCAAGCTCATTGGAGGAGTTTCATCCCATAGCATTATGCAACACTCTATACAAGATCTTCACAAAAACAATAGCGAACAGATTAAAACCTCTGATGCCAACCCTAATTGCAAAAGAACAGACCGGCTTTATCCTAGGCAGGTCAATCTATGAGGGAGCCATTATCACCCAAGAAGTGATTTATTCCCTTCAGTATAATAGAAGGCCTGGAATTTTGATAAAGCTTGACATCATAAAATCCTATGAATTAGTTGATTGGCGCTTTCTATACAAGGTGTTGGAGGCATATGGATTTGACAAACACTAAGTCAACTGGATCTTCAAGTGCATCTCCACCCCTTGTTATTCCATTTTGATTAATGGAGAGTCGGCTAGCTTTTTTGCGGCCTCAAGGGGATTGAGGCAGGGAGACCCATTGTCTCCATTCCTCTACATCTTGATGGTTGATACTCTAGGACGCTCTTTAAGTCAGGCAGTGGAGGTTAGCAGGATCACAGGGCTGCAAGTCACAAGGGGCATTCCTCCATGTTCACACCAACAGTTTGCGGATGATACCCTACTTCTTGGAACCCAGAGGAAGAAGAAGCTCAGGCCTTTAAAGGCATCCTAAACAAATACGGTAAGGCATCAAGCTAGGTAGTAAGTGAGGCTAAGTCAGAAATTTTTTTCATAAATACTCCACAAAGGATGATTCACAAGGTGGCTCGAATGCTCAACTTTAGGATTGGTCAGTTACCAACCACTTACCTTGGTCTCCTTCTAGCCACTGGTGTCAGCAATTGTAGATTATGGGCCCCACTGGTTGAAAAGATGGAAAACCGCATGTCTTCATGGGGCGGGAAATGGCTGTCATGGGTGAGGAGAATCATAAAGATCAAGACTGTGATCTCAACAATCCCAATATATCTCCTCTCTTACCTGGCTCTCTCCAAGAGCAAAGCCGCCACAATAAATCAGGGTATGATGAAATTCTTCTGGCAAGGATCATCAGAACAAAAGAAATACCCTCTCATAGCCTAAGATGTATGTAAAGCAAGAAATAATGGTGGAGTGGGCATATGCAACATCCTAAAATAGAACCAAGCTCTGGGCGCTAAGCTGATTTGGAATGTCTACACCAATGGCGAGGCAAAATGGGAAAGGATTTTGTGGCACAAATACTTGGTAAACCAAGATTCGAATAGCATTTTGCTGACAAAACACCTCCCGTAGGGCTCAAGAATTTGGAACTTCATGAAGGCATGCAAACCACTCATTCTCAAGCATCTCTCGTGGGACATTAGAGATGTTAGGAGTGCGAACTTCTGGGAGGACTCCTGGGGAGGATTCCTGAGCATAGACAACATTACCACAATGGCTCAGACAAAAGCAATGCTTCAAAATCTATGGGGCTCAAAGGTAAGAGACTATATGTGTGAACAGTGGTGTGACGGGCGCTTGTTATGGTCTTGGAGAGACCTAAACATAGTGGATATATAAGGTGCGAACAGGGCAGTTTTGTTGGATATTCTAAGAAAGAGAAGTATACAGATCAGACTGGGAGTGGACAAATTAATTTGGGCTAATTCGAAGTCAGGGATCTACGGACCCAAAGAAGGCTATATATCCCTCTGTGCAAAGGAGAGAAAATCCACATTACCACTAAAGCTCTACTGGAGTAAATCTTGCCTCCCAAAGGCAAGAACTTTCACCTAGGCAGTAATACAGAACAAGATTCTAACAACAGACAAATTTAGGAAATTGGGCTATGTAGGCCCATCATGGTGTGTGTTATGTAGGAAGGCAGAAGAAGATGCTAATCATATACTGGTGAGTTGTCCCTTTGCACAGGCATGTTGGAGATGGCTATGTGCCAAATTGGGATGGTCATGTGCATTACCAAATGACATCTTGTCACTTTTCTCCTACTGGCTAGTACTTAAGAAAGGATCCTTGTATAATGTGCTTTCGAAGCTCTACCCATCTCTCATGGTGTGGGAGTTGTGGAAGGAAAGGAACATAAGGCTCTTCACTGATAAGGCTAGAAGCTTTCCCACTTTTGTCTGTTGCCTTGAAGCTACCATAGTCGAGGAAACAAACAACAAAATAATGTTAAAATCAAGAGATGATATTCAATTCACATAATGGGATGCACAGATGAGGAAAAGCTAGCTTGGTTTGAAGATTCCTAAGCCAAGACAAGTGAAGCATGAGAGGAAGCCTCCAAACCACTTGAGTGTGGTGTGGCAACCACCCCAAGAAGGCTGGTTCAAACTAAACTTCAACGATGTATCGAGAGGCAACCCATGCATTTATGGGGCTGGATGCATCATTAGGAACTCTCAAGATCAAACTCTGGCTATGCAATCAATCCCATTGCCTGAAGGCACAAATACGGTGGCAGAGATGCAAAGTTTGATATGGGGCCTCTACCTTTGCAAAGAGATGGGACTGTCAAGGGTGGTGGTGGAAGGCAATTCAATGGTGAGAGTACAAGCATTGAAGTCTGGGAAGCTCGACAATTGGAAGCTCCAACCAATACTGGAAGAGGCTTTAGAGGCATTGCATGGTCTATCATGTTTTGAGATCAGACACATCTTTAGAGAAGCAAATGTTGAAGTAGATAAGCTAGAAAATGATGGTGCGGATGGGCTTAAGATAACGGTATTCCTCCCCCCTAGAGTTACCTGATTGTATTCCTAAGCTTCGGCATATTACTCCACCTTTCTTAGCTGGTCATCTTTGGTGTTGGTAGCTAAATGTGGGGTTAGCTCTAGCCCACGCATTCCCAGCAAGTGAAAGCGAAGCTTTAAGGTGGAGGTCGAGCTTTCTATGCCTTAATACTGGCATGACTGGAGTCCCCTGGATACAGACACTTTGTGTCTAGTTGGCAATTGTAAATTGAATTCTGATCATTAATACAATTTGTCTTTTACGTACCAAAAAAAAAAATATTATATTATATTATACTATTATAATATTATATTATATTATACTATTATAATATTATATTATATTATATTATATTATACTATAATAATATTATATAATATTATTATAATATTATATTATATTATATTTATAATATTATATAATATTATTATAATATCATATAATATTATTATAATATTATATAAAAAAAATTTATAAGTTAATAGCTGGGTAGGGCCAACACCCATTATATTGGAAGTGAAAAGGTTTTACAATGAGGAACAAAGGGGGCTCGTGAGCCACTCTGTTCATAACTAGATAACTAACCTGATATCACAGATTAGGACTTCAAAGAACTAGCCAAACAAAAATGACCATTTTGTTGTACCCAGAGCCACCACCGACCAAAATTAGGGGGTAAAATCGTGACTATCCACACTGCCACCCAAATGAGCATCCACAATGATAAAGGCTTCCAACACACGTCCTTCAACCTGCCTCCACACCACATCTTCCTCCAACACCAAAGCATCCACTGTTCTTGTTGTGTCCCAAGCATCACTCACAACCTCGTCGAGAAGACCCTCAAAGATTAGGTGATCCCAATGTCAGTTGTATGCCATTGAATGTTTGATTTATACCAAAACAATCACCAGTTTCAGGATAACTGCATTTGATGTGTGTGGCCCCATTTAGCCTTCGATAGGTGAAACATACACTAAGGGGATGCCCTTCAATCTACCCCACCGCACCCGACTGCCTGCTCACCTAATGCTTACTGCCCGTTTCACCAATTCATCAGCCAAAGTTTTTCCTTCCCTATATATGTGACTCACTTTGAAATCTTCAAATTCTGCTATCAGTAAGTTAATTTGATCAAGCCATTTGTGTAATTTCCAATTTGGGGTGCATTTCTGGCAAATAGCTTGTATAGTCAGTAGCGAGTCACCCTCCAAATGTATCTTTCAAGCACCTACCTCCTTGCCTAATTCCAAACCCCTGAGTGTTGCACGAAATTCAACCACGTTGTTAGTATTTGTGCCAATGAATTCTGCACAATCAACCAAAACTGTCCCATATTCGTTACAAATCACGCATCCAATACCGCTAGGACCAAGGTTACCACTTGAAGCACCATCGAAGTTAATTTTTACCCAATATTTTTCTGGAGCACACCAGTGAGCTTCTTTCCTCAACTTCGCTTTTTGACAGGTTCCACTATCACCAGTGAGAGTGGGAATGGATAGACCATTGAAAACTTTTTTCATCCTATCGTCCCATTTTGTGAACTTCTACGAGTTGCAGCATTGACTACTTCCGTGATTGCCAATTCTATTTTCTTACATAAAAGTTCTCTCGACATAAATTGCTCTATGAAAACTCTTATGTTTCATTCTTTCCAGATTTCCCACACAATTAGCGAAGGAATTACCTACCAGAGACTGCCAAAAAGGCATTTTTTATAGCCCCTAGGCCATATGCAAAACCAATCCCTCAGACGTTGTGGAATAGGCATTGAAAATGCAGTTTTTGTAAAAAATACTTCCAACAAAATTTTGAGTATGGGCAATGCAAAAGAAGATGGTATGCATCTTCCAATTGGTTTTTGCATAGATAACATCACCCCGGACCTATGATACCAATTTTTGTTAATCGATCATGTGTGAGGATGCGGTTATGTATCGTCAACCAAGCAAATGATCCAGCTTTAGGGAGACAGTGTTTACCCCAAAGCAAATCCTTCAGCCACTATTGTTCTTCCAGCACAACTTCTTTAATTCGATAACCATTTTTCACCTTATACTCCCCATCCTTCAATGCACACCATCTGATAACATCTTTCTGATCGGACCACACTATACTTCTTTCCTGCAAGATTTCCCACATCAAATCTTTTTGTTCTTGAGACACATTTAAGGCGCCCAAAGACTTCCATCTCCACTTATGAATACCATTTATATTTACCAAATGCCCATAGTCACTTACTTTTTTCCCCCAGTATTTAGTAGACTAAGCCTTAATTGTAGCTAGTTCGGGTTTTGTAGAAATAGCAGGATGCCCCTCCCATGAGTCTTCCCGAAAAGAAGCAACCCAACCATCCTTAATCTCCCAAGTTATGTGCTTAGTGATGATTTGCCTACTTTCCAAGATAAAATTCCAAATTGCAGAGCCTCTTGGTGGATTCAGTGTGTTCAATATGTGAATTGGCTCATCTGAGTCTAAATATTTCCTCCTAATAATTTTTACCCACCTTCGCTCACTATTTTGGTATAGGCACCATACCAACTTTTCCCCCATAGCGAGGTTCATGATATGGAGCTGTTTTAAACCTACACCTTTAGCCCCGAATGGTTTACACACCTTGTCCCATGACATTAAAGGTAGCTTATGACTATCCTCTAGACCATTCCAGAAAAAGTGCCTCATGATTTGGATGAGACTATCAATGACCAGTTTAGGGATCTTCATACAAGACATGGAGTAGATCAGTATGGCAACAAGCACCGCTTTTAGCATTAAAATCCTACCTGCAGAAGAGAGCCATTTTCCTCTCCATAACTCCAACTTATTTTTGCAACTTTGGATTAGATTTTCCTAGTAACATTTTTTGTTGTGCCCTCCAAATAATGGCAATCCTAGGAAGCAACCAGGGAAGCTGGCAATCCTTAGGCCCAAGATTCTTGCTAAGTCCCTCTACAAGCTAGGCTGCACATTTAAGAAGTAAACTTCTGACTTCCTCCAATTGATACTTTTCCCAGATGCTTTACTAGAGTTACTTAGAAATTCTCTAATAGTTCTTGCTTCCCTTCTTGTGGCTTGCCCGAACAGGATTGTGTCATCAGCAAATTGTTGATGCGAAGCAGCTTCTACACCCAGGGTAATTTCAATTCCCTGCCATTGGCCAATTGATTTTAGATTTGATATGCACCTTCCTATAGCCTCTGCCATAATAATGAAAAGAAAGGGGGAGAGGGGGTCCCCCTGCCGAATGCCTCTTGAGGCATTAAAGAAGCCTTGAGCTACCCCATTGACTAGAACTGAGAATTTAGGAGTATTGATGCAGCTGTCAATCCATCTCAGCCAGCTAGCACAAAAACCAAATTTACCTAGCACCTTCATTAGAAACTATCTATCCACCAAGTCATAAGCCTTCAATATGTCTAATTTGATTACCATACTCGGGGATCTTGTTTTTCTTGCAGAATGAATCGCTTCATGAGCTATGATAATACCTTCAACAATGGAGCAACCTAGGGAGAATCCACTTTGTTCATCTGAGATGATATTCTTGAGGACTGACTTCAATCTATTGGCTATGATTTTAGTGACAATTTTGTATGCAGTGTTACATAGAGCTATGGGTCTGAAGTCGCTTAACTTTGTAGCCTCTTTTTTCTTGGGGATCATTGTGATGAAAGTATGATTTAGGGTGCCAATCATCGTCATCCTTCTTCTGGATTCCTCAACTACCTTATGTAGATCACCACCTATAATGTCCCAAAAAACCTAGTAGAACCTTGCAAGGAAGCCATCCGGACTCGGGGCTTTGTCTACTCTGAGCTTAAATGTAGCCTTCTGTACTTCTTCTATGTTGATTGGTTTCAAGAGTTCTTTGTTGTCTTCTTCAATGATTAGGGACAAGATGTGATTCAAGAAGTGCTCCCTTTCCCTGACATGATCCTAAAATTTCTGATTCAACAGTGTTTCAAAATAGTCGACAACTTCTTGATTCACCTCTTCCAATGATAGAGTTTTGGAGCCATCCTCATGTTCAATCTCTGAAATCCTATTCCTCCCTTTGTTGGCAATAGTTGTTCTATGGAAATACTTAGTGTTTCTGTCACCTTCTTTGAGCCAAGCCTCTCTAGATTTTTGGCACCAAAATGCTTCCTCCCTAGCCATAATCTTCGCCAGCTCCATCTTGAGTTTCTGTTCCAGTTCAAAATCTTCCCGTACCATTCCTCTTTCTATGATTTTCTCATTTAGTTTGCTTAATTCTGCTTCAACCCTTGTTTTTTCTTCAAAGATGTTCTTGAAATGTTCCTTATTCCACTCCTCTAGCTTGGACTTGATTTGTTGAAGCTTTTAACTGAATAGATATAGTTTCGAGTTCTTTCCTACCCTTACTTCATCCCACCAAGTTTCTATTAGGCCATACAGTTTTTCATCCCTAAGCCACATATTTTCGAATCTGAAAGGACTTCCACCCTTTAGGATTTTTGGATTGAGTGTCAATTGTACTAGGAAGTGATAAGATCTCATATAAGGTAGAATTGGAGCCTCAAAGATCTCCTTCTGCAACTCCCACTCCCCCTGGATGAAAAACAGTCTAACTTTTCTACTATATTAGTGAATCCTTTCCTCCTATTATTCTAGGTAAATCTTCCATTTGACGTGGCAATCTCCCTTAGGTTGCAATCATCTACAAGCTCCTGGAAATCTTGTTGCACTCTGGGGATAGGCAGCAGACCCCCTTGCTTTTCATCGCTACATAATGTGGCATTGAAGTCTCCTCCAATAATTGTAGGTATACCATTCTGCTCAACCAACCAAAGCTTAATCTCTTGCCATAGGAGCCTTTTTGCTAAAGTCGGGTTCAAGCCATAAATGTTTAGCACTTGGAATTCCTTGTTTTGGTTAAGGATTCTGCATTTTACCACCATCTAATTATGGGAGGACTTGATCAGTGTGCATTTAATGAATAGTGGATTCTAGATTATCCCTAGACCACCAAAAGCACCAATAGCTTCAACAAAAAATCCCTCCCACTGTCTCCACAACTTCGTTTTATTTTGTGATTCCTCCCTACTCCACTTTGTTTCCTAAACTAAAACCATATCACTTTTGCTTAAATCAATTTGGCGCTTAAATAAACGCCACTTGCTAGGGGCATTTAAGCCCCTAGCGTTCCAGGTTATGATCTTCATGCCTCCACGGGAAGGACAATCTCCTTCCCGTTCCTTAATTTCCTTTGCCCCATGGCATTCCCAGCTATCTCCAATTTTTCCTTATTTGTTTTGGCCCCTCGCTTCTTTTTCAGTGCAATGTTAGGCTTCATTAATTTGGATTGGGATTGTTCTATGCTTCACTCCTCTAGAATGTTTAATTTCTCCTCCCCAAACCCATCTTCCACATTAGAATCTGATTCTAGGTTTCCTTCTTCGCTTGTGTCATGTTCCAGCTCTTTGTCTGAAACAGGCAGACTGAGCTCAGTACCTACTTCTAACTCTGGATTGGGATTCTCAACTGTATTGTTATCAAATTTTGTGATTCTTATTGTTTGTGGGGGCTCACCGATCAGCTGCTGCCCCGCTTCTTCCCTATCTTCAGTCCCTGCAGGATTTTGTTCACCTTCCACCTTTGCGGGTTGTTTATAGCCTCAACTTCTTTCAGAATTTTGTTGTTATTCCCCTCTCTCACATCTAACTCCATGCCTACCACAACATTCCTTACTGAGTATACCGGAGTGGTGGGCTCACTAGGTACTTGAGGTGCACTTGGAATGGCCCCACTCATTTTTGCTTCTGAGATAGTTGAAGCCGGCTCCCCTTTGCCCCCTTGTTTTTTATCCCAACTTCCCACTACTAATCTCATTGAATGGTCTTCTAGAATAGTGTTCTTTGACTGATCTTCCTACACCATGAATTCCTTTCCTTTCTGCTCCTTCCTCACACTCTGTTCATCTTCATTGATCCTAATAGCACGAATGGTTCCAAAGCAGGTTAAATTCCCATGCTCCTTAGATTTGCAATTGGGGCATAGCAACAGCTGATCTTCCCTTTCAACTTTTAAAGTTTTGTATCCTGATTCTATTAATAGATCTATTTCCTGTGGGACCTCTTGTTGAGGGGATAAACCTAGACATAACCTAATGTACGCCCCTTGTCTCCTGTCTATCAAAATTTCATCAAAATCTAGGAAAGAACCAAGCTTACTCCCAATGGTTTTTAGTAAATTTTCTTCCCAATATTCTGACAGGAGATCATACATCCAGATCCATATTGGACTTTCCTTTAGTTTGTGTTTCCAAGGATTGAAATTTGGATACCAATCTACAAGGTGGACACTGGTATTCTCCTGATAATGTTGACCTTTTGTTAGGGCGTTTTGTTTGGCTTATTAGAGGGGAAAATAATAAGAAAGAAGTTATTTTCTAGGGCACAAATCTGGGTTAGCCCACCCCAGTTTTTGTAACATCAACTCTCCACGAATCCTTCTTCTTTGAGAATACCACCCCATTTAATAAACATCCCACATTCCCTTAGCTTACCGATTTCGATCCTTAATTTCATCAACTCTACCTCCACTGTGATTCTCTGTGGTGATGGTGGGAGTTGTTGATCTAGTTTTCTTCCTTGTTTGTCCGACCAATCCTCCCATCCATCTTTTTTTTCTACCCCTCTTCGATGAGACCCTAGTTTTTCCATTTCTGTAGGAGTCGATTAAGGGTTTGGCTTCTTCCTCGAAGAGTCCACCATGCTTGCCCTTGAGGGGCCTTTATACCATAACCTCCCATTTCTTTGTCTTTGGTAGTCTTTGTTACTGATTAAGTTTTCTTTCTGCTTTGAAGCTCTACCATAGGGGCGATCAAATCTGCGATGTATTGCATTGTTGTTTGACTTGAATCTCCTTACACGCGATTGAATCCATGGTGGTCCTTGGTTTCTAATCCAAGAATCGTTGAACCCTTTCTTCCTAGGGCGAAACTTTTCCTCCTGCTTAAATTGACAGTAATTTGGATGGCATCCATCAACCCATTGGCCATCATGAAAAACCCACTGTGGGGTATGATCTCTAGGTTTATTTTGATCTGCATCCCCCCATTCCCTGCCACCAAAGGGGCCTCCTTTTTTGCCCTGTTGTCGATCACTATAGTGATTGTTTGTCAACCCGGACTGTTTGTGTTCACACCTGGCTTTGAGATCTTCCATTGGAAATTCCTTTTCTGCTTCAGCCACCCACTCGCCTGCTTTATCGACCTTTACCCAGTCTTTTTCGCCATGCTTTGCTCTTCCTTCACTCCTATCGTCCTGCTTCCTGCTCCCTTCGCACTTCCAGTCCGCTCCTCGACCACCAATCCCATCTTTTCATATTATAATATTATAATATACTCCATTATATTATATTATATTATATTATATTATATTATATTTCATATATTATATTATATTATTATTATATTATATTATATTATATTTAATATATTATAATATAATGTTATATAATATTTAATACTATATAAGTATTATAATATTATATTATATTATAATATATATTATATATATTATATATATATATATTATATTATAATATATTAAATATATTATTATATTATAATATATTAAATATATTATATATTAAATATATTTAAATATTATAATATATTATTATATATTAAATATATTATTATATTATATATATATTATTATATATATATTATATTATAATATATTATTATATTATAATATATTATATTATAATATATTATTATATTAATATATTATTATTATTATATTACATATATTATACATTAAATATATTATTATATATTAAAATATATTTATTATATATTATTATATAAATATACATATAAAATATATTAATATATTATTATATACATAAATATATTATTATATATTAAATATATTATTATATTATAATATATTAAATATATTATTATATTATAATATATTAAATATATTAATATATATATATATTATATATATTAAATATATTATAATATATTATATATAAATATATAATATATATATAATATATATATATATTATATATATATTTAATATATTATATATATATATATATATATTTAATATTAATATATATTTAATATATTTAATATATTATAATATATTTAATATATTATAATATATTATAATATATTATAATATATTATAATATATTATAATATATTATAATATATTATAATATATTATATATATATATATATAATATATTAAATATATTATATATATAATATATATAATATATTAAATATATTATAATATATAATATATTATAATATATTATAATATATTATAATATATTATAATATATTATAATATATTATAATATATTATATATATATTATAATATATAAATATATTATATATATATATATATATTATAATATATATATTATATTATATATTATAATATATTATATAATTATATTATAATATATTAAATATATTATTATATTATAATATATTAAATATATTATATATATATATTATATATAATATATATTATTATATTATAATATATTAAATATATTATTATATTATAATATATTAAATATATTATTATATTATAATATATTAAATATATTATTATATTATATTAAATATATTATTATATTATTATATTATATTAAATATATTATTATATTATATTAAATATATTATTATATAATATTGAATTAAAAAATGTTATAATAATATATTAAATTAAATATCCCCGTGTTGTACTAAAACATTATTATAATTATATTAAATATTATTATAATATATTAAATTAAATATGTGGTCATTTGTGAACCCGACCAATTTTTAAAAATGACCTAAACATAACGGATATCTGTTTCATAACAGATATCCATTTCAATTTGGTATTTGCTATAGCAACATGTACTTTCTACTTAAGCCTAGAAAAAGTTAAAGCAGATTTTTGCTTTTTGAGCAAGTTAAAAATGCCTTTTTTTTACATCACCACTTTTTGGACCCCCATAATCTTGCACAAATCCTCAATAGTTAAGTTTTTCGCTAGAGATGTGGTTCCCTTTCTTCATATCATGAGGGAGTGAAACAATGTGGTGATTGTCTTTATAAATGGACTTCAGAGTTTAGGGGTGACTGGAAGATTGATGATTAGGAGCATCTTCCTAGTGACTATGTCCATAAACTGAAGATGTTTATTCATGAGGATATTCATGGTCCATGAACTGGTTTCGGTTTTCTTGTTTGAGTGGCTTGGTGTTCTTTGGTCTTTGTTGGTTGGGTGTGTCTTTTAGGCTCTAGATGTTTGTAGTCTTTCTCCTTGTACTCTTGGATCTTCTTTGATGGAATAAATTTTTATCATATTCTACTGAGCGTAAAGGTCTTTGTTTGATGCATGTGAAAAAAAATGTATTATTTTCTTTTGAAAATATGTGTGCACTTTATACTATAAAAATTTAGATATATGAAAATAACTTAGGCATTATGAAATAATATTACTTTAAATTATAATAATCTAAATTAAAATAGAAAATATGCAACAAAAATTTATAAAAAATTATGCATATAATGGATATCATCATCAATTATCTGTGTTCAAGAAATTATGAATTTATCTTATTTCTAAAAAAAATTATGTAATGGAATAAATATTGCTCATTAAAAATACAATAAAGTACTCAAATCAAGATTAAAAAATATTTTGCCGGTATTGGCATGGTGTGATGGTTTATCGGTGGCATTGTTGTTCTTGCCACCAAGGTTCAAACCTCATTGGGGTGTTATTGTTGAATAGTTGTATCCAGTTCATAGCTCCGGTCAAAAGCGTTTACCCCTTGAATAAAAAAAAAGATTAAAAAATATTTTAAAAATGAGATTTTTCTTTTGAAATACTTAGAATCTAAGCACAAAATTTCAAAAACCACTAGCTTAAATAATATCTTCAAATTCTTAATGGACTGCTTGCTATAGGTGATAAAAAAGAGTTGAAAACTCAACTAAAAATGTTGATTTTAATGTCTCATTTAGACCAAAAAAGTAGGGCACACTATTGGGAGATCAGCCAAGGAGAATCTAAGAATATATATGTGTGTGTATGTATGTATGTATGTATGTATGTATGTATTATTTTGACATGTATCATCATCATAGTTTAAAGTTGGAGCAAAATGTAATGGTGAAAATCACATTCCCAATCCGTTTCCCTTATATTTTGCGTCCACTTTATTTAGATTGTCCTTTATGCAATATTAAGTCTATAAGTGGTACATTATTACATTAAACTCAACTCGCAAGCATATCCTAACCTATATCCCCATCATCATTCAACCCAAGGAGCTAGTTCCAATCCTTAAATCTCTCATTTTCCACTTTGCTTTAGATTCATAGGGGTGGAATTGCAATGGATCCATTTGAAACGGATTGATATGAACCTTAAACTTTTAAAACTCAAATCTCAAATAGAATCTTACCTTCCTTTTACCACTACCCATAACCTAGCGCAAATTTGTATGGTATGTTATATTAAAGAATATTTATTATCCTTTGAAATGAAAATATGCAAGAATTTGCATTCATGATATATCTATAAAAATACATAACTAGAACAACTATTAGATTATCTACTTACACCATCCTTTGACATACTAAATATTTGTATATTATCTTCTATATATATTATTCTATCTAAATTACAAGTTAAACATCACATTTCATTTATTTAAAGTCAATAAAATCAATTCTATATTAACAGACACACTTTTTCCACAATTCTAATACATTATGTTTATTATATGTTACTCAAAAGTGCTAACATAATTATCCAATTGAAAAGATTCAAGACCAAGTTTAAAAAATGTTTTGACATCAAAGCCAAGGCATAAAGAGCGTAAGAGAAGCATTCAAGTAACTAAAGATGAGAATGAACCCTCCTTACAAACATACTTTCAGACAAAGAATAAGCCGACCTAGTCAAATATGCTGCACTCATAAAAATAGAAAAGTATGTCTGGAATGAATGAAGTAACAAGCAACTGATCCAAAGTTCTTTAAAAAAGGTGGCATCCGCATATAAGCTTTAAAGATAATGCAAGGATGCTGGTATTTTAGTAGCATATGTGAAATGGAAATAAGATCCAAAGTTCTAAAATTTTATTCCAAGCATACGTGCATTTCGTTGGCTCTTTCTAAAGTCTCCTTTCACCTTCCTTGGCTTCTAGTACACTCTTGGAATACAGTTTTGCTTCATTACTAACCGAGACAACGTATATGTTCAATAACAATAGAACAACAATCAACTTTTATGTATCTAGAATGGACTGAGCCGCAAAGATTTATTAGAATATTCAAAATTTAACTTAAAGGCTCTGAAACGAATAAAGCAACCTCGATTGAATTTCTATAGGTATTATAATGAACAAGAGTTAATTAATTGAAGCTTTTTTTTGAATCTCTATGTCAGGTCCCTGCTATTTATTCTGCAAGATGTTTTGGGAACCTGTAACGAGAATTGGGCTGCTGGATTTACAAGATACAATTGTAAAGCCAGTTGGGCAATTTGTAGAAACCCAAGTAACTTGGTGTGCAATGAGTAGAGGTGAGGTTATTGGGCTTGATGTTTGCACCAATTGGATGATTTCCTCCTTGATCTGAAGAAGATAAGAGTGCTCATTCTCTCCTAAGTCTAAGAGGGTAAAGCTCAGGCTAGCGGGAAAAAGATACACAGTCGACCTAACATCAATGGAGTTCCTCAATCACCTCGAGTTTCTGCAGGTCTAGTGATCTTTCCTCAATTCCCTTCTTGAAATTGCTTTTAGAACTACAAAAATCTTCATATTATTGGTTACTCCCATTCATGGTGATTAGGTGTAATGCCTAGTCATTGGATTGGGTAGTTCTGGTTGTGTTCTTATCTCCAGTTCTCCATATAAGAAGTCAGTTGCAGTAAAGTTTGGGTTTGAGTAGATGCTCAATTCTGTAGATGTCCAAGAAGGAAGGCGAGACTATTATACTGTTACTGCTTGCAAGGCTGGGGTGATTCCTTCTGCAATTTGTGCTCTAGCTTGAAGTTGGGTATCATGGTCTAGGCTGTTTTTCTAAGGTTTCATGTAATCCTCATGATCCAATAGGGTTAACTCTGGTGGGGAGTTTCTTAATTGCAAAGCTCTAATTCCCTAAAACTACTAATAAGTGTGAGCATTTTAGTCTTGAGCCTTGGGAGTTCAAAAATTTAGAAAGGAGAACGAAAACTCCTCTAATGGAAAGGTTCTATTTGGTTATTGCTCTGTTTTTTCTAGGATGCCTAGATATTCAGTCAAATTTTGTATCTGGTTATCCACTGAAGGATGAAACACGCGCACTTCTTGCTCTGAAATCTGCCACAGGAGGCCTCGGGGACTGGGGAAAAGAACATAACAGCCCAGGTTCTCCATGTCTCTGGTCGGGGGTCACATGTGACGAGAACAAGACCAAGGTTATCAGCTTGGATCTCTCACATAGGAATCTCTCTGGCTTCATTCCAGATGACATTCAGTCCTTGTACCACCTGAAAAGCCTCAATCTCAGCAACAATCAGTTTGCCGGTGCTTTTCCAGCAGCGGTTTTCAATTTAGGCAAGCTCAGGGCTTTGGACATCAACCACAATGGCTTTACAGGGGAATTTCCCACAGGTATTTCGGCCCTGGAATTACTGGTGAGTTTCAATGCTTACAGCAACAATTTCACAGGTTCCTTGCCAACTGATTTTGCCCGACTTCCCCGTCTCAGGCGCCTGAATTTGGCCGGAAGTTACCTTACCGGATCGATCCCGGCAGAGTATGGCTCCATGGGCAGTCTCATATATCTCAATTTAGCTGGCAATAATCTTAGTGGATCCATTCCTCTGGAGCTTGGAAAGTTGCAAAGCCTCAAGCGCTTGGAAATTGGCTACAATTCCTATTCTGGTGGAATTCCAGCTGAGTTTGCCAATTTGACCGAGCTGGAATATTTAGACATTGCATCCTCTGGCCTCTCAGGTACAATCCCACTAGAGCTGAGCAGTCTCAAAAAGCTTCGCACGCTGTTCGTATTCAGAAACAGTCTTGCAGGACCCATTCCGCATGAGTTGGGTGAGCTTATCAGTTTGCAGTCGCTTGATTTGTCACAAAATATGATCACAGGCCCCATTCCCAAGTCCTTTGCAGGCCTAAAAAACTTGAAGTTGATGAACCTCATGATCAACAAAATGAGCGGGAGGATACCCAGGTAAGGAATTATAGAGTATCAATATTGAAAACAGAAAGTTAACAGTTCTTTGAAATTGAAAATTAGCAAAATAATTTCCACACTTTCAATTTCTTCTTGTTACTAGTGTCCACTGCATAATTTGTTTAGTTTCTGATGTGTTCTTCTGGGTCCCCACTATACTCCTCATCTGGTAAAGGAGTACAGCCAAAACGTTCCTTTCAATATTTACGGTAGAATATAGAAGCCAAAATGTTGTCCATTCAATCCTTTGGTAGAATATAGAAGCCAAAATGCTGTCCAGAGAATTAAGGTTGAATGTCCAAAGGCTCTTCTCTGATGGCTTCTTCAATTGCCTAAATGCTCTTCTCCTTAGGTAGTGACTCTACAACTTCTAAACATTTATGTTGAATAGTTCCTCTCTTGTTCAAGTTTGATACTTTCTTAGCATCCACTTCCATGAAGATACAGAATAAGCACATAATTGAATCCTCCATTCAAATTATTGGTTATGTACCTGTAACTCAAACAGCAGTTTTTAAATTCATTAACTGTTCTTAGCTATCATTTTTTAATCATAAAGTTATTTATTTTTATGCACAATCTTACTAAGTACGTATCTTATTCTCTAATGAAAAGTTATGCTAATTAAATCTTTCAAACATCTATAAATCTTTACAATATGTACTTATCTTTACTTTTGGACTGTTGTACATCTTTATGATAGAAAATAATTTAAGTCAACAATATGTACTTATCTTTACTTTTGGACTGTTGTACATCTTTATGATAGAAAATAATTATAAAGGTCAATTGTTCGGAATTGTCTATGCAGCATACAAAACGGTCATTTGACAATATTTATTAATTCGGTTAAGGCTCATCTTGAATGTTAAAAATTGTAAACTTATTGTCACATCTTAATAGGTCATATAAAATAGAAGTAACGTCATTAAATTAGCTTAGTTTAAGATAACTGTAATTTTTAATGTATTTTATGTGTGCTCCCTGACTTTTTTTTAATTATGTACTATTAAGTAATACCTTATTCATTAAAAAATAAACCATTGCCCTTCTATATTTGGTTCAACCTCCTGACCTTATATCCTAACTCTAGGATTCCCTTGCAGGGCAATTGCAGACCTTCCAAATCTTGAAACACTAATGATCTGGAACAACTCCTTCCACGGAGACATTCCCAAGCAGCTGGGCAGGAATCAAAGTCTTAGATCAGTGGATCTCTCTGGCAACCATTTCACAGGGACAATACCTCTTAATCTATGTAAAGGTGGTAAGCTGGTAAAGTTAATTGTTTTCTCCAACAGATTGACAGGGGAAATACCTTCTACTCTATCTCTCTGTTCAACTCTTCAGCGACTACGCCTTCACAAAAATAATCTCACTGGCCAAATCCCCACAGGCATTGGCTTCCTGCCCAATTTGAGCTACATTGATCTTTCTCACAATGATCTAGAAGGGACTATTCCTACAGATTTCAATAACTGCACAAGTTTGGAATTCTTTGATGTTTCCTTCAACAGTCGCCTGTGTGGGCCTATTCCCTCACAAGGTTTCTTCAAGCACATAGATTCAAGGTCTTTTGCAGGTAACCCAGGATTGTGTGGAGGGGTGCTGCAGCCCTGTTCAAATACAAAGTGTCCATATGACCCATCAATGAAAAATAAAAGAAAAGTTTTAGGTGCTGTATTGGGAGTTACAGCTGGAGGCACCGCTGTTGGCCTGTTGGTTACCCTGGTCTGGCTTCGCAAGCAGTATTACAGAAGATTAGAAAGCTCAAGGCTGGTTTAGGCTATATCATGGGCATGTACCAAAAGAACTAATATGTTTTTAAGTTTCCATAGGTCACAATAATAATACAGATTTGAGGTATGTTGTTCATAGAAACCAAATACAGGCATCCCAAAACCTTTATCACCCATGAAATACTTTGTTTTAAACAGTTTGTCAGTTGTGTAATTTAGAATTCATTGTGGGTCTGTTTCTTTCCATGATTCTACAAACACAGCAATTTAGTGCTGCTTACCTGTAATATACATCGTTGACTGTACAATGTATACCGTAGTGCTGGAAATATGTGAACCAAACAAATCCAAATGTACTCCTAGCGCATTCTAATGTGCTTCTTTGTATAATTAAAGTAGAAATATGTCCATTTCTCTATGCTGCCCATTTCTCTAGTTAATATTGTGTCTTTCAATAAATTGTTTTTATTTTAATTCTTAATTGAAGAAACAGGGTATTTTAATATTCACAAATGATAATACATGCCGATGGGATTGTATAAGTACTTAATTTACAGTAGACAATAAGAGAACAAAAATTTAAAGATACTGATAGTAGTATTTACTTAAGTGAAGGGTTTAGTTAGGCTTTTATTTATGAGTAAAGATATTTTGATATATTTTGAAAGTTAAAGTTGGTTACATTATAATTGTAAAAAATGTTACTAGTTTTTTTTTTTTTTTGATGAGTGCAAAAGCAGTCAAAGGGCTGCACCCATATCTTAATTTTGAAAAGTAATAGTACATTCTTCAACCAGGGAGCCAACAACGGGCCTCCTAGAACCTAGATCAGACCAACAAAACAGTTTACTGTCAAGCCCCCGAACCAAAATATTACCCTACCCTGGTAGTCGAACGGCCATAGACATTAACCAGTGCAATCAAGCACCCCATACCAAAATGGGGCAAAGACATACACAAGTTGTTACAAATGCTATTATATCCTCATACCTACACACCATTTTCGATTGAAACCCCACCCGCAAGAGCAACCAGAAAGTTAAATTCTACATCCATAGACACCCACCAAAACACCTACCTGTCGAGCCACATTGCTTGTGAAAACCCCACCCAACCCCTGTAACCACATTACACCAAAGAAATACAACTCACCTAAGGCAATTGTGAATTCTAGGATTTCCCTAGATGGCAGTTCCACCTTTATCCACCAAGCCCTTAGAGGTGATGTACACTTGCAACTAGCCTGCACCCTCATCTGGTACCAACCCCAGCATCTGCTTTAGAAACTTTATACTCCTTGACCGCACGAAATTTGGGAAGGGAGACAAAATCTAGGAAAGAAGGTCGGGTCATTCAAGAAGACGAGAGGATAACGCTTTAGAGGCACCCCATGATGGCTTAGTAGATAATAATCACCTGGCAATGGAATGCCCCGACCTTCAACATAATTCTCCAAAACATCCTCCAAACCAACGAGATATTTTCCCCAAACCAGTTTCTTGCACAATTGGTGTGTCATCTCCTTTGATTCCCCCGCATCCAGAATCGATGCCAAGAACATAGTTGATATATCTGTGTTAACCATGTGCCTGTGATAGGAGCAGAGAAATTCCCCACCAAGCACCATCTTCAAAGCATGGAGAATTAGGCCATGATTTGTTTTAAAAACATTCCCTAGCTGCTTCTCAGTCACCTCCCCCATGAATGCCAGCTGACTCTTCAAGCTCTCCAAACGGATTGGTGTATCCACACTGTAAGAACTGGCTTGCGCCACACCTGCACAGCAAAAATGAATTGTGGGAATAAACCCAATAATCACTAACCTTTATGCTCGTCCACACTTATCACCCTGACACCACATGAATCACTTGGTACAAAGCATAAAAAGTCATCACCTTCCCCCAAGAATATGTACCAACTTGCCGCCAAGTCTGGGAAGCTTATGCCAAATCAACCGACCCCACCAACAAGGCCTTTTTTGCTAGGTCATCCACCACCGTGTTGCCTTCGTGGTAAATATGCAACACCCTATATTCATCCAACTCAGTCAAAATCTAATTAATCAAAGAGAGCCATTTCCTTAGTTTCCAATTAGGTGTCCATCCTAACCTAATAGCATTGATTGTAATTAATGAGTCCCCCTCCAAGTATATTTTTTGGAAATTTCCATTTTTAGCATATTAAACCTCTATCAAAGTGGCCTAAAACTCCACCTCAATGTTTGTACCAATTCCCAAATAGGTTGATTTCTCCACTAATATTTTCCCCTCATAATCCCTTACCACACAACCAGCCTCACATTCACCACGATTTCCCTTCGCTACTCCGTCAAAGTTGACTTTTACCCAACCAACCTTTGGACCCATCCATCGCACACCCTCCCTTTTGGCCCCCACAAGACCAGCCCTTGAGACCCCATTAATGAGGGAAAAAATATTACTACTTACAATAAGAGTATATTTTGGATAAATTTCTATTTGTATATAGATATGAGATTTTTTATCTCAGTTGAGTAGACCCAAGAATATAATACTAATCTTGGTTGAGTAGACTCAAGAATATAATACTGGCATCCTTCTCTTTCAACTAGTGTTTTTTAAGGATACATCTCTATGAGCCACATAAATCCCCATTAGAAGTAATTTAACTTATAATCTTTGCCTATTTTTTTTAGGAAACACCAACATCATTTCCTCCTCGAAGACACCCTTTGATCACACACATCATCAATCAACTCTAGCAAGGAATGAGAACTATGATTCTCCTCCATTCCCATTTTAACTATCTTCTCCACCTTCTTCTTCCAAGTGTTGGGCCACCATTTGAGAAATCCAAATTTTTCTTTACCAATTCTTGCAAGAAATCACAAGTAATTGGTAGTTGGCTATCCATAAGACAACTCTAATTTCTCTAAACAAAATCTTTATCAAGCTTTATTGTTTTGTCCTTCATTCCTAAAGCTTGGTCAACCTCAATTGAGATTCCAACAAGGATGGGTAATGTGATTTATTGTGTCAAATTTGGTTGCAATGAAAGAATTTGAATTGTTGTCCTTCAAAATCCATATATTGCAACTATATGCTATAAGAGGACTAAATTTGAATAGATCATGTCATAGGGGTAGATAAATTAACTAGTACAAACCCTAGCATAGCCCCCAAACCCCATTCCATTGTAGGTTTATTTTAACAAATGATCCTATTTTCTCAACCACAAATTAAACCAATTGTGTTGATCTACAAACAATTGAGAGGTTGTAAAAATATATTCATAAAGGAATAGAAGATAGAGAAACTTGTGCAAGATAAATAAATCTTTCCAATAACATAAAAATAGACACAAACTTTTAAAAACCTATGGCCCCCAACATTGACAAGTCTTTTATACCATCGAGTAGAAACCAAGAAGGAAGAAACCTTGTAAGAGAGGAGATAGAAAAGGTATTATAATTGAAAAACATGAGGTTGATATCCTCAACCATCAACTTAGGAAGAATAACCATAATAATAATTATTGACCATTTAAGAGGGCATAACCTAGTGGGGTAGGGGGATCAAAGGGGTTGGTTAGGTCAAGGGAGCATTGTTTTCCCCAATAACAAGTGTAATTTCTTTAAAGGTCACAACGTTCTCTATCTAAGTGCTACTATCCAACTCTACTAAAGAGTACATACCCTCCAATTAAGCCATATCATATGCTTCAAATACCTTCTTTAATGAAATAAACTTATACCTTCAATTTTCAAAGTCTAATCAACTAGGGCTCTATTTTCCAACCAAGGGTCATAAAATTATTCATCTTCACTCTATGCCTTATGTAGGTCCATTAGATATGTTTGTTTCACACACTTAAAATATCTTTCTAGGGCCAAAGTATCAAAGAACTTAGCTCTTTGTAGAATAGAGTTGTAATAATCATTACAACAATGAAAAGGCTTATGTGAGTTACTACACTAGCTAAAAGTAAGCCACTCCCACACATCTAATACAAATCTAGAGATTTAGAGTGATTTTAGGACACCCTTTTCCCCCACCAAATGGGGTAGATGTGCAAGTTTTGCACCTTCCAAATTTGGCACACCCAAATAAAAGAGCACAAAGACTCATGAATTGGGTCACTTGCATCTACATCCTCCAATCCTTTGTCAATTTTATCATGTCTAGTAATATAATGTTGTTCCTTGTGTGTGTCTATATAGAACTTCTAAATGATCAAAAAACTCTCACCTTCATCAACTTCTAATAACTATAAAGAGATAATGATGTAGTCAGGGAGGGTGCCTTATCAAGCTACCTAACCTTATAGCCACAACCATTTACAACACAAAAAAACAATATAAATAGTCAATAAATACAAATCATTTTATTCAAGCTTCAAAATGTACATCAATATACAAATTAAAAATGTGGCCTTGCACTCGCAACCTTTATGTCTCTCACATTCTTCACTCTCATATGTGCATCATCTTCGTTGGCATCCTTTCTCCACTAGCTCTCCTCCTGCTAAACCCTCTGCCATTTTCCCTGGCAGTCATCTCTCTCCCTCAACTTCTTCAAAATCTTCTTAGTCTTTTTCTTCTTCTCATGGCCAAAAGACCCCTAAATACATGTCTCTCTCTTCCCTTTATCCATCAGTAGCTTAGAAGACAAATTAGAATAGTTTTTTGCAATTACAGAAAATAAATTACTATAAAAATTCCAAATTCTAGTAACATGTTTAAAACTTGCAAGTGTAATTACAAGCAAGGAAACCCGCCTAATGACTGGTTCAAACAAGAAATTATGCATAACCCAATGATTATTAGAAGTCCACAAATACCCAATCTAGATATATATCCCTACAAATTTCAGCTTGCTAGAAAATTCCCCCAAGATTCAATTCACTTGGAAAACCACACTTTGTACCTAGTTGATATCATCCTACATCATACGTATATTATTCAAGAGTGAGTGAGCCCAATCCTACTAATGTCACACTTACATCATGTTCACATCATCATCAAAATTATTCATCAAAGTTGATTTTAAAGAAGTCCAATTCACATGGTTATACCCATAAATCCACTTTGCTACATGATTCCCACAAATACAAAAAAAATCATATGAACTGGCTCATTGAATAAAATTTGGTTCACTTGAATTTACCTATAAGTTTGGTTACATAATAGGAGTTTGCAAGTCCGATTGCAATCCCAATGTCTACAATTCTATTTACAGCCTTAAATTCTACAAGTCGAATTACAACCCCAAAGTTCACAAGTCTAGTTGCATCCCCAAAGTCTACAAGTATGGTTGCAAACCAAAAAACCTACAAAGCCAAATGAAAACTAAAAACCTATAAGGCTATAACTTCATCAATTTACCCAATATTCACCAAATTTAAATTATAAATACCCATTAAACTCTTCCACAAGACGGTGTCTTCAATTTTCCCAAATTCAGCCCATAAATGCCTCCAAAAGAAAACTACCAACTTACCAAGAAAAACTAAACCAAAATTGCAAAACTAAACCTAATTTTTTTTAGTTGATGTTGATCACTTATGCACCTAAATTCCCCTACATCAAACATGTTGAGTAATAATTTTGTGAGCATGGGCTCACAAAATAGGGCTAATTTCTAGAACTTCCATTATAGGTTGTAAACAACTTACAATAGAACCTAATACTACAATAGGTCCATTAGAAGACTTATTCCTTCACCTCTTCCAACATCTAGTTAGGAATAAAACCATCCTCCACCAAGTGTGTTATTCATCCCTCTCTCCTCGCATGGACTTATGACCACCATAGTCTGACCTCCACCTCTCCTTCTCTTCTTACTTTCCTCAACTCCTCTCATATCCTTGTGGGATTCAACCCACCATAGATTGACCACCTCCACTTAAATTCTCCTACAACCTCCTCCAAACTCACCATATCACCTAAATACACCTCTCCTTCAACATCCTCTACCACAACATCTATTATATTTTCTTCCTTTGCTACCCCATGCTTCACCACCAACCTCTCTATACTTTTTTTCTCTGCGCTTTTCATCATATTCATGTCCTCCAAATGACATTCCACAATTTTTTCTACATCTTCATATTTATTCTCTTGTACCTTTGTTGCAACACCACCCTCAAATACAACTTCTTGTTGGTATGTAGCAACTGATCATGCAAATATTGTACACTCGTAATGTATCCTCGCCGAGGTTTAGGGCTAGGTCGGGCCCTAAGTGGGGGTTTGAGGGTGGCAGCCACCGATAGTGGGGGTTCGGGGGAAACAACCCCCAACAACTGGGGTTTGGGGGCAACATCCCCCAATAGCAAGGGTTCGAGGGCGCAGCCCTCGAATTTTTTTCCCCCGTTAACATGTCAAGGTTTTCCTGCTAACACATCAAGTTTTTCTCACTAACACATCAAATTAAAAAACGACTTTGTAAAACCCTAATTTTAGAAGCTTCCAAATATCTTATAAGTGGTTGGGATGTAAGTTGCGATGTGTGTGATTAGCGAGATTGTAATCTATTTTGCATTGGATAATAAAATTATTGGGTAGCTGAGTTTCTGTGGATGTATCCCATATTGGGTGAACCATGTTAAAATTTTGTTTTGATATCTTTTGTGTTATTCTTCATTGTTATGTCTAGGTTATTTAATCTACATATAATTGTTAATGTTTATTGCTCCATTTTGCTTGAACCCTAACACTTCTTTCTTCTCTTTTTCAATGCCTTCACTCAGGCATGCCTCTCTTGCAACCTCACTCACCACACTCTCCATGCCCTCAACAAGATATTTTTTGCAACTTCACCTTCTACTACAATATTTTCCTCTTACACTTCACACAAAATTTCATCACAACCAAACCCATGTCCTCTTCTTTTGTTTTATCCACTATTTCTCTAGCTTCTCTCAACCCTTCCAAAATATTTCTCATCTCACTAATCTCAACCTTATATATTATCTCTTGAAAAGGAATGAAATCCCTAAAGCCTTGCCCATGGCTAACCTCATACTCTTCCTCATTATCATATTCACAAATGCGCACTCAGGCATACACCAACTCACATGTCTCTTTTAGTAGCAACTCCTCTTTCATTCCTGCAATAAAAACTCACTCTCACACCTATCCTCTACCCAACAGATATTTCTAAAAAAATGCCTCTTTCTTCCTCTACCAACTCTCTCTTAGTGGAGGAACTTTGTGCACCTTCTACCCAACCTCAATCTCTGCTAGAGGACACCCCACGACCCCACTCTCTTCTATAGTTATAGGAATCTTCTAGCCACTCACACACACACACACACACACACACACACACACACACACACACACACACACACACACCTAGCCTCTACCTAATAGGAACTTCTAGAAGATTCCATCTTTGTATCTTTACCTACTTCCACCATAGAGGGTGCCCTTGCACCATCTACCTAGATTTAGTTCTTGTCGGAGGATATCCAAATATCTCTCATCTCTCAAACTCTCTCATCACGCAGTTCATCCAACACTCTCAACACATCTCACTATGCTCCTTAACCAACAGAACTCTCTTTAGCACTCTTCTTAGCAACCACAATGCTCTACAACACACCTCATCACACCTCCCAAAAAACTCACCACTTCTATCCTCACAACACACTTCAATGCATTCATTCTCTCCATATCAACACCTCCCAAAATACTACCTACTTTGATACCATTTGATCCAATCAAGGTTAGGTGGCCTTATCAAGATACCCAACCTTATAACCACAACCATTTACAACACATAGAAACACAAATTAAATAGGAAATAAATACTAACCATTTTATTCATGATTTAGAGCATACATTTATGTGCATATTACAAATTCAACCTTGTACTCATGACATTTATTTCTCTCACATTCTGCATTATCAACTTTGCACCATCTTTGCTAGAATTCTTTCTCCACTAGCTCTCATCCCACTCAACCCTCTACTATTTTCCCTAGCAATCATCTCTCTTCCTTAGCTTCTTTAAAAGATTCTTGGTCTCTACCTTCTTGTGGCCAAAACACCCCTAAATGCATGAATCTCTCTTCTTTTTATTCATAAATGGCTAATAAGATAAATTGAAATAGCTTTTGGAAGTTGCATAAACGAAATCACTACATAAACACCAAATTCCAGTAGCACATAAAAATCCCACAAATGCAATTACAAGTAGGGAAACTCAAAAATACAGTAGCAAGTGAAAATATGCAAATGATCAATTCAAAGAAGAGATTTTGCATACTCAATGTCTATCAAAAATTCACAAATTTATCCAATCTAGAAAAACATTCTCATAAATTTCTATTCACTAGTGAATTCTCACAAAAAGATAGTTCACTTGGAAAACCCCACACTCTATACTTGTTTTATGTCATCCTACATCAATCCTATGTCATTTGAGGGTGAGTAAGCCAAATCCTATTGACATCATGTTGATGTCACCATTAGAACCAATTCTAAAGAAGTTTGATTCACATGGTTTTACCCATAAATCCACTTGGTTAGGTGATTCTCACAAAAGTGAAAAAGTTCATATGAACTAGTTCATTGAATAAAATATGGTTCACTTGACTTTACCTATAATTTTGGCTACACAACAAAAGTCAACAAGTCTAGTTGCATCTACAAAGTCTACAAGTCTAGATGTAACCCCAAATTTCATTAGCCCAATTGCAGCCCCAAAGTATGCAAATTTGGTTGTAAAAGAAAAACCTACAAAGCCAAATGGAGACCGAAAACCCCAAAGTCTATAACTTCATTAATTTTTGCCCAATCTTCACCAAATTTAAACTAAAAATGCCCATTAATCTCTTCTACAATGTGATGTCTTCAATTTTTCCAAATTCAATCCATATATGTCTCGAGAAGAAAACTACCAAAACTAAGCAAAACAAAACCAAAACTATAAAACAAAACTTGGAATTTTTTTGGTTGATGTTGATTTCTGGTGCACTCAGATGCCCATACATCATATAATAATTGAAGGTTATATTAATATAAATAAATAATTGATTCCTTTACACAAATATAGTTTTAAATAATATATTATAATTAACTTAATTTAGAGTTGTGATAGATTCAATAACAAAAATTAAAAAATTAAAAGTAATAAAAGTATTTGATTGAATTGAGTGGTTTATATATAGTTGTCCAATATTTGAACATAAAATTTGAACAGTAACTCAAAACTGCAACTTCTTTGATATGTAGGAAGCAAAGTAATGAAATATAAACTAGGCCTTTCTTAGAATTTGTTAGGTCAATTATGTAATTTTTGAAAAATGGCCTAGATTAGATACAAAAATTACAAATATCAACCATGTATGAAAATGATCTTTGACTTACATGCTTGATCTAGCATTATGGATTTTTTTCTTTGAAATCTAAAATTTGAAATTCACCTACCTCGATTTTTTGAACCTTCATAAAAACTTGGCTATATGGTCAATCTTTTTCCAATGGCCAATAATATGTCTCCTATTTTTTATATTTATAGAACACAATGAAGGTGCTAGACCCATTACATATAGTGGCCATAAAGGAAAAAGAAGAGAGATTCATGAGATATTAGACTACCAAACATTACAACCAAGAAATAAAAAATAGAGATCACTATATTAGAAAAAAATAAGTATATCCAACAAAAGAATAATAGAAGACCATAGTACATACAATGATTACTTATCAACAAGCTTTTCTAATACACTTATTTCCTATCATTCATAGTTGAGGATTTTGATTTTATCAATAAGAGTAACCCCCTCATGAATTTTCTTCACATATTTGGAATTTCCCTTCACCTCTAGCCTCTTGGCTCTGGTTATGTTGGGTATCCCTTTCTACAACACAATTTCACTATTGTCTAGTTTCTTGTCTTTCATATTTTCCAACTCAATCCGGAGAACATATAAGGTGGTAAGAGAATTTTTAATAGTTTCTTTCTTGATAGAAATTATCTCAGGCATGTTTCATTTTTGGTTTCTTGATTTTATTTAGTTAATTCATGTCTTGATCAAGTGCTTTTGATTTTTGAAAGGTGCTACAAAACTTATTTACATCTTCCTAGATATTCTCCTCAACCTCTTACCTATTCCACTGCATGTTTTGATTGTAATGATCTTTTTGGTTGCTAAATTTTGATTTTGGATACACTCATCTTGGAGAGATGTCATTTCATTACATTGTTATGGAGGATGACACTTTCTTATAATTTATTAACCTTGACTTCCAATGTATTGCAGGATTTGCATATAAAGTTATTTTTCCCTATCTTGTTTTGGTTCAATTGAGGGTCAATAGGAGGTTTGTCTAAGGGATTAGTTGGCATAGTAGGGGAGAGATTTTTTGACATTATAGGGTAGGGGGAGGGATCCTCCATTGAGTTTGAGACTGGTATGGTTGGACCTAGATGGGGGGACCTAGATGGAGGAACTAGAGGAAGCCTCCTTACTAGTGTTATTCTTTAGCTAAGAGGGATCTAATTGGGAGGGGCTAGGGGAAGACTTCATTTAGGGGTTTTCCTTTTGTTGGTCATGTTTCTTCTTCCCCTTATGTATAGGATGAATATTACAAGGATTTTTACTAGTCATAGGAGGGTTACAAGAAGGGGAAGATTCAAAATGATCAAGGGAAATGATATTCTTTCCCTTGTCATTGGACACTTGAGGGTGAGGAATTTCAACTTTAGACATCTCATCACTTTGATTGGTCATAGGGATGAGGGATTTAACCCTCAAAAGGGTTTAATTTTCTCTTCATGGTGATTTTTAACTTTTTAGGAGTGGGGTTGAATCAAGAGTGATGGAGAACTAGGGATGATTTATATAAATGGGGAATGGGAAGCAAGTTTGGGGTACAAGCCAACTAAAAGTGGTAGAGGTAGTAGACTAACCCTAATACAAGGGGAATTATTTTTTACCAATTACCACCTAAAAAACTAAATTCTAAAGAGAAGTTAAAATTCAAAAAATTAAAATCATTTTCATACCATTGATTAAATGGCTCAATATAGGGAAAAGGTAAGAGTAGAAACATGTGTACCTTCCCTAGACAAAGAGATATATATCATCAACACCTCTACCACTATTTTCCAAGATCTTGGAAGAGTCTCTATTAAACCCATTATGCAGTCTCTCCACCTTTTCGACCCTCCTCAAGATTATCTTCATAGCATTGTGATTACGACCCTTGATTTTATTTGGAAGGAATTCCTCATCCATCCAAATTTTATTGCCATGGTAATCAATTCCTTGAAAACATTGAACCTGGATATTCCTTTTATGTCAATTATTCCAACTTTATAGGATTTAAAAAATTCTCTAGACAATATAGTGTCATTCCCATTCATAGCTTCAATGTATTATGTGAGGTTACCTCTCCTTATAATATCACATACCTCTACATTACTAGAAACATTATCACAATTTGACAACTCAATTCTTATCAAATACCCTCCCATGTTGTCACTCAATGAAATGGTAATGTTATTAGCAACTTTTTTTTATCACACCTTAATTCAATGCCTACATTTATAAAATGAAAGGAATATGGGTGAGTGAGGCTCCAACCTATCTTACCATTATTACTCAAGTTAAGACCATCCTCTCTACTTGTGTCAACCATACATGACAAGGTAATATTATCTATTCAATATTAATTATTTTGCATCACTTCCTCACTGATTTGAATTCTTATAATAAGAAGTATAGAAATAATATATTACCATTAGCTTATCCCCTTTTATGTGGCCTCCAAAGTTGGCTAATAAGTCCACCAAATAATTTTCTTCTCTAAAGATGTGGTTGGATTTGACACCTTCAAACTCCTTTTGAATTTTTTTATTTCCTTTATGATATCTCTATAGGACCAATAGGGGTAGCTTTAGCATTAATCATATCTACAAAGTATTTGGAATCCCCTTCTATTATAATTTTATGTATGTGTTTTTTTATCCAAAATAATCCCTTCAAGAGCCATTGAGACTTTAACATAATTATTGGTTTGAAAGCTAAATTTCTTAGAGAATGTTGAAAGAACACCAATACACTAATAGGGGGGGTGAATTAGTTGTTGGAAATATGTGTCTCAATCATCACAGGCTGTAACCTCTATTGGAGCCAAGTCGGTGTGACATCCATCATGTCTAGCCGACTAGCAGTAGTAACCTTGTTGAATCAGATCAGGTAGATGTGACCTTGCAAGAGTCTCACCAAACGCTTTTACTTTGGAGCCTATTACTGTGACAGTTTCTTTGTTGTAACCTCTCACCGCTCGTGGAGATCTCTGGCCCATAGGCCATTCTATCGAATATCAGGGAGAGCCTTGGGTGTTCGCTATGAGCTCTCAGCGATGTGTTAATGTCTTGCCTACAGCGTTTGGTTTGAATTCATCGAGGAAACTCTCGCTAGAAGGAATACTATCGGTAAGAAATCTTACCAATGAGGGAATGTCACACCAATAGTATTCTCTCGAGGTAACTCAAAGGGCTTCAGGAAGATGTCCCAGCAACCGATGAAGGTCTTGCCGATGGGGACACACTTGGAGGCATCGGGGTAACACTAAGGGTTCGCTAAGAACTTTTAGCGATGGACAGAAGTCTTTCTGACTGTTCGGTGCTCGATGTAACATAAGGATCTCGGAGTAAAGTCTCAGCGAGGATGTATGTCTTAGCAATAGATGAGCACTTCAGAGTAACATAAGATAGCTCAATAAAACCTCTTGGTGATAGTTGAATATCTTAGCAATGAAGAAGTCTATTGTTGGTATGACTTGAGAACCTGGTATGAAGTCCTGGCGAGATCGATATGTCCTGTCAATGGAATGACTCTTCGGTGTGACTTTGAATATTGGTATGTGGTCTCACCGAAGAGCCATAGTCTTGCCGAATGGAAAACTCACGGTTGTGTGAGTTTGAAGCTTCAGTATGATGTTTCTTTGATAGCAATAAGTCTTGGCGATAGCGATACATGTGGTGAATGTCGGTATGAGGTCCTAGCAACATGAGGAAGTCTTAGCGATAGTCTTTTGAACTTGATGTAACATCTTGCCGATAGGTAAACTCTTGGTGATTTCGAATGTTAAGTTGTATGGCATCAGGGAGACACGGTTAGTGTCTCATCGACATGCCAACACAAATTGAAGCTTTTTGACCAAGTGAAGACTATCCTATGTGGCGTCTCATGGACCAATCAGAGGAGTCGAATGGGAACTGTTGGAAGACAGTCCATTATGAGGAGTCGAATGGTTTGATGAACTATGATTAGAGTGATTTCTATAAGACAGTCATGGTGAATGTTGTTGTAAACAAACATTAGACATTTTTGTGAGGAATTTTGATGATAGGGTATGACATGAATATAGTTATCAGTTGCACTTTGTTTAGGTTTGAGTTGGTTTGAAGAACCCTTGATTGAAGTATATAAATACTTGAATACATTAGTGTATTCATTTTTTTATCAAATTAAAACAAAAAGTGGTATTAAGATCACACACAAAGAAGACACCAAATATACATGGAAACCTAATGTGGGAACAACCATGGTGAGAATAGTTGTTAGGACCTACTATCCTAATCTAGCCTCATAATAAAAATCTATTACATATGTTTTGTAAGCACCAACTTATAGGTACATTGACACCCAATATAATTTTTTGAGGCACCAACCTCTAGGTACATTACACACCTAATTGAGCATCAACTCAATCTTTAAAAGGAACCAACCTGTACAACATTACAAGTTCATATATGATGATACTAGTTCTTCTTAAACCTAAGAATGCACCTTTCCAATTCATAATTTGGACTCTCTTCCTCTGCTATTCACCTATCTCTTTTCAATCTTACAAAGATCATCACCTTCATAGCTTTTCATCACAAACCATATATTATACCATACCTGAAAAACCATTCAATTCAGTAACCTCTGTCTATTCCCATAATATGTATTTACATTCCACTATACACATGATATGTCAAAGTTCTATATTCAAACAACCACATCACATTGTCATTCTAACTTCACGACAGTAACTATTTTCTATAGTTACACAAACCCTTAACATGCTCTGTAGTCCCTCTGAAACCATCACTTTTATGATTTTTTAGAAATACATTTAAATCAGCTTCAACTCTATAACTTCCCATCAAATTTTATCTTCAAGAAGTAATTGTTACCTCGGTTTGAATATCGGCCATTGATCTTGCCTTCACCACCATGATCTGATGGTCTTCATAAAAATTCTTCAACTTTAAAACTTGATCTTTTGATTAAAATGCCTTTAAATATGTGTCATAGATCTGTCAAGTGAATATATTGCTTTGGATGGACTTAGACTAAGCTACATCATCATGGACACGCGTCGACATTTTGTATTTTTGTAGAGCCATCATAGGGACCCACCAATCCTTCTACAGAGAAGTGGAAATATGCCATCTATCTCACAGACATCATCTTAGACACGCATCATCATTTCATGTTCCCACAAAGCTAAAGGACCCACAATCCCCTTCATGGAGTAGTAGAAGTGTGTCATCTGTCCTACACACGTCATGTTATACACATCGAGCCATTTCACACTATCCCACTTTTCACCGTTGATCCTCCCTATCCATCACAACCATCAATCTTTGCAAAGCTAAGAACTTTTAAACTCAGTCCCATCAGACACATGGCAAGATTCTGTGTTTCCATAATAAAAAAATATTGGACCCACCAAAAGGCTTGTGTATATGCAAAAACCATTTGATCTTTATATTTAAATGTGCACCGTTGATCTTTATTGTATTAGCCATCATTGTACTATCATCACTAGGGACATGTGTATGCATGCCATGGTTCCGCAAGGTCCATATAGGGACCCACCACATCCTCTATAGAGTAGCAAAAACTATTTAATCTACTTGAAAAGGTCTTGGTCATTTTTAACTTGCTCAAACAAATATTAAGCCTAAAACTTAGGAAAGACTAAAGTCCTTGCTTTTCAGTTAACCGATAAACATTAGAACAAAGGGCTTGGTAACACGATGACTCATAGGACTTAAGTTATAACTTAAGCAAATGGCAACCGTTGATTTCCAATCAATGCAAAAATAGAAACATTGTGTGACGACATGGTTGAAAACCTTTAGGGTTTAACTAAGAAACCCTAGTAATGGCCGAGAGAAAATATAATTTAATTCTTAGCTCATTACTTATCATCTGGACTTGTAGATCATACTTTTGAAAAGAACTCAAAAAAACCATATCATATTTTTTGTATATTTCCTCCCCAAACCACCGAATCTACCTACATCAAGACTATGCAACATCTAAGTAACTTTCACAATGTTGCTTGACAACATTTGCAACTTTTTAGGACCTGAACTAAGCAATTGAAAACAATATTCCTAAGCTATTCCACTGACATCAATGACCATAATGATTACCCTTTGTTATCAATGACAACAATTCCAACAATCTCCCCCTTTTTCATTGATGGAAACACCTAAAAATGGTAACACCTAAAAAACTTTGAAAAATGGCAACATCATTCATACTCCCTCTTTCTGTACAATTGCATTATTCACCCTACATTCTCTCTGCATATAAATTTTTCTTATACTCCCCTAGAATAAAAATGATCATTGTAATTCACTATTCTCCTTAGCAACACCTTGCATACTATACTCTCCCCCTAACACCAATTACAAAAGCATACCTCTGCATACTTTTATCCCATTTCCTATACTCTCCCCCTTTGATAGCAATTACAAAGGGATAGACTAGGGATAAAGAATTACTCTGTTATGCTCCCCCTGGATGAATACTTTCTATATTCAAGTAGAGATAGGAGAAGGAACAACTCCTAATTTCTCTTTGAGTTGTTCAAATGACTCCTTTGGAAGGGGTTTGGTAAATATATCTTCCAATTGATCTTTTGTAGCCACAAATTCCCTAATAAAATTATACTTAATGGATATGTGCTTGGTTCTCAAACGCATAACAAGATTCTTTGATATATTTATCACACTAGTATTTTCACAACAAATAGTAAGTGGCCCATCAAAATTCACCTTAATACCTTGTAGTGTTTATTTCATCCACAAAACTTGAGTACAACAAGATACAACAACAATATATTCAATTTAAACTGTAGATAAAGAAACTGACTATTGTTTCTTACTTAACCATGCTACCAATCTATCTCCTAGAAAGAATGGACTACCACTAGTGCTCTTTCTATCATCCACACAACTAGCCCAATTTGCATTAGTGTACGCAGTTAAAGTGAAATCACTACCAACATGATACCTAGACCATATTCTAAAGTACTCTTTAAGTATCTAAAAATCCTCTTCATGGATTTGACATGTGTCTCCTTAGGAGCAGCTTGAAATCTAGCAACCATGCAAACAACTTGCATGATATCATGCCTTATTGTTGTCAGATAGAAGAGACATCTAATCACGGATATTTATAATTATTGATCTACTAAATCAAACACATCGTCTTTGTTGAGCTTACATCAATTGACCATAGGTGTGCTAACTAGCTTGCAATCTTCCATCTTTTATTGCTTCATAATTTCTTTCATATACTTAGTCTAGGAAATGAAAATCTCTGTATCTAACTGATTTACTTGTAAACCAAGGAAAAATGTTGATTCTCCTAACATGGACATCTCAAACTATTTCTACATTGCAGTAGCAAAAACTTTGCACATCTCATTATAGTTGCTACATTATCATCAACATAAACAATGACAACCAATATATGTTCACCTTCATATTTAAAATATAAATTGCTAACAGCAATACTTTTATTATACTCGTGTTGTTGGAGATAATTGTCCAACTTGGAATACTAAGCCCCAGGGGCCTATTTTAAACCATACAAATCCTTTTTTAGTATGTATACATAATCTTTTTTTTTAGTCACAATAAACCCTTCAAGTTACTCCATATAAACTTCCTCATCTAAATAACCATTAAGAAATGGCGGTTTTACATCCATCTAGTATACTTTGAAGTTCTTATAAACTGAATATGTAAGAAACATTCTAATATCTTCAAGTCTAGCTACCAATGCAAATGTCTCATCAAAATCTATACCCTCAACTAGAGCATAGCCCTTGCAGAATAATCTAGCTTTATTTCTTGTTATCTTTCCATCTTCATTCAATTTATTCCTAAATACCCATTTTGAGCCTATTATATTCTTATCAGCAAATGTAGGAAAAAGTTCCCAAGTCTAATTTTTCTCTATTTGACTAATTTCTTCTTTCATGGCTTCAATCCAACTTTCATGCTTACTGGATTTTTCATAAGATTTAGGCTCTATTTTAGAGAGTAAAGAATATTTTACCTATTCTTGTTGTGCAATCTTTCTTCTTTTCATGACACCATCAGCTTTCTTTCCAATAATTTGCTTCTCAAAATGATTTCTTTGACAAATTTGGGTGGAGCTTTTGGAGTATTGATTGGTTTCTCTTCTTCATCATCATCACTCTCTTCTTGTGACTCTTTTGAAAATTCTTATTTTCTTCATAAGCGGGGACTTTTGAATACATGTCATCTTTATGTAATAACTAAGAGTAATCTCCATCCACTCTAACACTCACACTTTCAACTATCTTTTGTTACCTTTTATTGTAGAACTTATAAGCTTTGTTTGTAGTTAAATAACCCAAAAATACTCCTTTATTATATCTTGTCTCAAATTTACTCAAAGTATCTTCATCCCTTTTTATAAAACATCTACTTCTAAAATACTTCATAGATGCAGATCTTCCTTTCCATGATTCTTATGGAGTATTATCATGATCTTATCCTAATTGTGCTCTATTAAGAATGTAAACAGTAGCATGAACTACTCCCTTCCAATATCTATTAGGTAATTTGGCTTCATTCAACATTATTCTAGCCATCTCCTGAATAGTTTTGTTCTTTCTCTCAAAAACTCCATTTTTTTTAGGTGTTCTAGCTGTAGATAAATGCCTTCTAATTCCATGTTTTCACAATACTTATCAAATTCATGAGAAGTGAATTCTCCACCTCTATCAAACCTTAAACATTTAATCCTTGACCCAATCTCATTTGCAACCATAGCTCTAAAAAATTTGAATCTTTCTAAAGCTTGAGATTTTTCTTTAAGAAAATTTACCCATATCATTATTGAATAATAATCTATCAGCAATATGAAATGCCTTTCTCCATCAATGCTTTTAGTTATTTTTGGTCCACACAAATCTATATGTCAACTCCTAGAGCTTAGAAGTTGAAAATTCTTTTATCTTGACTCTGATCCTTATTTTCTTTCCTTCAAGGAATTACTTACAAAAAGTACTTGTTGGTTTTCCAATATTAGGTATGTGTCTAACTGCATTCTTCTTGTTTACTTTCAATAGATGGTCAAACTTAATGTGACCCATCCTATTGTGCCATAACCAACCTTCATCGATTTTCCCTAACAGACATCTTCCACTTTTCATCTCTTTTAGATGGTACAAATTGCTATTTATTCTGCTTGCCTCGGTAACAAGTCTACTAGTTTTAGCTTTCCTTATCTCACATCCACTAGCATGAAATAAAAAATATATCCTTTGTCACACATCTAGCTTACACTAATCAAGTTATGTTTTAGTCCTTCTACTTACAACACATCATGAGCATCACTCTTACCATCTATGCTTAATGTAGCTTTTCTAGCCATCTTACCAATGGTATTATCACCAAAGTTAACTGTCCCGCCATTCTATTTCTCCAAACCAGTGAATTTTCTCTTATCTCCAATCATATGACAAGAGCAACCACTATCAATTACCCAAGGATTACCTTATCCTTTGGCATGAAAAGTTGTTTGGACAATCATTGATTCTTCATTCTTCATCTCAGTCTTCTTCTCCTTCCAATATATTTTTGGATTTTTTTATTTTCCTCATAACTTTGTGTATATATTTTATTTTGTGCATGGTTGCAAAGTCTTTATTTTGACTTGCATGAATATTAGTTGATCTATTTTTACTTTGAGAGATAAATTTATTTTTCTCCAGTCTAGGGGACTTTATAAACACACTTCCACAAAATTTGGCTATATGCCCATAATTGTAACAGTTATAACAAACATCATTTAGACCAGCTATAGGAGCAAAAGGATTCTTGCTTCCAAAATTATGTCTATCATTTCTAAAAAATCTAATCCTACAAGATCTATAACTTTATGTCCAAACTGATTACATGAAAAACAATAACATGAAAAGTATAATTAAACCTTGTTTGTCTCGCATGTTTTCCTTTGAATCTCTTCTTTGGATTGTGCACTTTGATGAATCCATCATCCATTTTTCTATGATCTTAAGTCTTCTTATTCTTCATAGACTCTTCAAACTTCTTGAAAGTGGTTGCATTGTTTTTAGATACAACATCCTTGAAACTCTTATCTTCCTCATATCCTAAACCAACAAACTTGTTGAAAATAGATCTTTTTCTGCTAATCATTTCATCAAGGACTCCAAAACATTTTCCAAGTTTGATACTTATATTTAACTATAGATTTATCTTCTCTAATTCCTTCCTTAAAGAGACAACTTTAGCCTCTAGTTTATGACACTCTTCAAGTTTGTTCAAATCCAAAATAGTTACCTCTACAATTCTCTTTGATTCTTCCAACTGTAGCTTTAGGTCAACGACAAGTTTCTTAGATTCTCCAATCCTTAACTTTTACTTCTCATTATTTCTTCTTTCATCTCTCAAGTCTTCTAAAGTAGAGACTAGTTCTCCTTCCAAATCTACATCACCTTCTTCTTCCTCTTCAAAATCTTCACATTCTTTAATTTCTTCAGCCATAAATTTAATTTCACCTACTTCATTTGTAGAATAACAATCATCTAATATCTAATTGTTTTATCTACATAAAGAGTCTTCTTCTTTTTACCATAGTTTCTCCTTTTATATTTAGAAATTTCTTGACTCCTTGAACTATCTCTCTTTTCATTTTCATTTAAAGGACATTTTGAGGCATAATGACCTATTTTACCATAGTTAAAACATTTTAAAGGAAGCTTGCCTTTATATTTGGCAATGTCTTTCTTCAATATACTAAAAAAATTTCCTTCTTCTTCATTTGAACTTGTATCAGGTTTTGAATCATCTTCAATCTTCTTGATTTTGGAAGTCTTGAATATTGCTTCACTCTTTGATGAGCTTGTATTCTCATTTCTTATCTCATATGCAATTTGAGACCCAAGCAATTTATCCATTGAGAAATTATCCAAATCTTTAGCTTCTTCTATTTTAAAAACTTTAGAATAAATTTTTTGTGGGAGAGACCTCAAAACCTTCTTTACAACAACCTTATCTTCAATATTCTCACTAAGACCTCTGATTGAATTCACTACCTCATCTACCTTGAGCAAGTATGTTGCAATATTTTCTTCATCCTTCTTCTTAAGAGTCTCAAACTTTCCTCTATGAGTTTACAATTTTGCTTTTTTCACTTTATCATCACCTTCATAGATATTGTGCAATTTCTCCCATACATCTTTGGAAAATTTACAATGCATGACCTTTAATAATTTTGTATTGGCTAGACCACATAGAATCAATTTTTTAGCTTTGGCATTTTTTTCAGAAGATTTCTTATCATTTGTGGTAGTGGGAGGAGTTGTTGGTGTTGTGTAGCCATCTACAAAAAATTTACATACATCAAATCCAAGAGAAGTCGAGTAAGTATCCATCCTAATTTTCCAGAAAGCATAATTTGTTCCATCAAATAATGGTGCTTTATTTGAATAAGGTCCTTTTTTTCTAGACATAGTGTTCTTGAAGCCAGATCTACCTCAAGTTGTTAAACTTTCTTCAATGAACTGTGTGCTCTGATACCAATTGTTGAAAGAACACCAATACACTGAGAGGGGGATGAATTAGTGTATTCATTTTTTTATCAAATTAAAACAGTAGGAAATATTTAAGATCACACAAAGAAGATACCAGATATACGTGGAAATCCCAATGTGGGAAAAACCACGGTGAGAATAGTTGTTAGGATCTACTGTCCTAATCTAGACTAATAATAAAAGTTATTACATATTTTTTGTAAGACCAACTTATAGGTATATTGACACCCAAGACAATGTTTTGAGACACCAACCTCATGGTACACTACATACTTGATTGAGCACCAACTCAATCTTTCTGAGGCACCAACCTCTACAACATTACAAGTTCATATATGATGATACAGGTTCTTCTTCAACCTGAGAATACACCTTTTCAATTCATAACTTGGACTCTCTTCCTCTACTATTCACCTATCTCATTTCACTCTTACAAAGATCATCACCTTGATAGATTTTCATCATAAATCATATATTATACTACACTTAAAAAACCATTCAATTCAGTAACGTCTATGTGTTCCCATAATCTGCATTTACATCTCCATTATAAACATGATAGGTCAGAGTTCTATATTCAGCAACCACTCATGTCACCATTCTAACCATGATAGTAACTATTTTCTATAGTTACACAAACCCTAACTACTTTGTAGTCTCTTAAAACCATTGATTTTATGATTTTTTAGAAATACATTTAAATCAAATTCAACTTTGTAATTGCCCATCAAATTTTATCTTCAAGAAGTAGTCGTTACCTCACTTTGAATGTCAGCCATTGATTTTTCCTCTACCACCATGATTTGATGGTCTTCATCAAAAAATGCTTCAAATTTAAAACACGACCGTTCAATTTAATTACCTTTAAATATGTGTCATAGATTTGTCAAGTTAATATACTGTTGTTGTGATGATGTAGGGACCCAACCAATTGGGCTCAAACTTTCTAGTCTTTTCTCTATCCATATAATTCTTAGGATTCTCTTTCAGAACCAAGTCACCAATGTCAAATTATCTAGCTCAAACTTTCTTATTATATATGCACCAAATATGGTTATGGTATGCATGTAAATGTGTTAAGGAATTCTATCTCTTCTAACCCAATAATTCAAGCTCATCAAATGGTCTATACGGTACTCTTCATCATTAATAAATTGTAGCATAGATACCCTCAAGGATGGTAACTCGACCTCAATGGGAAGAATAGCTTCAAACCCAAAGACAAGAGAATATGGGGTGGCACTTATGGGCATAAATATGCTAGTGCAAATGGCCCATAATGCAGGATTGAGTTGGGCATGCCAGTCACAGCTAGCATCATTGATAGTCTTTTTTAAGATTTTGAGGATATTCTTATTAGATGCCTCAGCTTGAGCATTACCCTGGGGGTAGTATGGAGTGGTGAAATGATGTTGGATATGAAACTTCTCACATAATTCATGGACATATTGATTCTTGAAGGAATGACCATTATCTATGATGATGGATTGAGGAACACCATACCGGCATATGATGTAATTGAGGATGAACTTAGATATTTTCTTTCCAATAATGTAGGTCTTTGGAATGGCTTCGATCTATTTAGTAAAGTATTCAATCGCAACAAGGATAAACTTATGTCCATTAATAGAGGTAGGATGAATCTTTCCCATGAGGTTGAGTCCCCATTGAGAGAATGGACAAGGTGATTTAAGTTGATAAAGCTCTAAAGAAGGTGTGTGCACAAGATATCCATGTATTAGACATTGGTGACACTTCTTCACAAAGTAGTATGCATCGAATTCCATGGTAGGCCAATAGTATCCCATTCACATAAGCTTTTTAGCTAAGGTAGGACCAATAGAGTGAGCTCCACATTTAACATTGTGTACCTCTTGCAAGGCCATCTATGCTTGATATGAATCAAGACATCTTAGGAAGGTGTTATCTAAGCTACGACAGTAAAGGATTTCATCAATGATGATGTATTTGGAGGCTTGCCAAATAAAGGTTTTATGTTGATTTATGGACAAGTCAGAAGGGATAATCTGGTCATGCAAGTAGTTATAAAGGTCTTTTTACCAAGGAGATTCAAGACCAACAAGTTCACACATGAGTTCGGATTTGGGGACCTCAAACGTAGGGATCAACAATTGTTCCACCAATAACTCGTACTGTGAGGAATTGTTAGGAATATTCAAGAGAGATTCAATGGTTACCATTGCATCAGCTACTTTTTTGTGAATCATTAGAGTTTTCTCAAAATAAATATCATTTAAGTATAATTTAAAACTATCCACCATGCACTTGTAAGGGGTAAGATTCTCATCCTTAGTATCATAGTCATCATTCACTTGATAGATAACCAATTGGGAATCACCATAGACTTGAAGATCCTTGATTTTCCACTTGATTTCCATGTGTAGTCCTATCAACAATGCTTCATACTCAGTCATACTATTTGTGCATGGGAATGATATTCTATATGATTTAGGAATGGAATCCCCTTGAAGTGTGATAAAAAGAATTTTAGCCCCTGAACCATGATCTATATAGACCGGTCAAAGTACAATTTCCATGTTGTAGGAGTTTCTATTGTGAAGATGGAATCATTAGGAAATTTTTACACCAGAGGATGGTCTGCTATTATTGGTGCCTCAGCAAGTTGATTAGCTATCACTTTTCCTTTTATTTCCTTATAATCAACATATTATATGTCATACTCAAAATCATGACACACTTTGCTAGTTGACCTATCAACATTGCTTTGCTCAATAAGTACTTCAAAGGATCAATTTTGGCTACCAATTTTGTTTTATGGTTCAACATATAATGTCTCAGCTTTTGTGCAGCAAAAAAAACTGCAAGGCATGCTCTTTCAATGGGACTATAGTTAAGCTCATATCCTATAAGAGTACGACTAATATAATAGATAGCTCTCTCTTTTCCATCATTGTCATGTTATGTGCTAGTAATGCCCCTAGTGTTGATGTGGAGGCCGATATGTATAAGATTAAGTGTCTTGCATTGATGGAGGGTTAAACTGGAGGGGTCAATAGGTAATCCTTTATTTGTTGAAATGGCTCTTGACAACATTCAATCCATATAAAGGAACTCATTTGTGTAACAAATGTTGAAATGGGTGAATCTTGTCTACTAACTGGGCAATGAACCTTCGGATCGACTACAATATTCCTTGTAGAGTTCTCAACTGACTTATGTTGGTAGGTGGGGGAATATCCATGATTGCTTTCACCTTTGCAGGATCAATTTCAGTTCCTCTACAACATACTATGTATCCCAATAGTTTGCCTAATTGGACCCCAAACACACATTTATTTGGATTTAACCCGACCTTATATTCTTCTAGCCTTCTGAAAATCTTGTCTAACACTACTAGATGACCATCTCTTGTTAAAGATTTTTTCAAGTCATCAACATAGTCTTCCATAAGTACATGAATGTCGTCATAAAAAATGGTTGTCATGGCTCTCTGATATGTTGTTCTAGAATTCTTGAGACCAAAAGGCATAACATTTCAACAAAAGGTACCCCAAGTGCAAGTGAAAAAGTTTTTGTGTTGATATTCAAGGGAAATTTTGATCTGATTATATCCTAAAAAAACCATCCATAAGTAATAACATCTCATATCCTATTGTGAGGTATACTATGATGTCAATGTTTAGTAATGGGAAATCATCTTTAGGGAAAGCCTCATTTAGATCTCTAAAATTTGTGCACACTCTAATTCCACAGGTTGATTTATTGACAGGAAGAAGATTAGATATCCATTTTGCATAGTCTAAGGAATGAATAAAACCAACATCTAGAAGCTTCTTCAACTCAACCTTTACGAGGAGTGTGATCTATGGGTGCATTTTCCTTAATTTCTTCTTGACTAGTTTAGCATTTTGAATCAATGGTAGATGATGTAGAACAAGTTCAAGGTCCAACCTCGGCATATCAACATATGACCATGCAAAATTAACTTGTCTTTCTAAAAAGAATGTAGTGAACTCTGGTTTTTCTTCAGTGATCAAAGATGCCTCAAATAGAATGATTCTAGGACTGTCCTTTGTCCCAAGATTGACCTCTTCTTATTCTTCTACTAGCAATGATCATCTCTCTCGGCCTCCATCCTTAGGCACCTCAGAGAGGTTTATACCTTCAGATATTTCCTTTATTTTTACTTTTTCATGGTCTAAAGGCACCTTTCGATTTTCACCTAGAGACTTATTCTTTTTATTTTTATTATTTTTCTCACTTTTGTGACTAGAGGGAGGAGCAAACTCTCCAAAGTATGTTACATTTTCAAGCTCTATGATGAAGCCAAATTTATGATCCCCACTTTGTATTCCTTCATGAAGTCCCATGAACTCATCAATTGCTTCGTCATTCTCAAATGTGTCTAAACTCGATGGTCCTTGTTGGTCTCAATCTATAAGTTCTAGGTAAATGAGGGGTAAGCCATCATCAATATCATCAAGAGTCAAGGTAGATACGATAAATACAGAGGTAATCTAGATATGTATGTCCATGATATTGGTCGGGGGGGATAAGTCAAACTCTTGAAAGGTCTCATCTAGGCCATATTCACTAGATGTGTAGGAATCCCATTCCCACTCATTAGAATCAATTTTAGCATAGTATTCCTCAGATGCCTTAATTTAATTTGAAACACTAACATTCTCACTCAAAGGAAACCTAGTACTAGCAAGACTCACTTCTCATGGTATGTACCCTAACCCAATGTACTTTGGTAGGTGAGGAGGTAGTGTTGATTCCACCATTCCATATTTATTTAGACAAAGACCACTATGTCCATCATATCCTTATTGCTTCATGAGCTAAAGCCCTTTTGGATACTACTCAACTAGTAACTATTTAAGCTCAATGTCTTCTTCATCTCTATAAATCCATGTAAAAATGTCCTCACATATGGTTTCTTTGCTTAATTCTCCCACTTGATGAAGGTGGTAGGAGGGTTACGAATAATTATTTCAGGTTGAATAGGATGAGGTTTTCCATAAGATTTTGGTGCTTTAGGAAACTTTACAACACAAAATAATCTCTCCATGTATTCCCCATATCCTTTGTCATGGATTTGGACTTTAGGTTTGGGAGGTGTGGTGAATGAGTGGATGATTTGATGAGGGAAGATGGATCAATGTAGTGAGAGGAGGTGGAAGATGAAGCTTCTCAATTAATGGGCACTTGATGCTCAGTGGTTCCTCTCAAATTACTATAGTACTAGAAGGGGTCAGGATCACTTGGTATGTTAATTTAAAGGCCATTGTAGGGAAATTTTGAGCATTGATGGTAAGTGGAAGGTATATCCCTCATGGCATAAATGCATGGGTGACCTAGGAGAATATTGTAAGGAAATTCCAAATCCAAGACATGGAATATTGTGCTATGAGTAGCAGGGCCAACCCTCATAGGTAGTGTGATTAATCCTTTGGAAAAGCGCTCAACATTATCATAATCCTTGATAACAATTGTCTTAGATCAATCTATGCAAGCCTCAAAGAATCCCAATGTTGTAACCAATTTTAGGGTACATATATTTAGACCTGATCCACCATCTACCAAGACTCATCTAATTTTATGTTCATTAATGTAGACTTCAGGTGTAGGGGATCATTATGATTTGGCTTTTGTGCAGAAAGATCTTGTTCAAAAAAGGTGACATGGTGGGGTGTAGCTAGGTATCGTACCATGGCCTAAAATTAGTTGACACTTAGGTCAAAGGGTACAGATGTATCTTGCAATGATTTTTCCAAAATGGCCCTGTGCTCTGGGAAAATGTGAAGTAGTTCAAGAATGGATATTTGTGCAAGCGTCTTTCCTAGATGATCCAAGGGGTTGTACTAACTTTTTGGCTATGGATTAGAGGCAGCCCCTTGAAGGGTCACCTTAGCTCTGCAAGTGGTAACAACACATCTAAACTTTTATTAATGGTGATGGTAGCAATATTATTATCAAGGGATCAAATGTGATTAATGCTATAGTCATGTGAAACATGGGTATAATTAGCATTGTTATTGTTTCCTAAACTAGAGTCCTTCCCTTTCCCATGGTCTTTCAAGGGAGATTTAAATATGGTATGATCATCATTGGTTTTTCCTTGTGAATTATCCACTAATATATCTCGTTGTTCAATAAGATCTTGAATAAGTTTTTTGAGTGTCCAACATGATGATTTTTTGTGTCCTTTGCCACAATGATATTCACATAATTCATTCTCATTCCACCAATTTGGTTTAACCAATTTCGGTTCATATGTCTTAATGTCAAGAAGTTGGATGATGTTTTATTGTAAAATTTTCTTTAAAATTGACTCAATGGATTCCCCTAAGGGTGTGTATGTTCTTTTAGTGCATGGAGGTCCTTTGCATTGTTGATTATTTTGGATTGTATTCAATGTTTGATCATGGTTGGGTGTTGGTTTTTTTTATTTGGATGGACCTTTAAGATGAAGGGTGGGGTGGCCTTGATTTACTACTTTAGCATCCACAACCCCATCATTGATAACATTCTTATTTCGAGAACAAAACTTTACTTTCTCACTAGGAGCATTTGGTGTTTCTTTGAAGATTTTGACTAGTCATTTTTCCACAAGAGATTTCTCAATAAAGACCCCTTTTTCAATGATATCTTCAAAGGTGGTGCAAAATTGAATTTGAAGTTGGATCATTAGTTCTATGTTTAGGCTCTCTATAAAAATTGTGACCAATTGTTTCTGAGGTATGTGGTAGGGACATCTGTTAGCCATGGTTTGTCATCTTTGATAGAATGATGTGAGTGACTCTCCCTTTTTTTATTGGTTGTGCAAAATGTTTCTAGGGTCATGTAACTTTCTATGTTATAATAAAAGTGGTTACTGAATCTTTTAGCCAATTCACCCCATGTTCGTAACCCAAGAGGAAGGTGTGCAAACCATTCTAGAGCTAACCCCAAAAGGCTTCGTGGAAATTGTCTCATCAAATAAGTGGGTTCATAAGAAATGTCCATAAATGTCATGTTAAGTTCTTGTATATGTTCCATTAGATCCCCTTTTCCTTTGTATTTGTTAAATTTTGGTGTAGTGAAATGTGAGGGGAAAGGTGGCATGTATAGGTTTATGTCGAAAGGGTATGGGAACAATTCCTCCATAGAATATGTCTTCTTAGTTGTCCCCAATTGTATGTTTTCCATTTGTTGTTGTATTATTTACATCTATTGCATCAAGGTGTCTATGGGAGATGGTTTCATGTTGGGTTGACTTTGCATAATGATATCATTAGTGTTAAGAGTGTTGAATGACAAGTTCAGCACTAATGTGTGATTTGGATTGACATTTTGTTGCAAAGTATTTGGATTACCTTGTTGATAAAGTGGAGTAAACATGGCATTCGTATTAATTTGATTTTGTGGTATGAAATTGATGTTTGGTGTGACGTGTTGTTGCGATGGAAGAGGATTGGTATTCAAATTTGTTCCAAAAGTCATGTTGGTATTAGGTGTAGCATTGATCGTTTGTGTTGGTACTCTAGATGTGACAATATGAATTATCCATGTTTTGTTTGGTGTATTTTGACTTGCATTGACTAAGGGTGTATTGTTTTGTGTCCTAAAGGGATTTACAAATGTCACACCCATAGGATTAGAAGATAAGCTAGCAAATGTGAATGTTGATCCTTGGGACATGGTATGAGTTATCTTAGCTCCAAATATTGGCGAATTAGGAATATGTCTAGTTGTTGCAATGTGTGTTGTGGCCCCAAGGGGTAAGCTAGTGAATATTTGTTGTGAAATGGGTTCACCTTGTGTGAATGTGTTTTGACTAGGACCTTGGGAAATGTTACTCCCTCTACAATTGTGGAAGTGTTGAAGTCAAAGGGGAGTTTGCACCTATCTTAGTGCAAGAAATAATTTATTATGGTCTGCACTAACAAGATCATCCACAATACGTATTATTCTTGGGTCTTGAGCGACATGTTCAATCTCTTCAAGGGTTAAACGTTTGTTGACATTTGTTAAGATGAGATTGGCAAATGTATTTGAGGTTTCCCTTTGTGGTGTTTGAGGTGGATTTCAATTTGACGCAAGGTTCATTTCACTTGTGGGAATAAAAAGGGGATCATTTGAATATTCTATTTCCTTTATTCTTCCTCGTGACCTCGTTTGAACCATATAAGACTTGCAACCTAAAGATTGATAATGAAATGGTGATAATGCAAGGTCAGATATGAGACTAAGCTATATTTTTTATGGATGTTTTTGAATTTTTGAAGATATGAGGATGTCAAATGTTAATGCACCTAAGACTAAGTTTTGAAATGTAATGATGATAATGACCCTATGACCAAATGATATGTAATGAGACCAAATGAGATTATAACTAAGGTTTAGATATGAAACTAAGATTAAGGTATTCCAAGTGAAACTAAGGGTAGGCACCTTTGGATCTAAGAAAAAGGATGCTAACCAAGCTCTGGTAGACCAAAGTAACCAACTAGAATGTCAAGACCTTAGAAGATGAATGCTAACAAGGTGATGATTGATTTGACAAGGTGGGTCTAAACTAAGACATAAGTTTGATACTCAATGATGATTGAAAATTGATTGACAGAAAGGTAAGGTCAATAACAATTTAGAATTATAACCATCAACTGATCAGAGGTATGGTAGGCCTCCTAACCTAAAATATGAAGGGTGCCTAAAGCTAAAGATGATCTAAGACCAACTAGACAATGCAAGGAAATGCAATCTCACTAAGCAAACCTAGATGAATGTGATGAAATGGACTAGTCAAACTAAGCAAGTTTGTAATCAGAATGTTAGATCACTATCAGAATGTGATGAGGACTGAAATTGGACAAGGATTTTTTTTTCAAATTTTGAGATTTTGCAATTGCAGCTCACTGTCTCACAGATGCGGTGCAATATTTTACAATTGTGGTTCACTCTTCAATTTTTGTGGTTCACTGTCAGACAATTGTGATTCATAATTTTCTTGTCTCAGATTTGATGTTTTTGAATGATTTTTTATTTTGGGAAATTTTTGAAATTTGATTACAAACATAGCAAACAATCTGAAAACATGTTTTGGCTATTGAATTATGAAATCCCTATGCGAATAGTGTATGTTTGAGGGTTATTCACCCCAATTTCCACTAGTATAACATAATATTGAAAACACATTAAGAACTTCCTATCCCTAAGTTTAAGGCCAATGGTAGCACTTTTAGGCCCACAACTTGGAATCTCCTTTAACATGAGTGTAGGGACACCTTCAAGGGGTATAGTCACTCTTTTGTTTGTGAGATAGAATAGCTAGGGGCCTCTAGGACTGGAAGGATGACCCAATCACCCTCTCTCCAGAAAGGTACAATTAGCTTATGCTAAGTCAGGGATTTGTATCTCATCTCAAGCGAGCCATAGTGTGAGTAATTGTGGGGTGTGATGCTACACCCCTACATTGAAAGTGACACCAAGAACTTAGTCAAAAATGGTGGCTACTAAGGAAGGTTTCTAGTCACAAATTGAGGACTTGATTCCTTGTGAGCACTCAATAAGCCACTTAAGGCTCTAACCAATCCTACTTGTGCCCTAACTACCTCACAGAAGTGTAGATATCTCCCTTTCAATTTGGAACTATTCAAAAAAGGCTAATGTCAATTTGGACTAGGCTTTAGCCTTATCCTTAAAAATAGCGACCCAAGGGAAAAACCACTTTGGGTCGTTCCCCTTGGAGTGATTACTTCTCCAAGGGTAGGCCCTCTACAAAAGAAAAAAGATAAGATAGAGTGATTTCTCTTACACCCAAGATCCACAAAGTGGCGAGGGGATAGGATGTTGTATGTTTTGATTGTGTTGTTGATATGTGGTTGTCATTGATGTCAACACTATTTGCATTAATTTCTTAGAAGTTGTATACGTCAAGTATATTAAGAAAATTGTAATGAAATAAGTTGCAGGTTTTCAATGGTGAAGTGAAGTTTAGTCTCTTGGTGAGTTAAGTACGTTGATGATCAAAGGTTGTGGATTAAAGGGTTTCCTGTTGAGTATATCTAGTTTATCCACGTTGAGTTTTAGAAATCCACATGAAGATTTGATTGAGTTATGAAGATTTGTATTCTGACAGTTTTTATGTTGCTTCAGTTGGTGTTCCTGAATGAAGATGATGTGATTTTAGTTAGTTCAGTTGTTTTAGATTTTTTTCTAGTGATTCATGATGTTTGTGGATGTTTCTATATTTTTGTCTATTTGTTTTGCACATTCGTATTGATAATTGTGCTCACGATTCAATATTTTCTCTTGCATGTTCATGTTTTTCATGTTCTTGGCCAACAAGGTGTTGTAGCATGTTGAATATCTCCGAGGATTAATTTTTGAAGGTGGTCGTGTTTGAGAATTTTATTTTGATTCTTCACTATGTTGTGGCCAGCCTTGGTTGATTCACATTAATAATATTTTATGTTTTGGGCTGACAATTTGCATTCATTTTATTATTTCATTGAGGTCGACTTGTAGCGATGTAAACTCTTGTTGTGGATATGTAAGAGAGATTGTTTTATCATTTGAAGGAATGAGTATGCAAATTGTGTGAGTCTTGTGTGCAAATAATGTTCAAATCTTTCAAAGGTAGAAGCGGAGTGTGAAGAAGAGTGAGTAGAGTGTGAAGAAGTGTTCATGTGCTTAACCAAAACTATAATCAAGCATTAGCAGATGCTATTCTCTTAGTTCAAATCGTATGGATGTAAATCTTCTGTAAGACAGTGTGTCTTCCTTTATGTAATTGAGTAGTGAGCTCTAAGTAGTGCGCCTAAATGCATGTGCATTCCCCATTCATATTTCTTTATACTTTTAACAAGGTATAATCTTGTGGACTAACCTCCACCGTGGTTTTTCCCCTAACAGGGTTTCCACGTAAAAAATCTTGGTGTTCTGTGTATTTCTGATGTGTTGTTGATTTATGCTTTCATGGTTATTGATCAGATCTGAGAATAATGTTAATAAGTTGAAATAATTTTGAAATTCTGTAACAATTGATTCACCCCCCTCTTAGTTGTCTAGCCTTGTGTTGGCAACAATTGGTATCAAAGTGGGTTCCTTGGAAGAAGTTTAAAAGCTTGAGGTGATCTGGGATGGAGACATACAAGAAGGATAGTCTGAGATTTGATGGAACAAATTATTCTCTTCGGAAGGCTTGAATGGAGTACCATTTGAGATGCATTGGTGAAGCCTAATAGAGCATTACATGCAATAGGTATGTTATTCCTTAGAATGGTCCTACTACTACTGTTGAGATTAGAAATGTTGAGTACAATATCAGGGCTAAGGAAGTATTGTTCAGTGCTTTGACTGATTATGAGATGACAAATGTTATGGATCTAAAGACTGCTTATGAGATATTGCAAAAGTTGGAAACTTTGCATGAAGGTGATGCTAATGTGAAGATTGCTAAGTTGCAAAGTCTGGAAGGGAAATATGAAATGTTGAGAATGGGTGATGATTAGAAGATTACTACTTTCATGTTGATTGGTAAGCTTACTACTTTTGAGTTAAGTAAATTTGGTGATGCTCTTCCTAAGATAGAATCTGCATTCAAAGCCACTATCTCCAGAAGAGATAAACAAAGATATGATCTGGTAGAAAGTGCATCTAGAAAGGTATTCAAGTATGAGGAGGAAATGAGAGATTGAAGAAGAGGAGAAGAAGTTAGAGGAGCTTGAAGTACTTATTGTAAAAAATAGAACCTATAAGAGAAGGTAAGTATAAAGGGAAATTTCCTATTAAATATTTTTCTTGCAATAAGATAGGTCATTTTACATCAAGGTGTCCAGAAAGAGTCCCTAAGCCAAGACTTAACAAGCCTAGATTTCAAAGAAAGTGCTATTATGTTGTTGATGAAAGTGTGACAAATGATGAATCTGATAAAGGGAATGCAAGTGAGGACGAATGGGTATTTATTGCTATCAAGGAAAATGATCTTGTACCTACTGAATCTGTTAGTTTCTCAAATATGGAGAAAGCTCTAGCGGCAAGAGTTGAAGAGAAAGATGAATGGGTGATTGACAGTGGATGCTCTCATCACATGACAAGTGATAAAAGTAAATTTGAGTCTGGAAAAGCATGATGGTACCAGTGTTGTAATATTTGGTGATGACAAAGTTGGTGTAATCCATGGTAGAGGATCCATTTCTCTTGATGGTAAGAATAATACTGATGATGTTCTTTATGTGGAAGGCTTGAAGCATAATCTTTTAAGTGTTGGATAGATGGATGACAAGGGATACAATCTTCAATTCAAGAATGGTAAGTGTAGAATATTGGGAAGTTCTAGAAATGTGATTGCTTCAAGTACAAAAACAAAAGGTAACATCTTTCACCTGAATGTTGCTAGTAAAATTTGTTTGATTGCTCAAGTTGATGAAAGTTGGCTGTGGCATAGGAGAATGTGTCATGTAAAATTTGACAATATTATCAAGATAAGTTCCACTTAGGCAGTGAGAGATCTTCCTAAGTTGGTAAAGCCTACTAATACTATATGCAAGGAATGTCAGTTAGGGAAGCAAACTAGGATTTCATTTCGGAACAAACAACATTGTTCAAAAGAAGTGTTGGAGCTTGTTCATATTTATTTGTGTGGTCCTTCTAGAATCAAAAGTTTACAAGGAGACAGGTACTTCATGTTACTTATTGATGATTACTCTAGATTGATGTGGGTTGCTTTCTTAAGGGAGAAATCTGAAGCTTTGGAGAAATTCAAGACTTTTAAGGCTATGGTTGAGATAGAGACACGTCTGAAGATTAAATGTTTGAGATCATATAGAGGTGGTGAATTCACTTCTCATGAATTTAATTCTTTTTCTAAAGTGCATGGGATAAAGAGACAATTATCTGCCCTACAGACCCCTCAGCAAAATGGAGTTTTGGAAAGGAAGAATAGGATAGTTCAAGATGTTAGGACGATGATGTTGAAAGGAAATGTTCCTCATATCTATTGGAGAGAAGTTGTGAGTACTATTGTTTACATCCTCAACCAAGTACAAGTCAAAGGTGATACTGGTAAGACCCCTTTTGAGCTATGCACTGGTCATAAGCCTACTATTAGATATTTCAAAATATTTGGAAGTAAATGCTATATCAGAAGAGATGAAGAGATAGGAAATTTTTATGCTAGGAGTGATGAAGGAATCTCTATTGGTTATTCTACTAAGAGCAACGCCTACCAGTGCTACAACAAGAGATTGAGGAAAGTAGTTGAAAGTGTAAATGTCAAGGTTGATGAGGACATAGCTAGACCATCCAGAACTTGTGGATATGATTCAGATGATCAGAATAACAGTTCATTCATAGGAAAGAAATTTCATACTCAAAATCAAGTTCAGATCATTCTGGTGAATCAATAAAATCAAGAGGAAGGAACTAGTGAAAGTGCAGAGGAGAGATCACAAGAGCCAGAAGATCATGAACATCCTAAGACTCCAAGGTATGTAAGACTAAATCATTCAGAAGATTAGACTATAGGTGATAAGAACAAAGATATTTAGACTAGGAGAAATATTGTAGAAGATTAATGTCTGATTTCAAAGACTGAGCCTAATAGTGTGAATGAAGCATGCAAAGATGAACATTGGGTGAAAGCAATGAAAGAAGAGCCACAACAAATTGAGAAGAATAATACATGGATTCTTTTTCCTAGACCTAAGCACAAAAATGTAATTGAAATTAAATGGGTCTTTAGAAACAAGCTAAATGAGCAAGGTGAAGTTGTTAGAAACAAAGCAAGATTGGTGTGTAAAGGATATTCTCAAATGGAAGGAATTGATTTTGAAGAAAATTTTTCCCCTGTTGCTAAGATTGAAGCTGTGAGATTATATATTGCTTATGATGCTTACAAAAACTACAAGGTTTATCAAATGGATGTCAAGTCATCATTTTTAAATGGTGAATTGGAAGAAGAGGTGTATGTTGAGCAACTTGATGGATTTCAATTGCCTAATCAGGGAGATATGGTTTGTCAGTTTAAGAAAGCATTGTATGGACTTAAGCAAGCCCCAAGAACATGGTATTCTAGATTGGACAAGTATTTGTTGAATCTTGGATTCAATAAAGGTACTATTAATAGTAATTTGTATTTCAAGTTGATCATGATAAAGATTTGATTTTTGAAGTCTTTTTTGATGATATCATTTTTGGAGATGATGGTTTGTGCATGAAGTTTGTTGATGAGATGCAGAATGAGTTTGAGATGTCTATGATTGGTGAGATGAAATTATTTTTGGGATTGCAAATTACTTAGTTAGATAAAGGGATCTTCATATCTCAGTCCAAGTATGTGAAACAATTGCTAAAGAAGTTTGATATGGAAGATTCAAAGCCAGTTGGTACACCTTTGGTGAATGGATGCAAGTTGACACAAGATGATGACTCTCCAAAAGCAAATCAAACTAGATACAGATCGATGATTGGTGGATTGCTTTATTTGAATCAAACTAGAGTAGATATCATGAATGTTGTATGCATTGATGCAATATTTCAAGCTGATCCTAAGGAATCTCATGTAATTGTTGTGAAGAGAATTTTTAGATACTTGAATTGAACAGTTGATTTTGGCCTGTGGTATCCTAAAAATGATGATTTTAATTTGAGTGCTTTTACTGATGTTGATTGGCTAGGTGATGTGGATGATAGAAAGAGTACTAGTGGTGGTGCATTTTTCTTGGGTAAGAAGCTAATTAATTGGTTAAGTAAGAAGTAGAATGCCATTTCTTTATCTACTACAGAGGCAGAATACATTGTTGTTGCTAACAACTGTACTCAAGTATTGTGGATGAAGCAGCTGTTGAAAGATATCAAAGTTGTGTATGATGAACCCATTGCTATATTTTTTGATAATTCAAGTGCAATTAACATCTCTAAGAATCCAATGTTGCATTCAAAGACCAAGCATATATCTATCAAGTTTTACTTTTTGAGAGAGAAGGTGAGTGAAAAGGAAGTCAGATTGGAGTATGTGCCTACTAAGGAACAAATTGCAAATATTTTTACAAATTCATTGCCTAAGGATACTTTTGAGTATCTCAGAGGGAATCTAGGGGTGATTACCCCTCCTAATCAGAACTAAGCTGCATTGTCTTGCATCAATCCATGCATTTCATGGTCATATTTTAATCTAGATTGATATTGTGGTGGTTGCTACTCAAGGGGAGTAGTCAGATGTTGAGATATGTGATTCAAGGCTTGTGTGGAGAAAAGAGATATTTGTCATTGATGTCAAAGTGGGAGAAGAGTCATGTGAAAAAATTTGAATTATCTAAGGATAAGAGTCATGTGGGGAGAAGAGTTGTGTAAAATAATTAAGGAGAAAAGAGTCAGAACCTAAGGGGGAGTAAGTGCTAAAGATAGTTGTGTTGATGTTGTTTTTCACATCATGTGTTGCCATCAATGCCAAAGGGGAAGATTGTTGGATGTTTTGGTTGGGTTGTTGATATGTGGTTCTCATTTATGTCAAAACTATTGGAATCAATGTCTTAGAAGCTATATATGTTGAGGATATTGAGAAAATTGTAATGAAATAAGTTGCAGGTTGTCAAAGGTGAAGTGAAGTTCAATCTATCGGTGAGTTCAATTCATTGATGATCAGAGGTTATGGATTAAAGGGTTTCATTTCAAGAATATCTAGTTTATCCACATTGAGTTTCAGAGATCCACATGAAGATTTGATTGAGTTATGAAGATTTGTATTCTGACAATTTTTTTGTTGCTTTAGTTGGTGTTCCTGAATGAAGATGATGTGATTTTAGTTAGTTCAGTTGTTGCAGATTCTTCTATAGTGATTCATGATGTTTTTGGATGTTCCTAGATCATACTCTACCTATGTTGCATGTCTGCATTGATCGTTGTGCTCGCAATTCGATATTTTCTCTTATATGTTCATGTTTTTCATGTTCTTGGCCGACAGGGTGTTGTAGTGTGTTGTGGATCTCCAAGGATTAATTTTTGAAGGTGGTTCATGTTTGAGAATTTTATTTTGGATCTTCACTATGTTGTGGCTGACCTTGGTTGATTCACATTAATAATCTTTTATGTTTTGGGCCAACAGCTTGCATTCATTTTATTATTTCATTGAGGCCGACTTGTAGCGATGTAATTTCTTGTTGCCGATATATATAAGAGCGATTGTTTTATCATTTGAAGGCATGAGTATGTGAAGTGTGTGAATCTTGTGTGTGAATAATGTTCATATCTTTCAAAGGCAGAAGAAAAGTGTGAAGAAGAGTTAACAGAGTGTGAAGAAGTGTTCATGTGCTTAACCGAAACTATAATCAAGCATTGGTAAATGTTATTCTCTCAATTCAAATCCTATGGATGTAAATATTTTGTAAGATAGTGTGTCTTCCTTTCTATAATGGAGTAGTGAGCTCTAGGCAGTGCTCCTGAATGCATGTGCATTCCCCATTCATATTTATTTATACTTTTAATAGGGTATAATCTTGTGGACTGACCTCCACCGTGGTTTTTCCCCTAATAGGTTTCCACATAAAAAATCTTGGTGTTATGTGTATTTCTAATGTGTTGTTGATTTATGCTTTCATGGTTATTGATCAGATCTAAGAATAAGGTGAATAAGTTGAAATAAGTTTAAAATTTTGTGACAACTGATTCAGCCCCACTCTTAGTTGTCTACCCTTGTGTTGCCAATAGAGGATACTCTCACAACACCTTATTGGGTTCTACAAAAAAGAGTGTGCAAGTGCACCAAACACAAGACACTAGTTCATTTTAGTCCCAAATCAAAATATTCATAATTTAACAAAAACAAAAATTAGTAGTCTTAAAAAGAGTCTTCAGTCAACGTCCTACAAGCAAACAAATAAGTATTTTGAGGGTTTGTCTTCTCCAAAACGTAAGCCACACACTAAAAATAGAGAATTAGTAACACCAAAACTCCTAACCTAATACAAACCAAAAGGAAAAATTGAAAGAAATTTTGAATTTGAAAATTTTAAACCCAAATAGCAAAATTCGTCATTATAGTTAACGTATGCATCACAGCAAATGCGGTTTAGGGTATTTCAACAGCGGTGAATGAAACAACTATGGAAACCAACTTCACAGATGTGGCTCACTATTCTTCAAATATGTTGTTCTAGATTTTAGCAGTTACATCGCTCAATCCTACAAATGCATTGTTATTTGAATTTTCATCACTCCACCAATGATCGTGTCTCACTATCTCAATTCAAATAAGAAAGCACAAACAACTATGGAAATCAAATGAATAAAACAAAGCTATACAAAATTCCCATGTTGAAATTGATTAACCTTCCTTGCATCTCCTCCATTTCTCTCAATGTGCAAGATTTCCCTCAAATTTTGAAGTCTTTGAATACCTGCAAGTGATAATGACAAGATAGCAAGAATATTGGAGATAGTGGTTGTAAGGTTGGAATAAGGGTGATAGCCTTCTTTTATAGAAAAGCTTCTTGAACGAATGGTCAAGATTGAAATTCTAAAATATGCCAAGATAAACAGTTGAGGTTTCATGCACCATGTAGTGGTAGTGTTAGGGAAGGCTAAGGATAGATGGTCAATATTGAAAGAAGACCAGAGGGAATCAACAGTTGAAATTTGAAAGAGGAAGTGGAGGGAAAGTGGAGGCATCAAATTATGATTTTTTATTTGAGAAGGGAATCTTGGCAATTAAATAATCTTATTATTTAATTTGAGAGAGGATGTGGAGAAAGAAATAATAAAAGAATTATTATTCATTTACAAAAAAAGAGGGAAATGGCATTAATTAAAATGATTATTATTTGACCATTTAATTAAATGTGGAGGAAATGGAAATAAGGATATTAAATAATTAAATTAGATTAATTATTTAATAGTGGAAGGAAGAGGTTAAATGAATTGTCAAATAATTAAAAGAATTATTTAACTATAGATGAATAGTGGAGGATGAATAATTAAATTAATGAGGATTTATTTAATTATAGAGAGAAATAGGATGTTAGCGATGTAATTAAATAAATATTTAATTTATTTAATTAATCAAAGAAGAATAAAGGAAAGGAAATTAATTAATTAAATAATTAAAATTATTCAATTAATAGAGGAATATGACTTTAGAATATAATCAAATAATTAAAATTATTCAATTTTGTCAAGAAAAGAGAAAATCGATGCAAAAAATGGCATTGCAGGCTTGAGACATTTTTCAATCTCTACACTATGATATCATGGAAACCTCCATCTGGTGGAAATCTAGGAGGCATGTCACTAAAAACAAAACTATCCTTATCCAAATCCTTTTGTTTATCCAGGAGCTTGACCATTCTTACCTTCATAAGAATCTTTTGAAATCACCAAACAACTAGTAGTCCAAGAAACTTGGTTCTTTTGGAAGATCTTCTCCATTATCCTTGTTGATACTACTTGTGGACCTTCGTTAGCCATTCCCTTTAGAACCACATCCTTTGCATTATATTTCAACTTGAGTTCCATCATTTGGTAGTTAGTGGTATACTCACCCAACGAATGTAGCCACTGCATACCCAAAATTACATCAATTTCACCCAAACCAATAACATAGAAGTCATCATAAACCTTATGGTCTCCAAATCTTACACCCATCTTTTGGACTTTCTCCTTACAGGGTAAGTTATACCCATTTTCCATGGTGATGGTGAAGCCTACAAAATTTTCTACATTTAGCCTCCTCCTCACAAGTCCTTCATCAATGAAGTTGTGGGTAGCTTCTCCATCAAACAGAATAGTCACTCTTTGCTTGGAAAGGACTCCCCAAACCTTGAAAGAGTGGTATCTATGTGTGATGGATAGAGATGCTAGAATATCACCATTTTCCTTCTTATTATCTTCCTCCCCCAGAAGGATGTCTTTTGGATCATGAAACTCTTTAGACCATCTAATTTTGATTCTTTATTAGAAAGGACTTCTATATAGTGAACTTTCCCCTTACCAAGACATTTACGTCCTAGAAACCATGGTTTTCTGTAGGAGAAACAAATTTTATTCCTTCAAAGCTCATTCCTAGTCTCTTCATCTATCTTCTTCACCACATTAGGAGTTGCATACTTGGGTTTCGATACTGGAGCATGTAGTGGTTTTTTTGGAAACCACCCTTAAGGTTCCATGTACCAGGTTTAGGTGGGTAAGAGAATAAATTAATGATTAGAGATCGTTTCCTCTTTTTTGATAGTTTGGGCACCATCACTACCACTTTCTAAATATCCATTATATAATCATCTACTGAGCAATGTTGTTTGATCATGGCCAACTTGCTGAAATTTTCTTCTTCTTCATTCAACTCAAATCTATCAAGAATTCTCTTTTTGAATTCATCAAATCTATGTATTTGATCAGGGCCTTGGGTAGTATAGCCATGAAACCACCATTCATAGGCTTCCCCTTCAAGATGAAAAGAGGCAAACTAAATCACATATTTCTTTGTCATAGGATTCAGCAAGAAATATCTTTCCATATTTTGTAACCATGCTTTAGTTGATATCTTATTACTCCCATCAAAACATGTTGTGGCAAGTTTTCCTAATTTATGCTTCAGTTCCTTGCTTTTGTATAGCCCTTTCTTCTATGGATCACTCTTCCTTGCAAATTCTATGTAGTCTACATAAGGCATCACTATGCCATCTATGAATAGTTTTTATATTGAAGGAATTGGTGTTCATAGTTTCACTCCTCCCTTGTTTGATTTTTAGTAAGAATATGTTCCTCGGGGTCCTGACAAAATATTATTCCTTGCATCATTTCTTCCACCATTATTTGATGATGTCTCACCCTTTTGACCATTGTGATTTGAATTTCCACCTAACATCTTATCTACCAAGATTTTCAATATATCTCTTATCTCCACTAGGATTCGGGTATATCCCTTAACCCTCTTGTAATCTCATGAATTTCTACAATTGCTTCCTTGAATATGTTTTCATATTTTGACATCTTTCTTTTCTCTAGGTTTGAATTTCCTTCTTCATCAAATTTCTGTAGTTCTCTCCTTTCGTACCTAATGTCTCTTTCGCTCAACATCAATCATTAGGGAAATCCTACAAGTTGGAAAAATAATGCTCTGATACCACTATAATGTTCAGATTCCTTGAAGTCTAGATGCAATCCCTGATTGAGAATTCCCTCAAGAACTAAAGGGGTTTCAGCCTCTAATCCTAGTGAACACTAGGTTTTTGTCCAATGAAAAAAACTCCTATGGGCTTTCGTTCATAGAAGGAATTAGAACACAAGTGTTCAAAAATACAAGAGAATGACATAATAATTTGATTCCCTTACATGAATTGACTCCCTACACTTATATTCTAACAAATTCCCTTAAGTAACTGGCCAGCCTTGAGCCAAAATGGTGTCAAATCCCATAATTTAAATTTCACACTCTACATTAGGTCAGCCTTAAGGACAAAGTAGATTCTTTTGGAGTTAGTGTGTCATCTTTTTGTTCTCTCCACATGCTTCCCTATCCCCTTCCTTCTTCCTAAAACCTCATAATTGATGTTACATGATCGAGGGGTGTCTTATCCATTATGCATACTAGAGTAGGTGTCTTTTTCCTGGCACAGTCATCTTTTGATAGCAATATCTTTTTGATCTCTAATCCATTTCCCTTGAGATTTGGATGTGATGTGTAGGTGTCATCATGGATGTTATATTCCAAACTACAAGTTGGAATGTGCTACTACAAAGGAATATAGAAGGGTTCTTGAATTTCACTTTGTAATTATCTTTTAAGAAAAAGGGACATGACATAGTTACCTCTTATACAAGATTAAGGCACATGTCAAGATCTTTCCTAATCCTATATCATATTTTACCTTTATAATAAAGGCATCATTTGTGCATCCTAGACAATTCAATTCATTGTAAATCCAATATATCATTGCAACCTTGAGTATTGCATATTGGCCATATCTGGCATCCATTGTTGTAATTTCATGTTCTTTCTTTTCCCTCTTGTATAAGGTTTTTTTTAGGTTTTGTAGGTGATCTTGGAGGCTTGAGTCCTTGAGTGACTCTAACATGGTATCAAATCTTCAAAAATTGGAAAACTCCTTAGATTTGAGGGTGATTTGAGCTTGATATTTTGTAAAGTGTGCATTGGGGTAAAATAGACCTTATAGTTGAGTCCAAAAGGACCAAAAACCCCCATTTTCATATAAAATACTTGGTGTTTTAATCAAAATTATTTTTGGATCATTTTTTAGGGTTTGGACAAAATTTGCAGCATCCATGTCTATATAGTTTGTAGATCATACAAATTTGTACCATCCATACGATCTGTACCAGGTGGCATCATTATCTACAAAAAAATTGGCATCAAAATCAACATATTCTCAACATACGAGTAGGGTATTGTACTCTATATGTGGTTTACAATATTTTTGTTTGATCTATGAGGTCACCATGCAAACTATCACTTCAATTGCAGAGGGCAAGTTTGCATCAATTTTAAACATTATAAAAACTTATTTATTTTCATCAGTTATTTTTTTTTGTCGCCTACAATTTTTTTCTTGGTTCCCACAATTTTCTTTAGTGCCCAAACACAACAAAGCTACATGGTCATTTCTATTGAAGCCTATTGGTACTAGTTATAGGGCTTATAACCTATAGGGTGTGTGCCAGCTACAACCTCACCACTAGGGAGTTCCACTATGCTTGAGAAGATTCGCTGCTAAGCGATGACACCTTAACCATTTTCATTTTTTGTATCTTACAATGAGATGGTCATATGACAGATCAAGCACCCAAATTTTTTGTCCTTGGTGCTTATTTGGTCCCTAGAGGCCCTAATAGGGAATTTTTTCTATGGAGCATAACTTTCTTCCATGTTTCAAAATCTTGTAGACAAGGTATCAACAAAAATTTGGTTCCTAGCACTTCATAGCAGTGCAAACCATTTTATCAAATTTGTCCTCATGTGAATTTTATTGTTGTTTAAAGTTAGATTTTCCTTTTTGGACCTCTGAGCTCTTAAATTTTTGCCACAATCTCTGATTTTCATGATTCTTGCAATGTTGGAAAGATATTAAGGAGCTCTACATTTATATTCATGCACTTTTTCTTGATTCATCCCTAGGTATCTTTTATTCATATTTGTGCAAGTTTGTATTTTGGTTGATTACTTGGACATACTACAACCTGGAGAAATTTTTTCCACTTCAAAAATCTTCATTTTAAGTGTAGATCATATTGGGAAAGTTTACTTTCAGTTTGAGGATCTCATTCTGATATATTGTTGTAATTTTTCCATCTTCGATCCATCTTGGCATTGCAAATCTAGAACACAATTTTGGTATTATAAATGCATTACATATAAAGTGCCACATTATATTATTGGGGGGATTATTAATTCATTGATTGGGGGGTTCTTGATGTATTTTTTTTATCTATATGCTTGCGCTCTTCATTTTCCAAGGATCATTCTAAGGTTCCTTAGCTAACATCATATAATTATTCAACATGGGATCAACATACATGGAGTATACTAATGAATGAAGGTCGCTCTCTATATATTAAAAATAAGGTACCAAAACCTACAAATTTATATAAAAAGATAAAATGGATGATTGAACATACCAAAGCTCTTAGATCTCTTCGTAAACTAGTTTCTCAAGATTAATTATTCCAAATTGAACATACTAAGTGTAGAGGAGGAGATTCTCTACTCCCAAGTATCTAGAACAAGGAAGAGTCTATAGAGAGTGAATTATACTCAACTACCTTAACGAATAAGCTCAAGTAACAAAGACGGGTAAAAGGGATTTTTTTGTAATGTTTTATGTTTTATGACATTTTATGGAAAAAGGACTTCAAAAGTTAAAAGAGCAAGCTGAAATAGTAAGCCTCAGAGGTCTCGGGGACTAACATGCTAGTTCTTAGCCAGAGGATGACAACGCAACATGCGGACATCCCCATGGTGCATTGTAGCCTCGTATGGACCAAAAATAGAGTGATTCTATCGAAACGCACAAGACCTACTAACAACTCAAGAACTAATGTTTAACAATTTGACTAGACTAACAGAATGCTAGAAATAAAGAAAGTATAACAAGAAGAATACTAGATGTGCAAATAAATAAACTATTGAAATGACAAGACAAAAGACAAAGGACAGCAAGATGAACTCACAAGTGGTCTAACACTATGAAGCCTCCTACAAAGCCCCACGTGAACAACCTACACATAGAAATAATGAAAAGTGTTAGGGTTGTTTCAGGGATTGCCTTAGTCAAACCCCATTTTGGTGTTTCCACCTCCACAGACAACCAAAGTGACAACAAGATAGAGAAATATATGATAGATAATGTAGAATGACAAGATAAAGAAAGAGAACATGCAAGATATCAATATGCTATCAAATAAGCATAATAATTCCAAGGAAAGTAGAGTGTTACCCTCCCTTTAACAAGCTTGAGAAGATGAGAGAGAGTGCAACACTTTAGAGAGCTTGAGACAAAGTTGTAACCACGAACGTGCAAGAAGCTTGAGCCAAAGTGATATAGAAGATCTTGAGAGAGAAAGAATACAAGAGAATGGGGGATTGAGAGAATGAGCTGCAAGAATAAAGTTAGATTGAGAGATTGGATGAATCAGAGTGAATGAGAGGGAAGAATGAAGTTTGAATGAAAAAATGCATACAAGAGGGTTGTTTTCAGGTGTGCCTACAACTACAAAGGTGTTACACTTTGCGAGCAGGCAGAAGTGTAACATCCCAATAACCATAGGATCAAGAATCTAGTCAGGACGTTCGTGTGATGTGCAGACATTTGTGTGTCATGAAAGTGTCCCCAAAAAATTCCTTCAATGACCGAAAGTGATGGGGTCAAGGACAAAAGTGAAGGCAAGAAAAAGGGGGATTAACATTATCATCTTTATTAGGCTAAAGTGAAGGTTATGTAATGTGAAATTGCATTAGGGGTGCAATTTTATTACATTACATATTGCCCCCACTTTAGCGAGCATATGTTTCTTAAACATGTGTGAGCTAAAGTAGAAAGAGGTTGAAGAGAATATACCCAGGATGAAGAGGACACAGATATTCAATCTAGTATATGTGATATAGAGAAGCTGAGCTAGGACACAAAGAGGACATAGGTCATCAATCTTACAAATATAACTACAATCTCACCACAAACATGATAGTTGTAGAGGCAAAAAAGTGAAAAATAAACATGATAAAAATTTCATAGACATGAAATGGCATAATCTAATCAGATAAAAGATGATGTTGATAGGTATGGATAGCATGGCTAGAGATGGAAAGTAGATAGGCATGTGGTTGCTACAAACTAAATTGCAGGACAATCACAGAAAAGACAAGACAGGTCTAGTCAAGTTTCCCCCAAGCTAGACGACAAGACATAAGACATCAAGACATTTTTAAATTTTTTTAAAATTTTTTTGAAAATTAAGCAAATATTATAGCCCCCCTTAGAATGATGTTTGTTACGTAGAGGATCACATGTCATTATAAGGAGAAGAGAAAGACAAGGAGATGTCGTGGCACAAGATACATAGGAGATGTATTCGTGGAATGTTGTCACGTGAGGGACACACATAGAAACCACAACATCATGAAGAGAAAATCATAGACAAAGAAATCAATATCTTAAGGGGATTCAATTATTTAGGTTTAGAGCTGCTCATAGATATAGATAGATAGATATAACATAATATATATGAACTATTATCACCCCCCCCAAATAGATCATAATGGGAAGAAGAGAACATGAAGGAAAAATAAAAATTGGGTCAACATGAAAGAGGCCTGAATTCCCCAATGGTTTGTATCATTCTTGACATGAAACTCAAAGATTACAACATATAGAAGAATGATGATACAAATGGATGAGTGTATGACATATTTTCTCTCTTGTATCCAAGCACCTACAAGGGTAACAAGGATCCTCTAGGACAAAGCACAAACATAAATGTACAAGCATCGAGGAACACAAACAAACACACAAAGCTAATTTAAAGATGAAGAAGGCATCACTTTAGTCTGACACTTCCAGTAGGTCATCTTGCTCCCAGTCTAGATCATCGTAAGGGGAGGGAAGATCATCCTGTAGGGGGGATAGCTAGGTTCATTCTAGCAAACTAGCCTATGGAAATACCTAAGGAATAAACCCCCTAAAGGTCTTCCTTGCTAAGCTCATGCGAGGCTAGCATCATCTATCTAGAAAAGATAGATGAAAAAGTCAGAATCTACTCCAAGGAGTTGAACATGCACTTCTCGGGAGTGACATGTTGTGAGTGGATGAGAGAAGGACATGAAACTCGAGAGTCACTATTGACCTCAAGAAGAGGGGCAATGACAAACTTCAGGGAGAGAGGTGTTATCTCCATCACAAGGATGGTACAATCCAAGTGTAACAAGACTCAAAATATGAATACTTTTTTTGACCATCACTCAAAGAGGGGTCGCTCTCCAACTTATGCTTCAATGGAGGATATGGAATCCTTGCAACGGAAGTGGAAGAAGGAGAAGGAGAAGGAGATGAAGCCATAGAGACACCACCTTTGTAAATGGCATGTCAATGGGCTATGAAAAAGGAGGAAGATTGGGAAGAGAGGTGATAAGAGGTGACTTCATAGAGGGAGCGATGAACACTTGCACCCTTTTGGGGTGAGGTTCATTAGGATCTACTGAAAAAGCTAGGAGCAACATGGAAGTGATGGGAATCAAAGCAAGAGAAGTCGAGATAGAAGAAGAAATGGAACTAGAAGCAACACAATAAAAAAGAGAAGGCTCTTCTTCAATCTTCTTGGAAGCTGCATGCTCCTTAGCCAAGGCCTTTTGATGGTGCTTACGCTCTCGTGCAAGTCATTATGGTGGCTATAGGAATTAGAAGGTGTAGCTTTATAAGAGGCTAAGGGCACTTGTTCTACTAGGGGAGCAACCTACACAACCATTTCCAATGGAAGGTGGTTTCCTAAGGAGGAACAAGAGGAGGCACAAAGCCAGGAAGAGAGATGGGCATATCAATGATAGGCCCCTTTCCTCTTCCTACCTTAGGGGTAGGTGGAGGAATGGGGAGAGGCCTAGGAGGCCAAGAAGCAAGAACAACCCCATGGGAATGCTTCCCCTTACTATAAAGGGTAGGTCGAGGGATAGTGGGAAAAACTAGCAGTTGGAAGACTTGAGGCTTTTCCTTCCACAATACAGGCGCCTTTCTTTTTCCTATTCCAAGCACAATAGAAGGAATGGAGGACATCATCGGGGGTTGGGAGGCAACCAAAGAAGATGCAAAATAAGAAAGATCAGAAGGCCTGAGGGATAGAGCTTTTTTATCCTTACCCTTCAAAGGGGTAGGGATGAAGCACATTGTTGTGCACACAAAGAGGACTTCAAATAAATTACCAGAGAAGGAGGAAAACCACCTTTATGCACTGAGCCCCCATTCTTATACCTAAAATAAGCCTTATATAATAGGTCTCCTCTTGGTGGAAAAGTTCCAATTAGGGTGAGCCAAAAGTGATCTAGGGAGAAGCCCCCATGCAACACTAGTGGTCTATATCCAATATCATGGATAGTGTACATGGTACCCTCATGGGGAAACTTTAATCATTTGTGGATAACCAAGGCAACCGCATTCATAAAAACTAGCCATGGGTGCCTAGCCATGGGTGCCTAGTCTAACTCTAAAGAGGTCGAACTCAAGTATCATGACAAATGGGACTTTTGGGGTTTCAGGTCCAACTAGGACTGACAAAGAAATGGAACCAATGGGTGCAACATAAGTTCTATCATGCATGTGAAGCATAATCTATGATTCCTCATATTTTTCCTTATGCAAATTACTTATAACAAGAGTCTCTTTCATGATAATTTGACCTAACTCATGGGGTCAACCATAATGCTAGTGACAATATTATCATTAACATGAACGAGGATATACAATGGAGAGGGGTCATTTTTTAGAGGAAATAAATGTGAAGTGAATGTAATATTAGGTGTTGCATTCACATGACCTAGAGGAGTAACATGGGTAAATGAAACCATGTTCATTTATTCAAATGGATTTAGATCAGAAAAAGAAGAAGCAGGGATGAAAAGATTGGTAGAATGAGATGGGAAGGGATCTGTGTAAATTTTCAGTTTGCTATTAGGCTTTTCTACAAATTTATTGGAGTTCTTATTTTTACCATCGAGCCAAATGGTATCATTATTGGTGTGGTCTTATATCACATGATGAAGACACACACATCTCTTGGTATCATGACTCAACACTCAATGACATTGGTAGAACTTTTGTGCATCATACCACTGGGGATAAGGCTTAGAAAGTGATCTAATATCTAGGAGGGATATTACACCATGTTTTAATAGCTTCTATAGGATATTTTTATAATATTTATATAATTTTGTGAACATTCTATTATGACCTATAAAACTTTTATCAGTGGGGACAGACACCATGTTTTCCACTACTTTTCTTTTCCTTGACTCACCAGAGATAGAAAAGTTGACTAGCCATCCTAACGGGAAGATGAGGAAGAAGCCCCGTATTGAGCACTTGTTTGTTGGTACTCTCATAGAGAAACACACAAATGGGTGAAAGAGGGATATTTCATCAACATAAATTTATCTCACAATGTCGGTTGCAAGTTTTTGATGAAAACTCACTACATTAGGAAGGAATAGGAGATCTAAGAAAAGAGGGATTCATAATGGGTGATGAAATAGTTCACCTTCTCATGCACACCATTCTTACATCAGACAAGATTGGTAAAAGTGACCTTCAGTCCTATATTAGCCTAAAATTGCTAGAGGAACTAATTCACAAGTTGATCAAAATAAAATATAGAATTATCAAGGAAAGAGAAATACCATTCCAAGGAAGCATCCTTGAGAGAATGCGAGAATATTTTTTCTAGCAAAGCATCATGATGGAATAAATCAATACACATTGCATTGAAAGATGAGACGTGTGTTTGTTGGTCTCCTCTACCACTATAATTTATGAACTTAGGAATCTCCATCTCTTGAGGGATGAGGGTGTTTAAGATAGAAAAATACAAGGGACTATGGTGTCAGTAGGTTTGGAACATAGGTTGAGAAGAACTAGCCACATTCACTAGCTAAGATTGCATCCAACCCATGTTTTGCAAGAGAGCATTGAGGACGAGATCTATGGAGAAGTATGACTAGTTGAAGCACTAGCACCCAGAGGTAGAAATTTTTTTATTCCCATATGTAGGAATATAAAAACCTAGAGTAATTTGGTTCACTCTAATCTTAATAATCTCCTTAGGTGTGGTGGTGGTATTTTTAGCAGTGGTATTGACAAAAGGACTTGTGTCGACCATGTGAATAGACACTTCAAGGAAAAAGTGTAAGATGGAACATGGGTCCCCACAATATTTTATAATCCTTGGAGTAGCTCCAAACCTCTTCGATCGATAATTAGTATATTCTTTAGACTGATGATGAGAAGATCTACTTAACGATAAGAATATTCAATTCCTAGGAACCCTACGAGCTCTTCAAGCCTAACTTCCAAAGATTAAATCTGCTCTACAAGAACTCTAAGATCAACTTCCTTAGCTAAGGAAGAGAAAGAGTTTGAAGGAGAGGCTAGAGGGGTGTGAGTTTTGGTTCCAAGAAAAGGAGGAGAGAATCTTGTAGTGAATCATGTAGTGAACTCCCCAAAATCTAGACCTGAATGGGGAGGACTGAACCTTCTAGACCACATATCAATGTTTCAATAGCTCCTTCTTACTATGTGCCTAGAGGTAGTAGATTGGGTTGTGAAGCTCATAAGAGCATTATAATGTGCTATCTAGTACACATCTTGACAAGAAAATAAAATTTTAATATAAAGACAAGAGGAAAGAAAGGTTCATGTTGGGTTCACCAAAATGTAGAGAATATTCACTACTCCCTAGGATAGGGAAGAGTCTACAAGGAGAAAATTATCCTCAAATACCTCAAGGAATAAGCTCAAGTAACAAAGATGGGTAAAAGGGAGTTTTTGGTGATGTTTTTTGTTTTATGACAATTTATGGAAAAAAGGACTTCAAAAGTTGAAAGGTAAGCCTCAAAGATCTCGGGGACTAACTAGCTAGTTCTCGACTAGAGGAGAACAACACAGCATGCAGACATCCCCGTGATGCATTATGGTCTTGTACAAACCAAAAATAGAGTGTGTCTACTAAAACACATAGGATCTACTAACAACTCAAGAACTGAATTTTGACAAATTGACTAGACTAACAAAATGCTAAAAATAAAGAAAGTACAATAAGAAGAATACTATATGTGCAAATAAATAAACTATTGCAATGATGTGACAAAAGACAAAGGTGAGCAAGATGAACTCATGGGTGGTCCAACACTATGAAGCCTCCCACAAAGATCCACATGAACAACCTGCACACATGGAAACAATAAAAAGTGTTGGGGTTGTTTCAGGGCTTCCCTTAGTTAAACCCTTATTTTTGCATTTCCACCTCCATGGACAACCAAAGAGACAACAAGGTAGAGGAATAGACAATAGATAATATAGAATGATAAGATAAATTAAGAGAACATGCAAGATATCAATATAATATCAAATAAGCATAATAATTCCAATAAAAATAGAGTGTTACCCTCCCTTCAACAAGCTTGAGAAGATGAGAGAGAGTGCAACACTTGAGAGAGCTTGAGACAAAGACATAGTATGCATGAATGTGCAACAATATTGATCCAAAGTGATGTAGAAGAGCTTGAAAGAGCAATAATTCAAGAAGAAAATGGGATATTGAGAGAATGAGCTACAAGAATGAAGTTAGATTGAGAGATTGGATAAATCAAAGTGAATAAGAGGGAAGAATGAAGTTCGAATGAAGAAATGCATGCAAGAGGGTCATTTTTGTGCACACCTGCAACTATAAAGGCATTACACTTTGTAGGAAAATAGAAGTGTAACGTCTCAATTGCCATAGGATTGGGAATTTTATTAAGATGTTCATGCAACCCACATATTTCTATGCATCATGGAAGTGTCCCCAACAAAAATTCCTTCAATGATCGAAAGTGACAGGGTCAAAGATAAAAATGAAGGAAAAAAATAGGGGGATTAGCATTATCATCTTTATTAGGATAAATTGAAGGTTATGTAATGTGAAATTGCATTGGGGTTGTAATTTTACAACATTACAATAAGAATTCTCATTAGGCTTGTGAAAAACTAAAAACATTGTATGGTACTACAAATGAAATAGAGGCTATGAAACTAATAATGAATTAATGAGCCTTGATTCTAAGAACTTTGACAACATCCAAGACTACATCACTAAGGTTAACGATTTAAGAGAGCAATGTAAAGCATGTTGAATTGATAAGAAGGAAATTTAATTAGTCTACAATACTATGAACAAAATTGGTCTTGATTATGTTTCTTTTGTTTCTATATTTCATACTCACAGGTTGATTATGGGGTTTTCATATACTACACCTTCTTTTTAGACTGTGGGAATCAGAATTGGGTAGTTGCCCCCTATGAACTACAGTGCACTTGGTAAACTTTTTCACGTGACCAGTGACGCTGGAATGACACACCCTCTAGTACCATGGGGATGGTGGGGGGACTAGACTTCATGACCTCTTGCCTACAACATGATTCTTTAGCCCATCGAGCTAGGCCCACCACCCTCTGCATATACTACACCTTCATTTGCATCATTTTCTAATATTTTAATACATGAGCAACAAAAGCTTATATTGATGGGTTTCATCAGTCATTTAAATCTCAAGTATTGTTGGCTAGTCAGGTGAAAGAATTGGAAAATACTAATAAGAAACATAAGAAATCAAATAAAAATCCACATTTAGACCAACCAAAGAATAAATCCTCTTCCACATATAAATCATCTAAGATGGAGAATTATATTTGTTCATGTTGCAAGAAGCTTGGGCATGATGAACATTCTTGTTATAAGAAGGCTATTGATGAGTTAAAACATCTTCTCAAAAACAATCAGATTGATTTTCCTTCTATAATCTGTAATTCACCTTCTTCTTCTTCAAAATAGCTTAAAAAGGATAAACAATGGAATATAGGTAAATCTATTTGTGCTTTTCTAGGTCATGGATCAAGGATATGACTTCTAGATTTATAAGCATCTTATCATATGTCATCTTCACAGTCTATATTCTCTTCTTTTGAGACTTGTACTATGTCTCCTATTTTTATGGGGAACATTAAATACATGAGTGTACTTGGGAAGGGGTTTATTGCTTTTATGGAGGGAACTTTCAATTATGTTTTGTGTGTACCTCATTTGATGAAAAATATCCTTTCCATATATCATATTACACATGGTGGAGATGGGAGGACTATGGAGTTCACTCTTGATTAAATCATCATTAGAGACTTGGAGAGTAGAGAGATTCTTACCACTAGGACATGGTAGATAATTCATCTCAATTATATATCTTTGCAGATTTTAATTTTGATGGTGGCATTGATCCTTTGATTGTTGATCACACTTCTAGTGTGAACCATAATTCAGAGGAGACATTTGGCTTCTTGAACTTGGGAGTTATCACATTAGATCCCATTCTCAAGCCTTGTATTCCATCCTCTCCATCTTTAACTGCATTTGATGATGCTCCTATTAAGACAGGTTTGGCACCTTGTGATTCAATGCAATATGATCTACATCATCTTTCAACTACATCTACTTGGGATGCATACTTGACAGAAATTGGTGGATTATTTTTTGAATCTCACATTTCAAATTTGAAGAGACACCATTGATTACACACATCTTCTCTTTGATGGAAATGGTCCTTCTTCATTTGTTGTGAGGGAATACACTGACCCTCTTATTCATTCTCTGCATTCACTATTTGCATTTTGACATGAGTGTGGATCATTTTGGACCATTTTGAGGATGCTTCTTTGTCTTTAGAGGATACATCTTTGTCTTTAGAGTGTGTTATACATTTTTCTCTAGTAGGTTTTGGATTCATATCTTCATCTATATGGCCTAGAACACCTATTTGGAGTTTTTCAACTTTCAACATTGACATGGAGACACTTGAGTGTAGTTCAGAGACATCCTATATCATTCTTGTTCCCAAATCTTCCTTTTAAGAATGGGAATACATCTTGCATATCATCTTGATTTTATTTCTTCCTAGGGGTAGGTATGTTGTTCAACGAGATTGAATCATCTTCAACATTCAATGTCGATATTCTACTATTGTAAGAGACTCACCATTGGGAGGTTCCATTATCTCTCTTCTTCTCTCTTATTGGGGGTCATTTTTCTTGCATGGTGTTTTGTCCCTCTCATGCATCATTGAGAGCATTTTTTATTTTATCTCTCTTTTGGGGAGGAGTTTTGTCCCACTTAGTTTTCTCTTTTTCTTTTTTTTTGAGAGATTGCATTGCTTATGTACATGGGTACCTAACATGGCCCTATAGCCAGGACCCATCCTTGCATCTTTCCATAATAATTGAATCCCTAAGTTATACTTAAGGGGGGTGTTGGTGTAAATACATGTTTTACCTATCTAGGTACCATTTACATGTTAAGTCCACTTAGGTCCTAGGAGGGAATCTTTTTAGTTAAGCATTATTTGCCACTTAATCTTTTGGAATTTAATTCTTGTGTCCTAAGAAATTTAATATTTTTTGGGGTAGTTATCTCATTATACAAGATTAAGACACATGTCAAGATATTGTCTAATCATATCTCACATTTTTCCTTTATAAGAAAGGAATCATTTGTACATCCTAGACAATTTAGTTCTTTGTAAGTCCAATATATCACTTTAATCTTGAGTATTGCATATTGGCCATATCTTGCATCCATTGTTGTAATTTCATGTTCTTTCTTTTCTCTTTTGTAAAAGGTTGTTTTTGGCTTTTACAGGTGATCTTGGGGGCTTGATTCCTTGAGTGACTCTTCACATTTCTCCTCTATAAGTGTTGTAGCAACAACACACTTTAATATATCATGAGAAAAGTAGTAAATATCACACCAAAATGAATCTTTTTGAAGATTCACATGATCCTTCCTTAAGGTATCATGGGTGTGCCTACACCTCTCCTTGTTACCATCACTCGTATTTTCATATCCACTATTACACTTGAAAAAGGTGTGTACTCTAGCCAAGTGTATTAGTGACCAACATTACTTGGTCCTCCACAACCTTACTTCTCTTTTCATGCAACTTTAATTATAGTGTTTAGACTGGCTAACGTATACTACAACTAAGAAGAGAAAAATGTCAATTTAATCACAAAAAACTTAAATAAAAAATTGTAATATAAATAAAATTGAACTTATATAAAATGAAAATAAAATAAAATCAATTCAATAACTATTTTAAATTTAAATATTTACAAAACTAATAAATCAATTTACATTTAAATATTCATCATCGTCCATTTGACACTCTTATTAGAAAAGCATACTCTAAAAATATATATATTTGCATACTTGTACACTTCATTAACCATGCAAAAACTAAACATTGTCAAATCTTGGATATAAAAGAACCAAAAAAAATTTGAAAGTCAAAATACGATGCAAAACATAAGAACCACTTACAAAAGGGAAACTCTAATGCAATGTATTTTAATCATCGACAAAATATAGCAAAAGCTATCATGTAGAATAATTTGGAGTCCACATTCAGTAAGAGAATGAATCTAGCATAAATAATTAAGAACCGCATCCACTTTTTCATGTTTGAACTCATTATTCTTCTTCATTCTCTTATTTTAGTCTTTTTATCCTCATGAGACTCAAAAAAGTATCAATGATAAATGATGTTGATCCTACTATCATGTTAGGAGATGAAACACTCTTGTTTTCCTAAGATACATCAAATCTTAAACTTTTAAAGGCCATGGTTCATTGGCATGGTGATGCACCACTTGGTGTTGAATCATAGAGCTATCAATGTTGGTGCAATTGAACTAAAGATAATTAAAAATTTATAAGTGAGAAGTGAAAAGATAGTAGTTTCCATCCCATTGAGATCAAATATCCTAGGGAGAAGATCAACACAATTTTCTATGAATGCACTCATTTATTTGATTCATCTACATACACAAAGAGGTTGTTATATTGTTTAATTTATATCTAGTAGACTACTAGCATCATGCTTGAATACAACAAATGAAGCCACATGAAGGGTTTCACATTGTCTTGATATTTTGGCGACCATACACATGGTCGAAGGGAAGTAATACTAGCTAGAGTGATCAATGTTTCCATTTCTCCTTAGGGATTTGATGTGAACCAAAAATCCCCCTTCCTTAGCCTATGGCAATGATGCTCATTGTAACACGCCCAATTTTCTAGACTCAAAATTTTCCTAAGTTTTTACTAACAAGTGAATAAACCATGATGCCATTACATAGCAATAAAAATTTTCTTTTCCAAAATATAAATAACATGCACATTTGAAGTAAACACTATTCCAAACTTCCATTGCATTTCATTTTAATTTCACAAATCTTTCCAAAGTATTTATTTCATATTGAATAAACTCAAGTTTAACATTCATGTTTACAATCTTCCATATAAATGGGTACAAAGTACATACATAGCTCTTTTGAGCTTCTAGTACTAGAAATACATATGGTCAAGGTAATTCCCCTTTAAATCTTGGCCACCAACTAATGAGAAGAAGCATCACTCAAGTGCTTTTCTGCCAACCATGGACTTACTGTGGTCCCTTGCACATCTACCATTCAAGTAAGATGGCCCTAGCCTTTGATGAATATATTGGTTTGGTAACCCCATAATACTAGCCTTTCATGAGCTTGGTGTTGTGTCCTACAAACTAGAACTTTACCATACAGTGAATACAACCTACATGTATGAAAATCTTAGACTAAAATGCATAACTGGATCATAGTGAATTGATAGTGTAAACAATGACAACTTACACTACTTTGGCCAAATAATTCAACACTCAATTACTTTGAGTGAGGGTCATCCTATTCACACACCTTCCTAGCTTGATTTGTAATGACCACACATATTCTATGCATAGGCTATCCCCTTCACTAGATTATCCTAACCCCAGGAATAACCTATATTCTCTTCCTAAAATATTACAATATGGTAATTCAAACTAAAACATAAATCAAACTTTCTCAAACCTCCTTATAAACCAAACTATAGTTGTATAAGCTTGATTTAACATAGTCTATAGTATAACACTCAAGCACTCATTCCTACATACATAATATGCTAATATAATTCCTATATATATATTTGACATCATCTAAGCTTATTTCATACTTTTCATGAAGTAAATAAACATAATAAACATCCATATTCCTCTTTCCAAACAATTCAAGCATCACCCATAAAAATAAGCAATATTTTCAACTTAAAACAAAAAATAAAGTAGAGAACTATCATGACTATAATCAGATAGCTCCAATTGATATAGCAAGTTTCCTAGCACAACCTCCACCAAATAGTTTGTAATTCCTTCCCTTGACCAATTCCTGTAAATAAATCTCACTCTAACCTCACAAAACTCTCTCTAAAAACCTTTGAACTCACCACTCAATATTGCAGCAGAGTAACTCTCAAAAAATGAAAAAAAATGAGAATGCAAGAATGCGTCTCCCAATGAAGAAGAATGCTCCCCTATTTATACAAAAACCTGAGCACTCTAAGGCTATAAACAAGCTCTCTATTTTACCACTTCTCACACTAAAATTTTTTACTCAGTTGTGAAGATTCAAGGTGGTAGAATAAAATTGATGACTATTTGCTCATACTCAGCTAGTCACTATAATTCACATGATAGTAGTGTTTTGAATAGAAAAGCAAGGATAATGTTTCAACACATTGACCGTTCCCAACCAACTTCTCACTTGACTAATTCTCTAAATCCACTTGCCTCATACACAAAAAATGCAATGTAAATTAGACTTCTAAAGAGATGAATAATTCATACTTTGGTGCCACATATTTCCTCATGTGCCCTACTTTATGGGTTGTTGTTTCAAAGACCAATTCAAAGTCCTCTTATGTGTTGTTATTCATTCCTTCCTTCTCTGAGTTTGACTAAGTCTTTAATTCTTTATTCATAAAACAATTTGATTTTAGTTTCCATGTGCCCTTTAAAATAGTGTTTCCTATGTTTAATTCCCAGCATTCAATACATTTCATGCCTCCTTTAATTTATATGCCTTATCATATGAAGCACACTTCCTTTAATTCCAATGCATATTACTTAGTGTAGTGTAGAAAAAAGTATCCCTTTTACATTTTCACACCTAATTTAGAATCATTATTAAAATGAACTTAATTATACCTTAATTTAGTATTGTAATATGTATTTACATATTCACATTAATTTTAGGGCCCTATTAATTAAAATGGACTTAATTGTGCCTTACTTTTAGTGTTGTAGAGTGTACCTCTTGACACTTTCACACTTATTTATGGCTCCCTTAATTAATTGAGGTTAATTTTCCTTAATTTGCCCCTTTAATTCAAATCCAAGCCTAATTAATTGCATTTTCCGAAGAGGAAATTCAACATTCATCAATGCCTAAACATAACACTTCTCATTGAGCAACGTGTGTCCTAGGTAAGTGGCCTAGGACCCATTAGCCCATGGGCGAATGGGTCCTCACTTGGACCTAGGACCTAAATTTAAATTATGTTTTTGGTGGTATTTTAACAATTTCAAATCCATATTCACATGTTGGCTTGTGTTATTTGAATTTTAGGAAATTAATGTTACATAGCTGTAAATATAAGGTCATTTCACTATGTTTCACCTAGAAAATTTGAAGTGAGAATCCCTATAGCAAGTGTATGAGATCAAGAGCATTTCAAGAGTAGATTTAGTGAAGAATTATTGCAGCAATCAAGATCCAATTGTCATTTCAAATTCTTCTTGCATCATGCATGTTTTAGGAGCTAATATGATGATGTAGGTTTCATGATCCATTCAAGCATTCAAGGCATTATTTCAAACCAAGTTTCAAGATCAATATCCACATCCATTGAAGCTATTTTATGAAAGTTTCAAATCTACATTCCAAGGTTCATTCAAGAGCTTGGTGGGTTGTGACATAGAGTTATTCATTCACCATTCCTTTCATGCGATTTTGTTTCATTTCAAGGTTTAATTACCAAAATGGGGTTTGACCAAGGAAAACCCCCATTCACCAAAAACAAAACATTTTTCCCTCTTGATTTGTGTTTGCATATTTAGGTGGAATAAATATTGAAGATCTTTTGAAAAGAAAAATTGAAGAAGTTGTTAAAGTTGCAAAAGTTGTCATGAAAGTTGTCATCTTACATAAACTTGATTACAGAATTTATTTACATCTTTTCAAACCTAAAACCTAGGAAAATTGAGAGATTCAGATCTATAGCAAAGGATCCCAAAATTTTCATACAAACCCTAACTCATAACCCATTCGCCCCCAGGTGAATGAGTCCTAGGTCAGCTTCAACATAATACTTTTGGTGAGTGGTACACATAATCTTACCTCTCTCTGATCTGTGATCCGATTTATGGTTCCATTAGTATTGAACTTAGTCTATTATATCCAAGTTGTATATTGCATTTTGGAGTTAGTCTTCTATTTTTAATCTTTCTCCCCAAAGTGATGTTGAATCAAGACCCCCATCCTTGCAAAAAAAGGAAATCAGCAAATTCACACTTTGACTTGACTTGCCTAAAGGTTGATAGTCCTTTCATTGTGTGGATCTCATTTCCTAATGAAATAGAGAGAAATAGGTCCTAATTAGTTTATCAACCCCATTTTAGATCTCTTAACCTATTTTTATTTGTTTCATTTTGGTGAACCCAACTTTTGATTGAATCTATATTTTGTATTCATTTGCATTTCATTGCATTGAATTGAATCTCATTTAGGGTTTTTTAACTCGCATTAGTTTGCATCTCATTTAGGGTTTTAGGATTGCATTTTTGCACCTCATAAAATCTCAAAAATATAAAAAAAATAGTCATTTCACAAATCATTTACATAGCATTACATCATCATTCATTTAGATTTGAAAATTGAATCAAAATTGCACATCAAATTAGGTCTCCTAGTTGGTCATTTTGTCATATTTTGCATTTGCATTCAACATTAATTTCACAAAAAAATCAAACTGTAATTCACTGCTTTAAATCTGAATCTAGAAACCACTAGAATCAACTCAGAAACTTGCAAAAACATTTTTGAAAATGCTAATCTAGGACCCATTCGCCCTTGGGTGAATAAGTCCTTGATCAGGGTCATTTCTTGAATTTTTGGGCATTAAAACATACGTTTCTACATTCTACATTGTGTGATTTCAAAATTGAAAATTTACAAGACATCATTTTCAAGTTTTTACATAATATAATCAAAAAATTATCTTGTTTGAAATTTGAAAATTGCTTTTACATATTTACATTACACTTTACATTCTAGGTCATTACATTGCATTTCACCTTTCTTTCCATTTTGGGTATACATTGAGTTTGTAAAACTTGTATGAGCTTCACAACTTGGTGTCCTATTAGCAATATTGTTGTGAGACGTAGTTCGAGACTCATGTCATCCTATGAAACACCATTTATTTTGGATATTGGGTTCTCCAACTCTTTCAGTAATAGTGTTGATAATCAACCCTCTATGGATCATAGTCTCCATACCTCATTTCCAATGACTTCCTTACCTACAAACAGTGTTCATGATGTTGAAACAATGTCTTCTAATGTCCCGCAAGAAAACATAAGAAGGATAGATGAAGAAATAAAAAAAATTGCAAAACTTTGTGACTTCAGAAAACATTGCTAGTAGTACCATTATTGCCTTATATAATGTGAGGAAAATGATGGAAACTAAACATGGAATAGAGATTTTGCAAAGTCTAGTTCATATTGTTGATAAGAACATCCCTACCATGACTAGTTTTCTCAAGCTTTAGGGTATACTCAAAGCCAAGGTGTAAATTCAATTACTCCTTCCACAACCCTTACCACTATTCCTACCTACACTAGTACTCATGTTACCACAACCATCCAACCTACTAGCAGTGTCAACACTTAACTTAGGTATTTCCATTGGGAATCCTTCTACCTTTGTGAATTCAAATCTCACATCTCCTCAACCATCCCCCCTCACAAATCTACAATTCACTTGTCCTCCACATACATACATCACTCCACCATGTTATTAACCTCCATCTCACAATACCAACAATGATCCAATCATTAACACACTTTTGTAAAATATGTCATCCCTCCAACAAAAAATTGCCACCCTAAATCAAAACAACAATGGCCAACCTTCACAATACATCAAAACCAATCCATTATCCTTGGAGATATTGAGAACACAAATGCCACAAGGTATAGAGGTTCCTAGGTTTGAGAAATATGGTGGGAAAGGAGGTCCTGATAGCCATGTTTCCACTTACACAATCTTATGTAGTGACTTCATTTTTGAAGATAAACTCTTGGCTAAACTCTTCCCTTGATCATTGAAAGATGATGCTTTAGAGTGGTTTTGCTCCTTACCAAATAATTAAATTAGTTTATTCAATGAACTTATTGATTCCCTTTACAATCACTTCCAAATTCGCATGGGTCCTAAGATGACCTTAGCTGACTTGATGACATGTAAACAAAAGGATGAAGAAAAGGTCACTGATTGCATAACACGATACCAAATGCTTTATTCACAAATAAACATTAAGATTCTTGATGTCAACCTTCAAAGAATGTTCATTTCTGATTTGCAAAATAAAATTCAAACAAATCTTGAGATGATGAGATTTCCTTCCTTCACATAGTTGTGTATAGCCCTTCATGATTACCAAAATTCAATTAGCAATCATGAATTGAAAACTCCCTCTAACCATTCTGAAAAGTCTGAATCCACAACTCAAACCAATTACCAACCTTTCAAGAAACAAAATAAGGGCCTCCTACAACTTAATCCCCCTCAATCCAATAAAAATTTTAACATCCAAGTGGATACTATAAAGATGAAAAAACCATGTGCCTTTGTGGATAGAGATAGATAGTTTACACCCTTACCTAATACCCTTCATAATACCATGTTGCAACTCTTAGAGAACAATTTTATTTCCTTGCCTCATGTTAAAGCTCCTAATCCTACTAAGAATTTACCTTCAAACTACAAACCGAATGCTTATTGCCATTTCCATCAACAAAATGGACATGATACAAAACATTGCAAGCATAGTAAACATCTTTTACAATACCTCATTGATTTTAATCATATTCAAATTGGAGGCGTTAATGATCAAGGTAATAAGTTTGTAGCTCCTCCTAATCAAAACTTGCAAATATTTACCAATCCTATGCCTAATCATAATATCTCCTTTTTCAAAGCCAGTGAAACAAAGAATGATGTAATGAATGTGGACATGGATGATGAAAACATGAAAGACAATGAGAACAACCTTATGGATGCCTTGGTTGGATTTATTGATGCTAAATCTCATAAGGGTCTAACTAAGATGCTGCTTGACATTGCTTTCTCAGAACAAGACATACTTAAACATGCACCCAATGGTCCTCTTTACATAGCTAGAAGAATCAATGACAAGCATACTAATGGGATATTAACTTATATTGTTTGTGTAGAGAACATGATCACTAAATAATTCTTATTTTTCCATGAGTCTTATCAAGATACATATGAAAAACTAAAAGCATGGATCAAAATTCATAATGGTTTTGCTTTCCCTATGATTGGTTTGATAAATCTCCCTCTAAAGGTTAGACCAAAAGGATTAAATGTCTCATTCACCATCAACTCGTCATCGAACCAATTTCATGTGAAGTTAGGCTATCCATGGATTTACTCCATAAATGTCCTCCCGTCGGTTGTGCATAAATGCTTAAATTTTCCATTTGGAAATGAGATATTTACTATGCATCATAGTGGCTTTGATCCTGTGTCTTCCCATGGGAACTTTTCATTGGATTTCTTTTGGCCTGAGCCTATTGAACCTATTAAACCCAATGAAGACTTCTTTATCAAATCCTATCAAAATTTTAAGGGAAAGTGCATAGAAAAATTATCTCTTAGTAACATGCCTCAACCCATGATTGAGCCTCCTATCCTTGATGAAACTATGATTGAACCAAAATCCCTTCCAAGTATCCAATACTAGCCTATGAAAAATCCTTTACCTACTTCTTATAAGAGACCATGAGATAATCAAACAAATCTTGTTGCACCTCTTAAAGTCAAACAAGTTTACAAAGATAAAGAGAAAGTGGTTGAACAATCTCCCATGGTTCCTTCCACTCCTCCCTTTAGTGAAGAGAAAAAACTTGTGGTTGATAAACCCACTCCTACACAATCACAACTTGAAAACCGAATAAAAAGAAATTGAAATGCTAGAGAACATAGATGTAAATGTCGTGCTATTGCTCATTCATTACAAGAAAAAGAAGTGAACAACATAAAAACCCAAAATCCAAACTTTTCTAAAGTAGTGCATGATGCCTCTCCACCCTCGCCACAATGTAAACAAACCTTTATGGATATTATCATTAGACCCCCCATTGTGATTAATCTGGATGATGATATTGAAATTGAAAATATTGATGAACAAGTGTATAATCAGGTGAATTTAGTTTTTTCCTCTTCCATGAGCTTAAATGATAATCCTCCTAATAAGAGTGTTGAACTTGGCACTTGTCCTAGTTCGGCACTTAATGTTGTCCCTTTGGCTAGTTGTTTGCCTTATGTATATACTAATCAAGATTGGGATGCGAACAACCTACTATAGATTGACTCATATGTGCCTTACAAGTCTTGTCTTCGTTTTCTTTTGGAAGTTTCTTTGTGTGATTGCATGTGTGTAATGTGATCTCCCTCTACTATTATGTTTGATGTATCTCTCTTCATGTGCATTCCTCTATTTGTATCTACATTCTTCTCTATGTCATAAACATTTATCTTTTCTTTGTCTTGTGTTTTCCTTTTAGGGATGACACAAGGCGTCGAGACATTTAGGTCTCTTCCATGTTGACCTAAAATATTTTTCTTTGTTTTCACTCTCTATGTCATTCTTCCTATTTTGCAAGTATTTTGGGAATTATGATGTTTCCAAGCTTTATAAGAACATTGTAGCAAAGATATACTAACCCTGAATCTGTGGATCCCTTATTTTTTTGGGGATTTTATTTTGGTGGCAACCCCCTTCCCTTTTTTTTTCATGATGTAGCTTCATTCAGGAACATATGACTTGGCATTGGGCTTTCCAAATAAGCTCTCATGTCTTCTTTATTGGCTACTTTAAAGCAAATTGCTCCCAACAATGGTGCTAGCAATTTCTTTAAAGTGGGGCATACATTGGCATTATTTTTTGCATCCTCATGTTTCATTGTGTGATTTTCTTTCTTCTTGTGATGTTTCCTTTTATTGGTGGTGTCATTGGGTTTGATGTCCTCTGAGAGCGTGATATTTCTTAGTTACAATGACTTTCCTCGTAGTGGTGATGCTACACATTGCATTCCCTAAGTTTTGATTCTTTTACCCTTGACTTGTCCTCTCTTGGAGACATTAGGCATGATGTTCCCTAAGAAGAGACCTTACATGAACTAAGCAAGATCCCTTGGAACAAACCTTTACTTGCATTTTTGTTCATAAGTGTTTAGCATAATACAACTTGCTAACCTTGTGAAGCTCAAACCCCTCCTTTCAATGCCATCAAGCATAACATACTTTGCTTGCCAATGGAGCCTTTCCTTGTTCATAGGTGCTTAGCATAACGTAGCTTGTTAGGCCTTATAAAACCCAAAGTTTTTTTGGTGCCTTGTTCATAGGTGCTTAGTATAACATTCTTGGACAAACAACCGAGACGTGTTAAACATTGTGTTGGACAGTTAAGGCTTGATCATCCCCCCTTCTCTTGGAAAAATAGATGAGACGTGTTCCACATCACATTGGATAGTTGAGGCTTGATCCGCGCCCTCTTTGTTTTCTTCTAGTTTTTAATGTTGTACGATTGAGAATCTTTGTAATTGTTGCATACATATGTTTTGAATGCCTACTTTAGTGTGAGTTTTCACTAGTGCTCATCCTCTCACTAAAGTGGGAGCTAAATATAGTGTAGATAAATGTGTCCCTTTTACATTTTCACACCTAATTTGCAATTAATATTAAAATAAACTTAATTATGCCTTAATTTAGTGTTTTGATATGTATTTTACATATTTACATTAAGTTTAGGGCCCTATTAATTAAAATGGACTTAATTGTGCCTTATTTTTAGTGTTGTAGAGTGTACCTCTTTACACTTTCACATTTATTTAGGGTTCCCTTAATTAATTGAGGTTAATTTTCCTTAATTGGCCCCTTTAATTCAAATCCAAGCCTAATTAATTGTATTTTTTGAAGAGGAAACTCAACATTCATCAATGCCTACACATAACACTACTCATTGAGCAATGTGTGTCCTAGGTGAGAGACTTAGGACCCATTCACCCATGGGCGAATGGGTCCTCACTTGGACCTAGGACCTAAATTTAAATTATGTTTTGGTGGTATTTTCAAATTTTCAAATGCATATTCACATTTCAGCTTGTGTTATTTGAATTTTGAGAAATTAATGTTACATAGCTATAAATATAAGGTCATTTCACTATGTTTCACCTAGAAATTTTGAATTGAGCATCCCTATAGAAATTGTATGAGATCAAGAGAATTTCAAGAGAAATTCAAGGCATTTAAGAGCAGATTTAGTGAAGAATTATTGTAGTAATCAAGATCCAATTGTCATGTCAAAGTCTTCATGTATTATGCATTTTTTTGGAGCTAATACGATGATGTAGGTTTCATGATCCATTCAAGCATTCAAGGCATTGTTTCAAATCAAGTTTCAAGATCAAGGTCTACATCCATTGAAGCCATTTCATGAAAGTTGCAAATCTACATTCCAAGGCTCATTCAAGGGTTTGGTGAGTTGTGACATAGAGTTGTTCATTCATCATTCCTTTCATGCTATTTTATTGTTTCATTTCAAGGTTTAATTGCCAAAATGAGGTTTGACCAAGGAAAACTGCCATTCACAAAAAAAAAAAACATTTTTTCCTCTTGATTTGTGTTTGTAGATTTAGGTGGAAGAAATTTTGAAGATCTTTTGAAGAGAAAAATTGAAGTTGTCAAAGTTGCAAAATTTGTCATAAAAGTTATCATCTTATGGAAAATTGATTATATAATTTATTTCCAGCTTTTTGAACTTGAAACATGTGAAAATTGAGAGATTCAGATCTGTAGCAAAGGCTTCCAAAAGTTGTAGGCAAACTCTAACTCAAAACCCATTCACCCCTAGGCAAATGAGTCCCAAGTTAGCTTCAACTTAGCACTTTTGGTGACTGGTAGAAATCATCTTACCTCTCTCTAAGATCTTATTTCTGGTTCCATCAGTATTGAGCTTAATCTATTAGATCCAAGTTGTAGATTGCATTTTGGAGTTAGTTTCCTATTTTTAATCTTTCTCCCCAAAGTGTTGTTTAGTCAGGACCCCCATCCTTGCAAGAAAAGGAAATCAGTAGATTTACACTTTGACTTGACTCCCCTAAAGGTTGATAGTCCTTTCTTGTCTGGATCTCATTTCCTAATGAAATAGAGAAAAATAGATCCTAATTACTTCATTAACCCCATTTCACATCTCTTAACCTTTTTTATTTGTCACTTAGTATACAAGCCATGCTTCATATTTTGTATTTGTTGTGTTACCTATGATATGCGCGCATTAACTTACAACACTTATATGAATTCATTAACATATAACATATATATGCATATTATATATATCTACATGTATATATGTGTATATGTGTGTGTGTATATATATATATATATATTTACATATATATCTTCACTCATAAATTTTTTTTAATCAATATTTGAATACACATACATAATCACATATTCCATATATATATATATATATATATATATATATATATCTTTCTTTGATTATTAAACACATATACTCACAATTCCTATCGATCAACATATATATATATATATGTCCCATTTTCCTTATCAATATTTCCATGCATATGGGTAATCCATTCATGAGCATGCATAGATACATCTATCTACATACACTCATACACATATTTACTCATGTGTGAGTTTATCGTAGATACATGCATATATACATATATATTATGTATATATTTCATTGATTTAAAATATAAACACAGTAAAATACTCACACAAGACAAGTGATTCAAACACATGCCTTGAATTCAAAAAATTCACAACAAGATCATAACGTCATCTAAACCATACTAAAGCAAGGCTAAGATCAACTTACCATTTTCTAGGCTACTGAATTGGCATCACTAAACTAAAGGCGAGTCTATGAAAGCTCAGTAAGAATCATTAAGGGTTACCAGACCAAGTTCCTCTCCTGAGTGATACTTCCCCTCTCTTCCAGAGGATTGAATCTACTCATGTATCCAACTTAGCACATTGCAGTAGTAGTTAGTTGAATCAATTACAACCATTTGCATCATATATTTCATAGAAAAATTCATTATATAACATTGATTTGAATCTTGAACATTCATTTATTGTATTTCTAAGATACTTAAAGCATAAACACATACATTTAAAGCATTTTCACTCAACTAGGTAAAAGTAAATAAGTAATAGTACAATGGGGTGTAACATATCCCCCCTTGTGAATCATCATCCCCGATGATCTTAAGTATCAAACTTAAACAATAAAACATAAACAGAACAATATAGGTTTTCAAGAATTATCATAAGTAGCAAACACATGAGGAAAATTTTGTTTGATCCCTACATAGTCTTCCTAGGTGGTTGAATATTGTGTATGTTGATCCCATTGGACTTTGCATTGCAAAACCTCTTTGTTATGCAAGCGAAGCTTACATGTTCCAAGCGCTTTGAAAGGCTCGATTGTCACCACCCTTGGGTCCTGAACCTGTAAAGCATTCCAATCAATGACATGATTAGCACCTAGTATATACTTCTTAAGGTAAGAGACATGAAAGACATTGTGCATCTGGGTAATAGCTGGTTGCAAGGAAATTCGATATGCAACAAGTTTGATCACTTCAAGAACCTCAAAAGGACCTACATAGTGTAGAGTTAGTTTTTTTAATTTTCCAAACTTAATAGAACTCTTATGAGGCTTGACCATTAACAAAACCTTTTCTCCTACTAAGAAATTTCTAGGTACCTACTTGGAATCTACATAAATTTTCTATCTATCATTAGCTTCCACCAATTTTTTCTTAATAATTCCAACTTGCTCCTCGAGTTCCAATAACATCTCTGGTCCTAGGCTTACCCTATCTTCAAGCTTATCCCAACTTACAAGAGTTTGACATTTCTGACCATACAATGCTTCGAATGGAGCCATCTTGATTGCAAAATGATAAGAATTGTTATATGCAAACTCAACCAATGGTAGGTAATCTTCCCACTTGTATTGTTGATCCATGCAATACATCCTCAATATATCTTCTAGTACCTAGTTAACTCTTTCAGTTTGACCATCTATTTCCGAATGATATGCTAAACTTATATTCAACTGGGTACCAAGTGAAGAAAACATGGTTTGCCAAAACCTAGAAGTCACATGAGCATCCCTATCAAAGATAATATTCTTAGGAATTCCATGCAATATAAACACTTTTTCAATAAATTTTTGTTCCATGACAAGAGTTGCATTGGTTAGATTCCCAGGAATAAAATGTACTACCTTGGTAAGCTTATCTACTATCATAAGAATGGCATTATGCTTGTTCCTAGACATAGGTAAACCTTGCACAAAATCCATGCTTATAACTTGCCACTTACTCTTAGAAACATCATGAGGATACAAGTCTTGTAGGGTGATGATGTTTTTCCTTCACCATTTGACACTCTAAGAATCTTGCTACGAAACTAGCAACATCTCACTTCATTCCCTTCCAAAAATATAAAGACTTCACATCTGCCAACATCTTGGTCACATCAAGATGTCCAAAGCATGTTTCATTGTGAACTTATTTCCACACCAAGTTCCTTAATTCTTCAAAATTAAGCACATACGTCCTTCCTTTAAACCTTAACAACCCACTAGGTTCAAAATAGAATCCTTCATACCTTGTGTCCTATGGATTATCTGAGAGTGATTTCTTGACTTGCTCATAGTATTCATCACCCTTGGATTTTTGTAACACTTGGTCTTTGAAGTCAATTTGAATTGCTACTATTGAAGTGATATGCCTTCTATGACTTAGGGCATTGGCTACCTGATTTTCTTTTCCCTTGATGTAGTTAATATTGAAGTCATAATCAGTTATCAGCTCCAACCATCTCCTTTTTCGTGCATTGAGGTTGGGTTAGGTGAACAAATACTTTAGTCCATGATGATCCATCTTTAGTTCAAAAGGTTTACCCATCAGATAGTGTCTCCACATCTGCAATGCATGGACTACTACTGCTAACACTAAATCATGTGATGCATGATTTTGCTCATATGGTTTTTGTTTTTCTAACTCATAAGCTATAACTTTCCCATCTTGCATTAAGACTCCACCTAATCCTTCACCTGATGCATCTATGATGATATTAAAGTTCCCTCTGGATTGGATACCTTCAAGATCAGTGTCATAGTCAACTTCTCCTTGAGTAGGTCAAATGTTGCTTGACATTTTTTCAGACCACTCAAAATTTTTCCCTTTCCTTTCCAATGAGGTAATAGGAAAATGTATCTTGGAAAATTTTGCAACAAACTTCTGATAGTAACCTGCCAAAACCATAAAACTTCTAACCTCAGGTACACTCTTTGGCACTAACCACTCAAGTGTCGCTTTTATCTTAGTTGGATCCACTAGGATTCCATTAGTCGTAATCACATGACCAAGATATTGAACTTCCTTTGAGAAGAAGGTGCACTTAGATTTTTTTTTGTATAACTTATGCTCTCTTAACCATTGTAGGACAATCTCTAAGTGTCTACAATTTTCTTCTTCATTCTTGGAACAGATTAAGATATCGTCTGAACAAACCAATACAAATCTATCCAAGCAGTCCCTAAATACATTGTTCATTAGGTTCATGAATGTTGTAGGTGCATTTGTAAGCCCAAAAGGTAGGACTGTGAACTCATAATGACTGTATCTAGTCTAGAATGCAGTTTTGAAACTATGTTCATCCTTGATCCTCAGTTGATCGTAACCTGAATGCAAATCAATCTTACAAAACATTGTCACTCCTTGTATTTGATCAAAAATATCATCAATTTGTAGTAATGGGTACTTATTCTTTATCAAGTAGCTTTCTTAAGCATCTGATAAACAATACACAAGCACAGCGTACCATCTTTCTTCTTCATGAAGATCACTGGCACTCCCCAAGGTGAAACATTGGGTTTTATTATCCCTTTGGACAACAAATCCTTTAATTGTTCCTTAAGATCCATGATTTTTGTTGTGGTCATCCTATAAGGTTCCTTGGATATAGGTTTTGTTCCTGGCACAAGGTCAATGGTGAAATCAAACTCTCTTGGGAGGTAGTCCAGGTAGTTCATCTAGAAATACATTCGCAAACTTCCAAAGCATAGGATACTTTTCCATATCTATTTCTCTAGATTCCACCATTTCACCTTCTTCAAATTCTTGAGAAATGAATTCCTAACTTTCCTCAAGTTTTTCCATTTTAACTTTGAAGATTTGACATCCTTTCTTCTTCACCTTATGCATATGTACAACGAATATCTGACACAACTTTATTTCCCTAGGTGTTCCTTGCAAAGACACTTGATTACCTAGGTTGTCTAAGCATTCTATAGTTTTAAAATGGCAATCCAATTTAGCCCTATGCTTCCATAGCCAATTCATCCCTAAGATGACATCATAAGATCCTGAGGGTGCTACTACAAATTTACCTCTGTAGAGAAACTTGGAAGTTCTACCCTTGTCTCAAAAAGACATTGCCTCACCTCAGCTCTTGTCTAGTTTGCATACTCTACAACCCAAGAATTTTCCATAAAACCAACCTTTCTAGAAATTTGACTAGCTACTTTAGGTGAAACAAAAAATTTGGTGGCTCCAGTATTAATAAGAATAGAAATAGGTATACAAAACAAAGTACCTAGAGTTTCTATCAAAGTGATCTGGAACTTAGCTTGTTGATTATCTAAAGTGACATGGATATTTGTTTGAGTACATCACATTGAGGAGGAAGAGAATTTCCTTGAGATTGTAAACTTGGTGGCTTGTTAGGACAATTGACATGCAAAATTATACCCACCACATGTGAAGCATCCTTTCACTAGTCCCCTTCTCCTTGCAGCCTATCAGTATTATGGGCATTTCCTCCAGTGTTACTATTACTATTGTTGAAGTTACTACCTCTATGATCCCTTCTAGGTTCACTCTAATTTTTTTGAGGTACTTTGTCTCCTTTCTTCTAAAATTTCGGTCCTCCACTAAACTTCTTTAGAGTTTGATTAACTTGAGGCCCATCAAAATTCTTTTGATTTGTATCTCAATAGATCAAGATAGCTTTAAGATTTTGCTCCTACTTAACTGCTTTCTCATAAAATAGATCCATGGTTGTTGGACTGTGAACATCAACTTCTCCATCTATTTGGTTATTCAACCCCATGATGAATTTCCCAATTTTAAATCACTCATATTTTTCATACATAGGTATGTACCTCAAAAGACAGGTGAATTTCTCCTAGTACTCGTTCACCAATGAGTCTCCTTTCCTTAAATTTTGGAAATTAGTGAGCTTTTGGTCATAAAAAATTTGGGGTAACCACCTTTTCCAGAATTTTCAACAAACTCACTCTAGGTTGTCCTTAAAGAACTAAGTCCTAATTCCATATTTTTATTCATCCACCAATTAGAAGCTTCTCTTGCCAACTAGAAGGCTCCCCAAACAAATTTTGTGACCTCAAAATAGTTTCTAATCTCAAAGTACTTTTCCATTTGTATCAACCAAGCCTCAACCTCATCTTGGTTGGTACTTCCTTCAAATTTAGGAGGGTAATTTTTTTCATATCCCTAAACAATTCAATTATCACATGTCTTCTCTTACTACTTTCTGACTTGGACTGAGATTGTGTTTTATTAATCCCATGTTCACTAATATGGGTGTGTTCATGATAATTTTCTCCCTCTTCCTCTTCATCATGAGGAACTTCCTCATCTTCATTTGGTATTTCTTATTCCACTCTATCTTTCCCCCTTACTTCTTGTTCAAGGTTTCCTATTCATTCCCTGGTTTCATCCATCATTGCCAGAATGCGATCCAACTTGGCTTCAACATTCTCAACCCCTTGTCCTACTTTCTGACTTTCCCCAAGGTTAGTGTGTGTTCTAACCATTTTCCAAAGTCAAAGTATACCGAGAGGGTTTCATGGAATTGGATCTAATAAATTTTACTTATTGTTTCCAAAACATCATAAAAGAGCATATTTTTATACAAACAATTCATTAAAAACTTATACACAAGTTTTGATAATAATATGATTTTCATTTATTCATAAGGATTTCAATATCATTTGATTTACATTGAATGAATATTCATATCGTCAAGAGGATAGTATCCATCGGATTCACTCTCAGATACATAATTTTGTGGGGTGTACCCCTCATATTTTTGCTCATCTCTATCCCGAAAAGGATAGCATCCCTTGGATTTATCTTTCGATACATAGTTTTGAGGTACATAACCCTTAGACTCGCCACTTGTGACTATTACAATAATTTAAACCATGGGTATAACACAAGGGTCTCTAAACAACATTTCTATATTGACACTATATTTTGAGGGCATATCCCTAGAAAGTGATAATGAGTATGGTTTTACCAAAGAGATAGGAGGTAAGTATTTTAAGTTGGCTTCATCTATCATCCTTCTCTTTTCATGGCTAACTTTTGATAGGGCATTGTTGAATGTCTCGGTATCACTTAGCCATATGGCATTGTCATGGTCAATTCCCTCTATGGTATGAACAAGGGCTTATTTTTCCTTCTTGGCCTATAGATAGTGCTCATTTATGATCATTGCCTTTCTTGCAGTCATCTTGATTCAATCCATATTGGCACAAGAATTCCAAACATTAGAATCACTTAATGTTGGAGAGAAAACATATCGAGCACATAGGTTCCATGGTTTAAACCTGGTAGCTTTGATACAATGTGTAACATGCCCAATGTTCTACTCACAATTTTCCTAAGTTTTCACTCACAAGTGGATAAACCATGATGCCATTACATCGCAATAAAAATTTCTTTTCCAAAATATAAATAACATGCATATTTGAAATAAACACTATTCCAAACTTCTATTGCATTTCATTGTAATTTTACAAATCTTTCCAAAGTATTGATTTCATATTGAATAAACTCAAGTTTAACATTCATGTTTACAATCTTCAATATAAATGGGTACAAAGTACATACATAGCTCTTCTGAGCTTCCAACACTAGAAATACGTATGGTTTAGGTATTTCCCCTTCAAATCTTAGCCACCAACTGATGAGGAGAAGCATCACTCAAGCGCTTTTCCACCAACCGCAGACTTACTGTGGTCCCCCGCATGTGCATCTACCATTCAGGTAATATGGCCCTACCCTTCAACAAAGAGATTAATTTGGTAACCTCATAATACTAGCCTTTCCTAATCTTGGTGTTGTGTCCTAAAAACTAGAACTTTACCATACAGTGGATACAACCTACGTGTATGTCAATCCCAGACTAGAATGCATAACTGGATCACAGTGAAGAAAGGACAAAAGGTTGAATGGACTGTAGAGACCTTGGAAGCTTTTGTATCCATTAACTAGGTCATCAAGGAGGCTTATGTCCTTAAAACTCCATAATTTGCAAAGCCTTTTCAGATATTTTCATTCACCTCAATGCACACTATTGCTGCTGTTATGCTACAGAAGAATGAGGATGGTCATGAACAACCTGTGTCCTTCAGTAAGTCATTGCAGGGGTCTAAATTAAAGTATGATATAATGGAAAAACAAGCTTTTGCATTAGTAAAAGCTATAAAAACTTCTAGGCCATATCTTCTTGGAGCAAAGGTGGTTGCTTATGTCCCTCATGCAGCTGTCAACGATATTCTGACACAGTCTGAAGTAACAGGAAAAAGATGCAAATGGATTAACAAAATCCAAGAGTTTGACATGGAGATACAAATTACTAAACTAGTATGAGGGCAAAGATTGGCTAAGTTAATGGTAGAGGCGAATATTGAAGTGAATCAAATCTCCAATGTTGAAAAAGGGACTGCAATTGCAAGCATTGAGCATATTCCTTGGTATGCAGATATCATGTATTACCTTAAGTACCTGAAGTGTCCAGAGGGATTGAGTGACAGCCAGAAAAGAACCCTAAAGTTTCAGGCATCTAAGTATGTTTTCATGGATGGATATCTATTTTGGAAGAACAAGGATGGTATACTATTGTTGTGTCTGGATGAATCACAAGCTAGGCATGTCTTAAGTGAAATGCATGAAGGAGTTTGTGGAGGACATTACTCAACCAAGACAACTGCGCATAAAATTCTCCGGGCAGGATATTACTGGCCCAAGGTTTTTAATGACTCTTTTACATATGTAAGAAAATGTGAAGCCTACCAGAAGTTCTCTAGAAAATTGAAGTATCAAGGAGCTTTGCCACTTTGACCCTTGCAAGCTGATGCCCCTTTTCATCAATGGGGAATTGATTTCATTGGAGAGATACAAGAAAAATCAAGTGGAGGACACAAATGGATATTGGTGGCCACTGATTATTTTACCAAATGGGTAGAAGCAATCCCAACTAAACAAGCTACAAGTAAAGTGGTGACAAATTTCTTAATGGATAACATTATTACCAAATTTGGTACACCATAAGGTTGATCACTGACAATGGGATGTGTTTCAGATCAGATGAATTCAGAAGCTTTTGTGACACATATGGCATTACTATTTCTTATGCAGCCCCTTACCATCCACAGGCTAATGGTCAAGCAGAGTCTAGCAATAAGAATCTTCTGAAGATTATAAGGAGGATGTTAGGTCAAAACAAGAAAGCTTGGGATTCAAAATTAAAACTAGTTGTTTGGGTTGATAGGATTACGGTAAAAAGGGCAATTGGAAAGTCCCCATTCGAATTGGTGTATGGAACACAAGCCAAGATGCCTTTGCAAAATTTGTTACCAGTCTACAAATTTACACTTCAGGAAGATTTGGATATTCTAGAACCTATGGAGGAGAGACTGGAGCAGCTAGCTGAACTTGATGAAATAAGGAGAGTTGCCCAAAACCAAAACATGAAGTTACAGACACAGATGAAATATCTATTTGATAAAAAAGCATAGGATAGAAAATTTGGAGAAAGTGATTTGGTACTGATGTGGAACGCAAGGTGTTAGGAGAAGGGCAGGCATGGGAAGTTTGAAGCCTTGTGGATAGGACCTTTTGTGGGTATTGGAAAGAAAGGTGAAGATTCATACTATTTACATAATATGGCTGGTGAAGATCAGGAGTTGCCTGTACATGGGCAATTTCTGAAGCATTTTTTCTCTTAAACAATACAAAGGATTAAGGGTTGCCAATGCATGGATAATCCTTAACAATCCTCTCAAAATTTTATCTTCCATGCATAGTAGTTTAGGAAATAAAAGGAACAAGACTTGCCAGTACATGGACAATCCTGATTTTCCTTCTTTCAAAATGAATTTTTCCATGTACAGTAGTGTAGGGCCACTTTCATTTCCATTCATTGCACCATGCTCACATGATCCATCATCATGTGTTTGGTCTACTCACCCTGAGATTTGGATCCTTGCAATGATCTCACAACCATTCATCCCCAGACGGAGCCACTATTAGAACTATAAAATTCTGATGATTTTACATGTTGCTCACACTCATAAGTTTCCAAATAAGTTCTACCATGAGCACATTTTCCCCATATTTGGCCATGTTGTCCCATAAAATCCATTTAGACTTGATTATTTCATATTTACTTTCCTATCGGCATGAGATTATCAGGGTTTCCCTGAACCATAATGCATTTGTGCTAATATATGTTTGTTGCAGCCTATCGGCAGGACTTCTCTAGTGTCACAGCAATCAAAAATCATATGCGGGCACCTATCGGCAAGAAATTAATCATTGTTCTGGCGACTAGGAGTTTCCCCATCGGCAAGAGAGTCTTCTTCGGGCTGAGGTCTTAGCGAGATCTTTATGTCTCACCAACCGGTAGCAGAAGGATACACATATCGGCAAGAGATTTTCTTCGGGGTGAAGTCTCAGTGAATTCTTTATGTCTCACCAACTAGTGCTGAATGAGCAAACACTTTGGAAAGAGTTGTGTCTTCAGTGTGTGGTCTTGCCAAATGCTTCGTGTCTTGTTGACCACCGATGAGGATATGCACTTCGGCCAAACAAATGGTATTCAGAATGAGGTCTTGGCGAGTTTGATGTGTCTTGCCGACGACCGATAAGGATATACATCTCAGTAAGAAACTTTTGCATCAGAGAGAAGTCTTGGCAAGTGGCTCCAGTCTCGCCGACGATATGAATGTGCTTTACCAAAGGTTATCAGGGTAAGGTTATACAGTCTTACCAACTCAAATGTCACACTAATATGTTGTTTCATCAGCGAGAAATCCTATATGTCTCAGCAATAGGAATGCATCACAGGGTATATCGGTGAGACTAAAATATATCAGAGAAATGTCTTAGCGAGTGCGTCGGGTCTTGCCGACTAAACACAAAAGGGATTTTATCGAATAGCTTTCAGAATGAAGTCTTGAAGTCTTGCCGATCTGAATGTCACACCGATAGAGATACGCATCGGTAGGAGTTAAGTCATCGAAGTAAGGTCTCAGCGAACATGTCTAGTCTTGCCAACAAAGCACGATGGGGGTCTACCAAGGGTTATCAACAGAAGGTCTTGCAATCTTACTGACTCATTTTGTCACACCGACATTTTGTTGAATCGGTGTGAGAATGATATTGTCACAGTGATCAAATGTAAACTTAAGGAGACTTTCGGTAAGACTAAGTATAACCTTTGAGACCTCTCCCCAACTATGAATTGTCTCAGCAACACACAAGATGGAAGGACAACTTTCGGTAGGACATAATGTGATCTATGGGATGTCTCCCCGACATAGGAATGTCACAGCGAAACACATGAGATGAAAGGAACATTCATCGATGAGACTTAATATGTCAATGAGATGGTTTAACATTACAGCGATGCACAAAAGGATACTTCTCGGTGAGATGTTGGACTTCGGCATGACTACGGAATGTCTCATTGAATGTCTCAATGATTGTTAATTGAAGCCTAAATACAGTTGGTTGCCGACATGTGAATGCGAAGCGATGTGTCTTTTTAGATGCTGATGTATAAATATCCATTTTCGATTGTAACAGGAATCATTAGATCATAGTAGATTAGACAAATAATAGGTAGGTCAGAAATGGATATAGTAGAATAAAATTTTTAGAACAGAGACTATGATGTATGATTTCAAAATGGAGATTTTAATGAAAATCAGTTGATGTGGCGGTTCATTTCTGGTGTCAATTGTCCGTTGTGCCATTTTTAAAAGTATTACTAAGTTGTCTCCAAGATTGATGCTTTCTAGTTGTTTAAATTGATATAACAAGTTTATATTCAATTTTTCAGTGCACATTTGTTGTATCTGTGTGGTTAATTGATTGGTTCTTTCAAGAAAAGATTAAATCCTTTGGGTTGATCACAGTAATTAGGGAAATTCATTTGGATTATTAAAGAAGAACTTAGTAGTCACAGTCTTGCATGTTTATACAAGTTATAAACAAAACATATGCCAAAAAATTTGAGTATTCTCCATAAATAAGTTGCCCATTTCTATTTCATTTGACTCTACATACCCAATAAGGCACTAGTCTCTGCATTTCTCACCATTTAGATTCATTCATTTTCTTTACATCTGTTAACTAAGCATATTAGGATTTAGTCTCGAATATTGGTATACAGTTTATACCAAATTTGATTTCATTTGTCTACTTCCATCTGCCATCGTGGACAAATCACTGCAAGAGAGGATCATAAGTCAAGTCTACCCAATTCATATAGGTACACCTACCTTGGTCTAGCAGCACCTAAAGAGTAGAAAGCTTAAACCATTTGGCTTTGTCTGTTACCCTAAAACGTACAAAGAGATTAGCAGCCTCTTGAGGCATTCTACCTGCATTTTTGAGAGCTAACAAATTGGTGACTCTACTGGGGAATTAACTTCAGAATCTGCACCTTAATCATAGAGTCAGAAATCCAAATAGACTCCACTAGGAATAGTAAAAAACAAATATTTTCTCACTTTTAAGAAAGTAAGTGGCGACTCTGATAAAACATTGCAACATGAATGGAAGAAGATCTCAATATAGGGGAGGTCATACTGGAGCCCCTGCTAGCAGTAGTAAGTGGACACACAAGGATGATAAGATTGACAAGGATAAAAGGATAAATGAGGACATGTGCATGACAAACAAAGACAAAGCATCAATTCCACATTGTGAAATGTATGACCATTATGATACATGGAAAGATAATTCAAGTGTAGAACCTTGTACCCCAGAAGATCAAAGAAATCCCTTCTATGATCCTTAGAAACAGGTTGAGTTTAGAGCTGAAATTGAGGCTGAACGAATCAGAATTCAGCAGAAGTATGATCTGAAAATGCAGGATCATCAGAATGAACTTATTGATCATGAATCTCCTCAAGAAAATTATGAATCTTTAACTTATGAAGAAGTTAAAGCATGGTTTGAATCTCAGAGAAAGGAGAGAGAGGAACAGGAAAAGGCCCAGATGATAAAGCAATGAGAGAATTCAAATTGCAGAAAGCTCAGAACACTACTCATATGGAAATGTGTGCCTCAATAATCACAGGTTGTAACCTCTATTGGAGCCAAGTCGGTGTGACATATTCTATATCTGGTCGGCGAGCAGATTTGTAGCCTTATGGTTTTTACAGCTCATTGTGACCTTGCAAGAGTCTTGTTGAATGCTTATACATTGGAGTCATCGGGATAACCTATGGTGGCTCGGTGAGAAGTCTTATCGAGTAATATGTCTCACTGACAGTACGTTACATTTTGTGGTCTTCAGCGTACCTTATATTCTATCAGTAAGAAGTCTTACTGATGTGTGAATGTCTTGCTGAACGGTTACACTTAGGAGTCTTCGGTGTGGCATGTGACTTCGCTATGAACTCCTGGTGACATGTGTTTCTCTTGCCATTGTTCATTGGGGTAACATGAATGTTCCAGTATGAAGTCTTGGCGATGTGTTTATGTCTCGCAGATGTTATAGTTTATTCTCAGTGTGACTCCTAGTGACTAGTGGTGCTCGGTATGACCTGTGAGTATTCAGAGTAATGTCTCAATGAGAAGAGTAATTCTTTCCAACCGTTTGGTGCTCGATGTAACATAAAGACCTCAGAGTGAAGTCTCAGTGATGAACGTTAGTCTTGCCGACTACTGATCACTTCGGAGAAAGTCTTAGAGCTTCGGTATGATGTTTCATCGATAGTGATATGTCTTAGTGATAGATAAACACTTCGGAGTAACCTTGAGACATCGGTGGGATGTCCTGGTGAAAGCGATGAGTCTCACCGACTGGTGGATGCTTCGGTGTAACGTAAGGAGACTCGGTGGGAGGTCTTGGCGAGAGTGGTCTATCTCGTTAATAGAAAACTAAAATCGATGCAACATGTGAAGCTCGGTAAAATTTCTTGGCAATAAGGAAGACTCTTGTCGATATCGATAGTGAAGACTTTGTGGCATCGGGGAGACACTGTTAGTGTCTCACCGATATGCCAACAAAGTTTGAACTCTTTTGACTGAATGATAACCATCTACATGGCTGGTATTCGACCAATCAGAGGAGCTGAATTGGAATCATTGGGGGAGACAGCTTGTTGTGGAAATTCTGTGAGGAAGCTCGACAGACAAGAACGACATGAATACATTCTGTAATGTTGCAAAGGTTCGGTTGGTTCGAAGAACAATTGGGTGAACAGTTTGAATTGTCTCAGAGTGATTTCTATTCTATGAAGACTGTAACTTGAAGGTTCTTGTACAAGTTTCATCATTGTGAAAACTGTTGTAATCTGACATCAAAAAGATAAGTCAGAACTCTGTATGTAATGTTTGTTATTGTAATACAAAGTGACTTCTCTTGGTGTGGTGGGATTTTCTCCCGTAAGGGTTTTCTCACATAAATTTGGTGTTCATCTGTGTTTGTCTAGTTCTCTATTTTTGCTATTCATTTCAAAGTGCATCTTAATTGAACTGTAATTGGAAAAATTAAAGGTGTATCTGCATTCTTTCCTGAGTTTTTGACGTTAGGAGAGTTGTTTCTGCATCTAGCTTTCCTTACACGGTATTAGAGCCTAGCCAGTTGTGTTATCCTTGTGGGTACATTGGGTTTTTTGTGTCAATTTTGTTCAGGGGAGTCTTGTAGAAGTTTGTTAATTCGAATTGCAAATTGAGATGTCTAGCACGTCAGGAAAGATTGAAATAGAGAAGTTCAATGACATCAATTTTGAGTTGTGGAAACTCAAAATGGAGGATCTCTTAGTGGATCATGATATGTGGCTTGCTGTGTCTGGAACTAAACCTATAGGCATGAAGCAAGAAGATTGGGACCTTCCAGATAGAAAGTCTAAGGGGTTGATAAAGCTCTGTTTGGCAGACTTTGTTCTTCTGAATGTGCATGAAGAGAAGACTACATCTTCCTTGTGGAAGAGACTGGCATCTATTTATCAGGGGAAGTCTTTGGTGAATAAATTTTTCCTAAGGAAGAAGTTGTACTCTTTGAGAATATAGGAAGGAGGGTCTGTAGTTGATCATTTGAATGCATTTAATATGTTGATTTCTTAATTAACATCTATTGGTGTAAAAATTGAAGAAGAGGATCGTTGTATGCTTCTATTGTGTTCTTTGCCAGACTCTTGGGATCATCTGGTGATGGTTATTGGGAGTACAACATCCAGTTTCAATATGGAAGATGTTGGTTCTTTGCTATCAGAAGAGATGAGAAGGAAGTCTTTTGAGATGGCGAAGGAAGCTCTTACTGTCAGAGGAAGGTCGAAAGAGAAAGGCAAGAAGAAGGATAAAAAATTGAAATTGAAATCAAAGAGGAGATCAAAGTATCCTGGCAAGAAGTCCAAGGTGAAATGTTGGAACTGTGAGCAACCTGGTCATGTCCGAAAGGATTGTAAAGAGGAGAAGAAGAAGAAGAAGAAGTATTCTTCTGACAATGATTCTTCTCATAGTGATGCAAACGCCTTCATTGCAGCCTTGGCTACACAGACATTAGATGATGTCTGGCTGATTGACTTTGGAGCATCTTTCCACATGACATCTCATAGAGATTGGTTTATGAAGTATGAAGAATACGATGGTGGAAAGGTGTACTTGGAAAGTGATTCAACTTTGGAGATTGTTTGTCGTGGAAGAGTCAAAATTCAATTCCCTGATGGAAGAGTGAAGGGAATTAATGATGTAATGCATATACCAGGTCTGGCTCAAAATCTACTGTCTATCAGTAAGCTAAATGATATCGGAGTGCAAGTCACGTTCTCTAGAAATGGTTGCAAGATGACTAGAGGATCAATGATACTAGCAAGGGGTGCTCGTATTGGTACCTTGTACAAGCTGGATGCAAATGTTGTTCAATGTAACAGTGTCTCTGGAAAGTCACTAAAAGCTACTCATGGAGGTAAAGAGGAAATTGTTCCAAATTGTGTAAACTCTATGGAAGTTAAACTTCCAGTAGAAAAGACTATGCTTTGGCATCATAGGCTAGGCCACATTGGAGAGAAAGGTTTAAAAACCTTGAAGAATAAAAACATGGTTGAGGGGCTTGAAGATTGTAACCTTGATTTTGAATTATGTGAACACTGTATATATGGAAAACAACACCGTGTTTGGTTTTATTTCAGTCCTCATAAATCTTCTGGTTTGCTAGATTATATTCATTTTGATGTATTTGGTCCAGTGAATGTTCCTTCTTTTTCTAAATCAAGATACTATGAGTCATTTATTGATGATTATTCAAGAAGAGCATTTGTTTATTGTTTGAAAAGTAAATCAAAAGTGTTCAGTTAGTTTAAGGAATTTAAGAACCTTGTTGAAAATTAGACTGGTAGGAAAATTAAATGCTTAAGGACTAATAATAGCGGTGAATTTTGTTATGATGAATTTGAGAGATACTGTAAAGACCATGGAATTAAAAGACATAAGACTACACCATATACTCCACAGCAGAATGGAGTTGTAGAAAGGTTTAATAGGGCAGTGATGGAGAGAGCACGAAGTATGCTCAGTAGTGCTAGCTTGGAGGAGAAGTTCTGGGCTGAGGCTGTATCTATTGCATGTTATCTAATAAATCATTCTCCAAACTCTACTCTTGTTGAGAAAACACCTTTGGAAGCGTGGTCTAGTAAGAAGCCCTCTCTTAGACATATTCGAGCCTTTGGCTATAAAGCATATGCATATGTGTCGTATGAGAAAATATCTAAATTGGAGAAAAAGGCTGTCAAATGTATTTTTATTGGCTATAGTGCTGGCATAAAAGGATACAAGCTTTGGAATCCTGATACAGAGAAGGTTGTATACAACAGAAGTGTAATATTTCATAAGCTAAAACCTTCTACCTTGGATCTGCAGTCAAAGACAAAGTCAAAAAATAATAAGGATGTAGTTGTAATTCCTCCTACACCAGAGAAAGAGGAATTCAAAATTCAAAATGTACCTGAAACTGAGGAGAGCTCAAGTAGTTCTGAAAGTTTTGAAGAAGAAGAAGAAGAACCTCAACCTCAGTAAGTGAGGAGGTCAACCCGTGAAAGAAAAAAACCTGATAGGTATCAGTTCTCTTTGATAGATTCTACTTGTGCCTATGCTTTAATTTCTAGCACTGATGAGCCTAGGACTGTAATGCCCCGTCTTATAACCTAAGAAATGTTGCAATTGTCTATAAAAGTGAAATAATTTTTATTTTTTTTAAAGTAATAATATTAACTTAATTAGTTGCATACATTCACTAAGTTACGCGATGTTACACTATTTGAGATTCCAAGACAACTTTAGTATTTAGCATTGCACATATTTAATTAACATAAACTTAAAAATAAACATTGCATATCATTTGAATCTCCATTCATGATAATATAAAGTACAAATATGATTCTTACATTGCATTTGAAATGGCATTACAATACTCATTCTTCAGATGAGGTAGTGTTGACGCCAAAATTTGACGAGGTAACAGTGCCTTATGGGAAACTCAGTTCAAGGGGGACCCTTTTGCGCCAAACTGAGTGACCTTCGAATTTTAAAGAAGTCGGCTTCTTCTATAATGTTGTTTTTTGGGAAAGGGAAAAGGAAATAGATATAATGAAGTAAAATCTGATCTAAGGCGATGCACCAAACTTTGTTGATGGGCACGATAAATCATAGATTTAGGGGCCTGAATGGTGTTGTCATGTTCCAAAACGTCAGAGACTTAAAACTATAGCATGAACAGTTCATTTATTGACATAAAATAGTATTGCATACATCCTTACTACTAAGAAGAGTCATTTAGACATGATTTAGATAAGCAAGCTTGTATTCAATATATAGAAGTCTTGTCAAATGAAATGCTTAAGACAATAAAAATCACAGTTTACAGTTTAATCAAAACATGAAAAATAGAAAGGCCGAACAGTGGGCACAGTCTGAAAGTTTCTTGCGAATAAACATGTAAAAGAGGCCTGGTGTCTCTTGCTAAAACCAGTATCCTTTTTCTAAAATTTCTTTCTCCTCTTTCTCTCATTGCTGAAAGAGTATATATAGCCGGGGAGACAATTCCCACCGCTTTGGAGAGTTGTAACAGAAAAGATTTCCCAATACCCTGCAATGATGCCAAAATCAAAAGATTCCCAAAGGCGTTACAATGGCAATGAGTTAGAACACAACATCTGGTCATCCAGTTGCAAGCGCGCCCTTCGCAATGATGGCAGTGGTCCCAGCCAGACTTGAGGCGACAAGTGTCATCCACCACTTCAAACGACCCTGACGAGCGGCACCCAATAGCGTAATCTCCCTCAGCTAGCCTATTGCCCGCTTCTTGGATCAGTTGTAAGGCATGTGGCAACCTATCGCTGCCCGAACAAAAACTTCCCTCATTGTTGCCGAGAGATTGCGAAGAAGCAACACATGTCCAATAGGATGAGGTCCTTGTTGCAGTGGAGAGAAAGGTACATTAACCGGGTGCGAAAGACGTGTGGCAGCATTTCGCAGCCCGCGGTTGTTCACCTCCCTGCTGTTTGAAAAATCTGTGAATGATTGCCACCTAGCAGAAGGTGGGGCCCACCAAAAATAAAAGAAGGCCCGCGGAAGCATTTCGCAGCCCACAGCAGCTTATTTCATTTTCGCATGAAAAACTTGCGACATGCTGCCACGTAGCAAGATGGAGGTCCCTCTGACAATCTTTTTAGAAGCGACGGCCTCCGCGATCTGTTTTCATGACCCAAAGAGACCACAAGGCAAAAATAAATAAAAACCCCCGCAAGCGAGACACGTGGATGCTCAGCGCAGCTCCTCAGGACCCGAAAGGGAAGCTGCTACCCGAAGTTGCGAAGAAGAGATGCGCAAAAGGTAGAGATCAAAATTCAATGGAAAGCTGACTAAACTCGGCGACGCACAGGCCGGCGCACACACATTTACAAAAGAAACCCGAAGGGAGCTGTTAGAATATTTAGTTTAACAACTTTTGGCGACTATCAGGGGCGTTTCGGACAAGGAACAGAGAACCCAAAAACTCTCTGGTTCTGTAGACCAGAGCTTTATCCATTGGGCGAATGGAGTCAGAGTTTGGAAAGAGCAGCTTGCAAGGGCGACCATTCACTTTCGGACGGCTTTGCCATGCTGCACAAATTTTCTTGTGCCCCGCGGAGATCAATAGCTTCCTTGTGAGGCAGCACCTCAGGTAGGCCAGCGCCTGCTTGGATATGGAAAAGCAGCTGGGAGAGTGGATGAATTATCATCTTAATGTTGGTTGCCGTTGGGGAACTGCCGAACTCCCTGAATGCCTTCGGGTCATTTTCCTTCTGCTCAATAACCTCCACGATCTGTTTTGTTGTCGCAATGGAACCATCCTCGAGGAACGGGGACGGCAGCCCCAGCTTGCCTAGCTTGGAGAAACTTTCCCGAATGCCATTCAGTGCCTTACCTAGAAAAGTCACCGCTGCCTTAGTGCACTGGAAGGTGAAGTGACAATGAATGAATGTATTTGCTATTTGAGCAGCAATGTCCCGATCTTCGATACCCGCCCCGGCAAGGATTTTATCCGAGACTGAGTATAGCTTGTTGAGCAAGTCCCTTGCCTCAAGAACCTTCTTTAGGATGAAACATGGGAACTGCTCCATTGTGTCATTGGCCTCTTGATTTAGCCTTGATGCCTTGGTGATAAATCAGAGGGTAGACTGCAGTGTTAGGCAAAAGGTCTTGACTTTCTCCCAGTGAGAAATGTATAATTGCCTAACCAACGGAATGACATCAGGTTGGGTAGGGGCAGGTGGCAGAGAGGCTTTAAGTGAGGAAATCTTTGCGTCCCTTGAAATGAGGGCCTCGGCTAATTCTTCCTTCTTCTTTTTCTCAGACGCCAATTGCTCCGCATAGCTGTTCATTTCTTTATTCCAATTCTGTTCTGCTCGGGAGTGGTTCGCTGATTGCTCCTCCAAGGAAGCCTTTGTCTCTCAGAGTTCCTCTTCTAGTTTAGCCTTCAGGCTTTTAAATTCGACCTCTTTCTCCTATACTTGTTGCTCATACTGCTCTTGTAGGTGCTCCAATTCCTCTCCCTTTTGTGCCATCACCTGACTATACTTAAGGCGGATGCGTTCAAGCTCTTCCTCTTTTGACTGTAGGCTCTGTCAGGCCGCCTGGTTCTTGCTTTGCAACTCTTTTACTAAGCCTAGGTTAGCAACCTGAGTTTTCGCAATTTTGCCTTGAAGCCTATTCCTCTCCTTCTCTGTTGTCAGCGCCCTTTCAGTCATTTGGGCGATATTTGCCTCTAAGGATTTCTCCTTTGTCTCTAGAAAGCTCACCCTCTCTTTGGTTTCCTTGAGCTGCTCATCCTTCTTCTTTAACTGGCGGCCAATTTTGAGGAAGTCAGAAGTGAGCACCCATTGCGTCTCCTCCATGATTTCAACCTTATCTTGTGGCCTGGCTACCTTCATGTCAAGTCCGACAGCATAGATCTCATAGTCTTCGGGTTGCATTTCTTTTTGAGGCTTGCTTATCCTTGGGTACATGGTTACGAATTTTAATTCTTGTCAGGCCTCATCATATGACGCTTGTACTCTCAGCTCGGTGGGAGCATTGTCATCCTTTTCCTTACATCGCCTCATTCTATTTGCGCGCGCCTCTTTTCCATAATCTATCTGCGCTATGAATTCAGCTAGTGATGAAACTAGCCCACCTGCGAAAGGAACACCAGAAGGCAGGGCATAGGGATAGGTAACCTTCATAGGCACACGCATTTGTTTCTTCTAGAGGGTGACTATTTGTGGGGAAAAGTGTGGCATGTTCCATATCTTCGCCTGAGAACTATCAGCAGGGCTAGGTATTTGTAGCGGCTGAATCACGGATTCAGTCATAAGGTTCATTGGCCGGGGAAGGGAAGCTGTTGACTGGATGTCAGCTTGTTGCAATGGAAGAGGATCAGTAAGCATAGCGGAAAAAGAATGGGGGCCGACTGGGGGAATATTTTCTGAAAGCAAGATGAAGAAAGTTTGAGCGGCAGTGGTAGGCGTAAGCATACTCAGAGGAGTAATTATAAACGGTTGGGTCTGTGAAAACTGGGCAAATCCAACCGAATGAGCTGGATCAGAAGCAAAAGGTAGAGGGCTTGGACTTATGGCAAGAGTTGCTAATGGAGTAGGGGTGGATACAAAGGAATGAGATGCAAGAGAGGAAGGAGCGAAATGTACCTATTGACTGGTCGATGGTTCCAGGATCCTCAGTGACTTGCCCGCAAACTCTGATATTTGGCTAGCAGTGGGCACTTCTCCTCTGATGAGTTCTTGCAAAACCCCTCCGATAACACTTTTTATGTGCTGCCTTTTCGCTGGCAGACATTCACTAACTTCGGCAGTCAGATCCTTTTGATGAGGCGTTAGCCTGGCCAGTTTGGCGGCCCAAGTGTATGTGTGTGAGCCTCTTGATATATTAAAACGTACATTAGTGGCCACATAGGCGTCATGCCCGGAGACGTTGCCCCCTTGCGCTGAAGAGGATGATACCACCACTTCTTCTTCATGCTCCTCGGATCCCTCTTCGCTCCTGTCAACACTAGAGATCGGGCTGGGGTGGCCTTCATTCTACCATCTATCAAATTCTTAGTCATCCTTTAGCTGATTATAAGGAGTATCCAACTGTGCTGTTTCCTGGCGATATTTCTAGAAAGCTCTTATTTTTTCATCATTCCATTCATTATCTCTCTTTAACTTGTTGTACATGTTGCGCTCCATCGGAAGATTGTCCCTGGCAACGGCCATAGGGAAGTAGAACTTGTGCCATGGACCCCTAGTGCCCGGCGTAGGGATTTGCGCTAATTCCACAAAATCTTCCTCTCTATCTGTCCGCGGATTAAGCCATTTTTCATAGTATGGTCGGGAAACATGGGTAACTTTCATATGTGGCTCTGGTAAGTCATTGAAAGGGTTGTACTCTCATTTATCATTTATCAGTACCAACCCTAAATGTGTCAGCTTCTCTTCTAACAACTTGTGCGATTATTTTTTAACCAATGTTACCGACTTGAAACTCTTCGGACAAGTGAAGAATCCCTTCCTCTTAACACTTTCACTGCTACAGAAAGTGAAATCAATGACACACACCTGCCAAAAAAATTTCAGCGCAAGCACTCTATCGGTGACGCAGGCTGGGAGCAAGAAAAGGTTTGCCAGTAAAACCCTACATTCAGAGGATTGTAAAATCCCTGCCTAAGAACTAGTCACAAGCAGGGGTGTAGCCTTGCATAAATCTGGTCTGCTCCTGGGTGAGCCGGACGATAACACCTTCTCTGATTAAATCATTCAATACCGGGGCTATGAAATAGTCCGCGAATGCATAATAGTCATATGTTGCAGAAAGGAAAGGTGTCCATGTAGAGACCGGCTTTCTTTTATTCTGCTCATCAAAAATTGATAGCGGAATAAATCAGGCAAAGAAATCTGGATTCTGATGCAGGAACATGTGGACCAGGTAGGAAAGAAATCTAAACTTCTTCTCTGCCTAATAATTCTCCATTTGATGTATCATTTCTTCAACCATGAACTCAGCAAAATCATACCAGAAGAGTTCATGCTACTTATGAAACAATATTGCAGGGCCCAGTTGAAAAGCTTCGATCTTCTCATCAGAGTCTCAGCTACAAACAAATGCCAGCATAGACATGGCATCCTGGAGATCATCGCGGAATGAACTACGCAATAATGGGATACTTGGTGCTTTAGCGGATGCGACACCTTTCTTATTAGTCTCCTCTAACAAGAAATCTAAGACGGTTTTCATCTTCCTCCATATTTTCTCCCCCTTGCTTGGGCGAAAAGGCTCGATAGTCTCCTTCCTCCTACTTGGGTCCAGGAGACATAACATGTGCCAGATGGCTTTTGGGCTGATATGCACCCTTAAGTTGCGACCTTCAATGCAGTGAGTATCTAGATTATAGTGTTGAAAAGTGTGTCGACCACCTCCGGGCAATAGTGCACCAGTGGGACCATATATTGTGGGAGACCACTATACCAGACTCTACCTACCGTGGATTGGTCTGCCTTTGTTGCTGATAACCTTGCACAAGCCGCCTCTCTGAGGGATTTAGGGTTCTTCGCAAGCTTTGAGTCATAGATATTGTTTCATTCTTCTTTAACCTTTTTCTGGTTACTCCATTCCTTGGGTCTATCCAGCTCTTCGATGTGGGCTCTTCTCATCTTCACGGGTATACCAGGTGTGGCATATGCTACATCCTCGTATATGTACACCTCAACTGAAGAACAAATAGCCGTGAATAGTTCCTGGCTAATCTCCTCCTACATCGGCTGAGCTAAAGATTCTGACATTTTTCTTTCTCTGCAGAATTTGTAAGCTCATGGCCTACGAATATGCTTGCTCTAGATAGATGGACAGAAAACAACTCTGCACTTCCCTTGCATTTGTAAAAAGACTTTGAACTATTAAGCTTTTTCATGCAATAATAGCAACATTTCCCAACGTGGTAGGCGAAAGCAAGCCTTTTGCATTTAATTCAGCATGTACCGTTAATCCTACAACTCGTGCAAGATGAACTGATTGCTATTCCGAGGCGGCTAGATTTCATTATTACATTTATGAGATCGTGTGATACGCCTTGATCTTCTTAGAAATTGAGCTTGCAACTGGCCTTCTAACCTTGCGTTTGCATGCGCTGGCAATTAATATCCTGGCCGAAATGATTACGCCAAGCAAACGATCACCGCCTGAAAAGATATGAGTATCGCCTTGGGCTCTAGGATGCACTTGAGAGATGACACAATAGCCTACGGCCATACGTCCTTTCACCAACAAGCGCCACCTTTTTAAAGCTAATTAATCAGCTTCATTTAATTAAACACGCCTTGAGCCGTGCTATCATGGATGTACCAGCCCAAAAATGTAAACAAACGCAAACTCGGCTTTCGAGACAGTAGCTAGCATAATATCACATTTTTTAGAGGCGGATTGGCATGTGTCTTGTCAATTTTTCTATAAATAGGCCAGTCGATAGTGAGCAAAACAAACTTAGCATTTGAGAAGTGATAGGTTAGCAGCAGAGCGTTAAACAAGTCTTTTCACAGATTAGGTGGTGCACAATTCTGGCATTAACTTAGAAGCCCAAGGACAGTGTCAGGAAAAAATGGATACCCCAATTTGCGTAACCTCATTTAAATCACAGACGGCGTTTCTAGGTGAGATTTCCACTAGGAGGCTGAAAAGGATGACGGAGAACAAGCATTCGTTGGTTCTGGTAGCCATTAAGTGGGTCTTAGGCAAGGATTGCGTAGGATATGAGGATAAGTATAGGGTGAATACAGACATATGCTCACACTTTGTAGCGTCCATTTTGGACATTTGTGTTCCCCGACCACTTATCCTGAAGTTGGTTAAAGAAATCTTTCTGAAGAAATACTTGAATGGGCTTGGTGAGGTTGTTGCACATGCTACATATGGGATAGGCCTACCAACAGCCAGTGACCTGCGTCGCTTTATTGAAGAAGAAGTCATCGTCGTTTGGCTGCCATTCCTCAACGGATTCCGTCTATAGACCCGTGACCAGCCCCAGTAGAGGGTTACTCAGGCCCTACACTTCCTATTTCGGAGCTACAACGTGATACCTTTCTACGACATAGACTGGTACACTAACTTCAGGAACCTGGTGTTTCCACCGCCAACGACGGTTGCATCAAATGATGCTGCCAGTGCCGCTGAAGAGCCCGTGGACGAGGATGAAGTGGACGCTGCAGTGAATGCGTCGATTGCTGCCAGTCATGCCTTTGGATAAATTACCCATTTGCCTTCCTACCCAAAATGTAACTCATGTTTTAGATAAGCCTAATAAAAGGCTATCATATATAATATACCTTGATACTTGTATATTTTGGAAATCGGCCTCCCAGCCATTTTGTAATGAAAGAACATATATATAAATATATACTTCTCATTTTAAGGAAAAAATCCATGCTCTTTTTGCTTTTGTGTTTAAAAATTTCTGGGTTTGCAAGTTTTGTGCACTATTCTTCATGTATGAGTGTATTTTGTGTAAAGCAACCCCGGTGTGTTACCTGCCAACGATAATGAGCAAATGCGTAGAAAGACAACTGATTCTAGAAAAATAACAGGCCAAACACAGGAAAGGAAATGAAAGCACTATTTACATCTGTACAAGGTAGAGCTTAATGCTTAATGAAACAACTTAAGATGAATCCCATTGACCGGGATTTCTAATGGCTCTTGTTCCATATTTTCCAACTCAAAAGCGTTGTGTTGCCTACAGTGAATGATTTTGAAGGGTCCTTCCCATAGGCTATCAAATTTCCCGTGCTGACTTGGCTTCGCAGGCATGCTGTCATATTTTAGCACTAAGTCTCCACTTTTCAGACCTTGGTCGAAAGCCTTCTTCTCAAACCATCGTTTGACCACCTGTTGACGGCTTGTCATTGCTATTAGGGAATTTTCCCTTTTTTCTTGTACTTCCAACAGTTCGGCGAGCCGAACCTCCATGGCTCCATTTTGTTCTATCTCAAGGGATTTTAATAATTGTATTGTTGGGATCTCCATGGAGATAGGTAACAGTGCCTCCTTCCCATATACCAGCTCATAAGGCGAAGTCTTAAGGACTTGCTTAGGAGTTATACGGTTTGCCCAGAGCGCTTTTCAGATAATTTTATGCCATTCCCTCTAGTGCTCTGAGCCAACCTTTTTAAGGAGTTGGACTAAGCTTTTATTTGTGGACTCGGCTAGGCCATTTCCCTATGGATAATAGTTTGATGATGTTTTAAGGAATATGCCATTCTTTAATGCGAAGTGACATACCTTTGTACCTAGAAATGCTCTGGCGTTGTCTGAAATGATTGTCTTCGGAAGGTCGAACCTCATCCCCAGTGCTTTGAGAAAGTCTACAATCTTTGTTTCTGTCGCACCCTTAAGGGGAACAGCTTCCGCCCACCTTGTGAAGTAGTCTGTAGCTGTTAGGATCCATTTATGTCCGGCACTAGAAACCGAGTTGATCATTCTGATGAAGTCTAGGCCCCATTGCGCAAATGGTTCATCCGCCACGATAGGTTTGAGGGGCATTGCTGAATTCTTCCTTCTGTCAGAGAAAAACTGACATTTTTTACAAGCCCTTACCAGTGAGTAGGAGTCACTGAAAAGTGTAGGCCAGTAATATCCAGCTCGCAGGACCTTGATAGCGGTAGTTTTGGCAGAGAAATTTCCACCTTCGTCGCTATTGTGAAATGCGTCGAGGATCCTCTGCGCCTCCCCTGAAGTAACGCATCGCAGGAGCACACCATTGAAATTTCTTTTGAAAAGGACTCCTTCTATCAACGTATATCCGCAATTCTAAAGCTGGTAATACCTTCTTTTTTGGGATGAGAGGCCTGGCGGATACCTTCCGGTTTGCATGAAGTTCATTCTATCTATCAGCCAATCGTCTTCCGACCTTGGTTCATTTATCAGGACAAGCTTTGGCTGTTCCTCCTTGGTAGGTACCTCCTCGTTCTGTGCCATATACTCACACAGTCCTCTACCTTTAACAGTCTTAGTAGGCCTGACCTCAATGTCATACTCTAGGATCTTTGTAATCCAATTAGCCCTTTTTTCTGTAATCTCTCCTTCCATGATGTATTCATGCACACTAGAATGTGCGACATATACCAGAACTTTGTTACAGGAAATTAGATGGCAAAACTTTTTAAGTCCCTTTACTATTGTGAAGGCCTGTCTTTTGACGAAGTCATAATTCACCTCATATTCCTTTAGGGTTCAGGAATAGAACGCCACTGGATGCTCTCCCTTTCCATCTCTATCTTTTTGAGTCAGGATAGTAGCGATACTGGACTTACTACTGAAGGCATACATTATAAAATCTTTGCATTGATCTGGATTAATCAGCACCGGGGCTGTGGAGATCGCTTCCTTGACCTTTTCAAAAGCCTCCCGAGCTTCTATTGTCCACTTGAAAACTTGATCCTTTTTCAGCATTAGGTTGATCGGCCTAATCATTCCCGCAAAATCATAAATAAATTTGCTGACAAAATTTACCTTGCCTAGAAAAGACTGGACACCTTTCTTATTTACCGGAAGGGGAAGCTCCTTGATAGCCTTTACTCATTCGGGGTCAATTGAAATACCTTCTTTAGACACATGTCGTAACAGCTTACCCTGTGGTACTCCGAATACACATTTATTTGGATTTAAGGAAACACCGAACTCCTGGCATTTTTGAAAAACTAATTACAAATGATCAAAATGATCATCTTTAGATTTAGAGAACACAGTAAGGTCATCCAAATAGATTAGAATAAACTTATTGATCAGTTCACTGAATGCGATGTCCATTGCTCGCTGGAAAGTTGCCCCCGTGTTGGATAAACAAAAAGGCATTTTAGCATATGCAAATGTTCCCCACTTGGTGGTGAACGTAGTCTTGTGCTGATCTTCTTCTTTAACTCGAATCTGGTTATAGCCAGAGAAGCCATCTAGCAGAGAGAACATTTCTGATCTTGCAACAGTTTGGAGGATTAACTCCATAGAAGGCAATGGATAGTGATCCTTCAGAGATGCTTTGTTTAGGTCTCGAAATTCCACACATAAGTAGATATCGCCATTCTTCTTTATAACTGGTACCAGATTTGATACCCAAGTACTATGTTTGATTAGGAAGACAATACATGAATCAATGAGCTTGGTTAGCTCTTGTGCCATTAGGGCTTCAACTTTAGGGTTGACTGGCCTCTGCTTCTGTCGGACTAGTTTTTCACCTTCTATTAGTTCAATAGTGTGCTGAATGATGCCAGGATTGTAACCCTCCAAATCATCATAGAACCAGGCCACTACTCCATATTTTTTGCATAAACTGATAAGCCTTCCTCTATCTTGTTGTGGGATATCTTTTCCGACATGAAGATTCCTGCCATCGGAGACCCGAAGGTTTTCATAATCACTTTTGTCTACCACAAACTTCCACTTATCATTTTGGGCATCATTACAATTGAAAAAATTCTCGAGAGCAACTAACCCTTTCAGAATTTTATTTGACTTGAGCTGCATAATTTGTCCTTCATAGGCCTTGGCGATCTTTGGTTGAAGTTGATCAGCAAATTCCCCTGAGTGCTGGATAAACGAGGCGATGTGCTCATCACTCTCAAAGACTTGCCAACTCTGATCATTATCGGGAATTGTTGGTCGGACAAGCACTCGCACTGAATATTTGTTCTGAAGCAAGTCAAAGACAGGATTAAACTGAGCACCGATCACCGCCATGCGATCTGCATCACTATTCTGCATTTGGGGAATGGTTAGGATGTTGAAAGCTTCAAAACCTTCAATCAGGTCCTAGATCCGATGCCGGTAAGATCTCATTCAGACATTCTTTGCTGCGAAAATTCCCTGAACCTGATTAACTACCAATTCGGAATCTGTGAACATAATCAATTGCTTGATACCCATTCGTTCCGCTAGGCTTAGGCCTTGGACTAACCCTTCATATTCAGCTTCATTGTTTGAATAGGTGAATTGGAATTGGAAAGACCTCAACAATTTTTCCTTCTGTGGGGATATTAGACATACCCCTACTCCAACTCCAACTTTGCTCCTTGCTCCGTCAAAATACAATGTCCACAGCTCATTTGCTTGGTTATCGTCGAATTCTTTGGCAACCTTCGGAAGAACCTGGTCTTCATCATAAATCACATATGTGCCCAATCCAGTAGCATGATAATTCCCAAAAGGATCATTGTTTATGTGTTCGCTTAACAGAGCATCTTCCCTATCATGGTCTCCACTCACCCTCTCTTCCTCCAGTAGTTTGACACTATACATGTCCTGCTTGGTGATAGAGGTATGTGCGGCCTCAAAATTGATCAGGGCCTCATCCGCCACATGTTCAGAATGTAGAGCCTCCAATTCTATCTTCATTTTTGCGCCATGCTTGGTCCTAAGTATTATATGTGACCAATCTAAAGACAAATATCCACCCACCTTTGAAGTAAATTCTTGGGATAGATAGAGACCAAACATAGGAGGAACATCTATGATCACCGTATCTTGCAGGACCGTGATACTTGGGCAGGAAAATAACATTAACAGAAGCGCTTTGATGACACCCACGGTATCAACCTTATTTCCATCCAGCTGCATTACCCCTTTCTTCATAAGTTCATAACTGAGCCCCAAGGCTTCGGCTATCAGTTTTGGCATAACCGTTGTACTAGCGCCAGAATCAATCATAGCATTATGTAATAGCTTTTCCCCTATGATGAGAGTCAAGAAGAAGGGTTGAGGTTTTGGCCTACCTCTGCTTTCCGCATGGGGCTCCTTCGCTTTGTCTGTAAGGGCCTTAGCCAGTGGCATTTGATAAACCACCTCTGTACTGGCAGACGGCTCTGTTGGTGCTGAGCGGATCTCTTGCTGAAGCACCTTTTGAAGCATAGTCTTCTGTTTCGAGATAGCTAGAATGTCCTATAAAGACGCATTAGCGGATGGTTTCTTTAATTTCTCCACCACATTAAAAGGTGACGAGATTGAAGATTTATGCTCCTTTGCTTTTGTTATAATAATCTCCTTCCATGGTTGAGAAGGCGAAGAGACGGTCAAAGCACCGGGAATTTGATCGGACACGCCTTTGCATTGCGGGCTGTCGAAAGTGAAACAACAAGCTCACCAGTGAATCTCCTCTTTGAGCATGTGTTATAGTCAGATTGCACCTGTAGTGTTTCAGCTATGGATGTGTCATTGGCAAACACTTTTTCCTCATCTTCCATCCAGGAGAAGAGTGTATGATCAGGAGCAATATCGGACTCTTGCTTTAAAGACATTCCTTGCATTTGCGCGGTAAGGACCGCATTCTCCATCGCCGAGGTACATAGGTATTCTTCATTTTCTGTTGTAGTACCTTGACTACGTTGCTCTGCTACCTTTTGTTGTAAGTTGCCACGCGGACAATTTTGGGGCATATGTGCATCATTGCAGGGAAAACACCATGGATTGATGTCATCAATAAGATTGTTTTGTCCTGCAGTTAATTCTCTATTTGAGCTTGGCAACACACTTGTGAGTGGTGTAGGCACTGGGACCATTTGGTTGGTAGTCGACGCTGGTGGATTAGTGTGAGGCGCACTCTAATATTGATTTTGCTGATAAATAGACCGCCCACCCTGATAGTTTTGATATGCGGGCCATGGAGGAGTTGTTTGGTTCCGCTTGAGAGTTGTTATGTCATTTGTCATAGTTCGCAACATCTCTTTGAGGTCGCCTATTTCATCCTTGGAAGAACCCGATGTAGAAGCCAAGCTTTCAGGAGCGGCCTCTTGTGCTGAGTTTGATATTTCAAGAAATATCGGGATAATAGGTCGGGGAGGCAACTTTCCACAATCTATCAAATGATTCTTAGCTTTGATAGCGGTAGCATAAGAATTTGGTAGAGTGGCTCCTCCCAAAGACTTAATCATCACAGAAATGTCAGGGTTAATGGACTTCAGATAAAATATGAACGCCAGTTCTGAAGTTGGGCGGATGGTCACAGGAATCCTCTGCCAATTTGAGTGAAATTGGGCATTGAAATCCGTCAGAGCCTCCTGGGGCACTCGTCTTATGACCGATAGCTGATAATATAACGAAGACCGATCTCTGTCATTTGAAAACCTTTCATAGAATGGATCTCCGAGGTCATCCCAAGTGCGAATTAAATTTGGAGTCAGTGTTCGGTACCAATCCAAAGCCTTGCCTTTGAAGGACGCAGCAAGGAGCCTCAGGGCTACATTCTGCGATGTAATACCGTGTACCAAACATACATCCACTACATCCTGCAAATGTTCTACTGGCGTTTTTGTGTTGTTTCCAAAAAATTTGGGAAGAGCTTTCAGGGCCGAAACCAGGATAGTGCCCCAAACAGCGGGTGCTACCGGAGCTACCAGGGGACTTCCAGCATCCCATGCTACATAGTTTCTATTCGCAGCTGGCAACATGGTGAGAGAAAAGGGCGGTGGGAATGGAATGGTTACTAGCTGATTTGCGGTCTGGACTGTCCCTAGTGGAGGTACTAGTAAACCTGGGTTATTTGCAGTTTGGGATCTAGTTACAGGTCGATGGCTCATACACCCCTCTATAAGGTAATTTCATTAGTTCAAGTCCCACCGGGCGTGCCAAAAAAAGGACAAACTGTTGACGCCAAAATTTGATGAGGTAACAGTGCCTTATGGGAAACTCAGTTCAAGGGGGACCCTTTTGCGCCAAACTGAGTGACCTCCGGATTTTAAAGAAGCCGGCTTCTTCTATAATATTTTTTTGGGAAAGGGAAAAAGAAACAAATATAATGAAGCAAAATCTAATCTAAGGTGATGCGCCAAACTTTGTTGATGGGCACGATAAATCATAGATTTAGGGGCCTGAATGGTGTTGTCACGTTCCAAAACGTCGGAGACTTAAAACTATAGCATGAACAGTTTATTTATTGATATAAAATAGTATTGCATACATCCTTACTACTAAGAAGAGTCATTTAGATATGATTTAGATAAGCAAGCTTGTATTCAATATATAGAAGTCTTGTCAAATGAAATGCTTAAGACAATAAAAAGCACAGTTTACAGTTTAATCAAAACATGAAAAATAGAAAGGACAAACAGTGGGCACAGTCTGAAAGTTTCTTGCGAATAAACATGCAAAAGAGGCCTGGTGTCTCTTGCTAAAACCAGTATCCTTTTTCTAAAAAAATTTTCTCCTCTCTCTCATTGCTGAGAGAGTATATATAGCCGAGGAGACAATTTCCACCACTTTGGAGAGTTGTGACAGAAAAGATTTCTCAATCCCCTGCAATGATGCCAGAATCAAAAGATTCTCAAAGCTGTTACAACGGCAATGAGTTAGAACACAACATCTGTTCATCCAGTTGCAAGCGCGCCCTTCGCAATGATGGCAGTGGTCCCAGCCAAACTTGAGGCGACAAGTGTCATCCACCGCTTCAAATGACCCTGACGAGCGGCACCCAATAGTGTAATCTCCCTCAGCTAGCCCATCGCCCACTTCTTGGATCAGTTGTAAGGCATGTGGCAGCCTGTCGCTACCCGAACGAAAAATTTCCTCATTGCTACCGAGATATTGCGAAGAAGCAACATGTGTCCAACGGGCTAAGGTCCTTGTTGCAATGGAGAGAAAGCTGTATTAACCGGGTGCGAAAGATGCGTGACAACATTTCGCAGCCCGCGATTGTTCACCTCCCTATTATTTGAAAAATATGCGAACGATTGCTACCTAGCAGAAGGTGGGGCCTGCCAAAAATAAAAGAAGGCCCGCGGAAGCATTTCGCAGCTCGCGGCAGCTTACTTCATTTCTGCATGAAAAACTTGCGACACGCCGCCACGTAGCAAGATGGGGGTCCCTCTGACAATCTTTTTAGAAGCGACGACCTCCGCGATCTGTTTTCATGACCCGAAGAGACCACAAGGCAAAAAGAAATAAAAACCCCCGCAAGTGAGACACGTGGACGCTTAGTGTAGCTCCTCGGGACCCGAAAGGGAAGCCGCTACCCGAAATTGCGAAGAAGAGATGTGCAAAAGGCAGAGATCAAAATTCAATGGAAAGTCGACTAAACTCGGTGACGCACAGGCCGGCGCACACACATTTACAAAAGAAACCCGAAGGGAGCTGTTAGAATATTTAGTTTAACAAGTAGATCAAATAATAGATTACAATTACATTTTACAAATGTTCACCTCATAAACAATTGAGGGATGTTTCAAACACAACATTTACAATAATGCAATAAAGAAAGTGCATATATATCCAATTACGAGCTCTCCATCCATGAAGCTCTCATTGCCATGATCATAAACTGGGGACCCAACGGAGTAAGGGGCACGTTCCACCCAACCATGTGGTACCCGTTGGTCCACCCCCCGTGCTAGGAGATAGTAATATGGTTACCTAGACATAACCTCTTCACCCTAGACAAAAATACATAACTAACCGATGGTTACATTGCTTCCAGAATTAAGACAATCAAATGTACTAAGTACACAAGGTAAACTATTATTTTAGGTGGAGTGTCATCACAACATTGCAAAGGTTACCCTAGTGTTTCTTCCTAGGTTTCGGCCCCCAACTTGGGTTACCCTGGTAACCTTTTACGAAACCCGACCCCTCATGCAAACTATTGCGGAATCGAATATCTTTTAAAGAAACAAGATATTGATTTGTCATTCCAGGCCTTCTTATCTTATACTCAAGACTGAACTAGTTCTAGAGTCTATAAGCGAGGCATAATAATCAAGTTAAAGATTTTAAACTAACTACTATGTTGTTTAATTTTCACTGACTTACTAACTCTTTGTAAGTTACCCTGACACCACTTTGTGTGTCGGCCCTCACACAAAACCACTCCCCTAAACATAACAAAGGAATTTTAAGTTTCCCTGACTAAGGTAGACAAGGTGTACAAAAATACAACATAAATTCTATTCTTTTCATAATGAACATCAAGTCTATGTTCATAATATCAGTGTCTAAACACCATGCAAAACCATGTACACAACCTTAGTCAACACAAGAATTCTACTTAAACAATCACAACTCCCATGTTATACAACTTGTCTGGAAGACTTGTACATCTAAAACATTCCCCATTTGACCAATAAAAAAGAAAATACTATTTATGACAAATCAGGAAAAATAAACATCTATTATTAGGATTTACTAAATCCAGTCAATCAAATATAATTTGAAGTACAAAATTTAACTCAAATATTTTCTACAGAGAAGGAAGTTTTCAGAAGTTTTCTTTTGAGTCTTTTTTTTCATTTTCACTGTTTTCTCTACAAATCCATGATTTCTTGAAATATATACAGAAATCAACAAATCTTACAGAAAGAATATAGTAAACAATTTTTCCCAAGAAGAACAAGGATTTTTAACAAAGTAGAATTTCTTTTCACAGACATTCCTTTCAAAAGCAAACAAATTAAAAACACAAGGGAAATACCTGTTTTCCTGTAGGTTCAGAAACTTGTTTGGTGAAGAGTAGCTTTGCCTGTGGCTTCCAAAGCCCTTCCCAAACACAAATCCCAAATATGCCAAAATCTCAACCAAAGAACTTCCAAAAATATCCAACAATACAAAAAGCAAAAACATTTTTTTTAACAGAGCACTAATCTTTCATTTTCCTAGAAGAAAAGGTAATCCTCCATTTTTTTCCCAAATCCCAGATAACATCCGAGAAAATTCTCAACCCAAAAAGGCAATTAATTCCATTGGCACACATGTCGAGAAGAAACAAATATCTTTCAACAACCTCACGGCAATCATTCATTTCTTCCTTATCAAAATTTAAATGCCTTTTTAAAGAATTTAAATTTTCAATTTTCAAAATACAAATTTCCCTTTTCTTTATTTATTTTATTTATTTAACAATTAAAATGCCATTTCCCACATAACAACTAATTTAAAATTTAAAATCTATTCACATAATAAAGGTAACTTTAATTTAATTAAATAATTTAATTGCAATGATCAAATTACTTAACCAAACAAATTAATTAATTAATTAATTAAAATGTAAAACTTATTTCTTTAACATTTAAAAATTAATTTAAATAAACAGTATATTAAAGAATAACAAACTATCATTAAATTGACAAAATTTTCCTTTCAAGCAATTGATCCAATCAGGGACAAACAAGACCACCTAAGACTCCCAACTAAAATTCACAATGTACTCTGACTCGGTTTAAGACTAGACCAGGATAAACCATATTACTACCTCCCAATCAACGTTTCCATTGAGTCTTGACACGCTCAGACCTGAGTAACCAGGTGGAGTCGGTGTCATGTACTTGCAATCCTGCAACCAAACAAATAACATGCATATATATAATCCATTGTACAAACACACCGTGCGGAGAAAATCATGGAAATCACTGGGCACTCGCAAGCGAGTGATGCAACTCCGTTCTCCACACCAATACACGTCACATCAGACTAACAAATTAAATAACAGTTATTCCATCATAAGCATATATATAGCAATAACATCTAAAAGAAATATCTACGCTATCACAAAGCATTTCAGAAATCAATTATCACCATACAATGTATCATCATATCACAAAGTGAATCCGTTGTCGCTCAAAATCAGTGATCAAAATATCCAAACCAAAGTACCAAAGTCTAACAGTGTAAAAACATGCAAACAGAAAACATAAGCATAAATGGAGGGGTACTACAAGGACTGTAAAGGAGGCATTTAAAATGTTTGCTTCAGACTCTTGGTTGGAAGCCATGAACGAAGAAATGGCATCATTAGAAAAGAATGAAACTTGTAGTTCGGTGCCCTTGCCTAAAGGCAGAAAAGATGTTGGCTGCAAATGGGTATTTAAAAAGAAGATTGGTTTGGATGGTAGTGTGGAAAAGTACAAGGCAAGATTGGTTGCAAAGGGTTATTCCTAGGTAGAGGGAATTGATTATGGGTAAAAAATTTCTCCTGTAGCTAAGCTGACATCTATCAGATTTCTTTTGTCACTTGCAACAGTGTATGACTTAGAGGTTGAACAGATGGATGTGAAGACAACATTTCTTTATGGTGATCTTGAAGAAGAAATTTATATGTCCCAGCCTAAGGACTTTGTGGAGAAAGGTAGCGAGAAACTGGTTTGCAAGTTAAAAAAGTCTTTGTGTGGGTTAAAACAGTCACCTAGAATGTGGTACTAGAAATTTAATACTTTTGTATTGTCTTTGGGATTTCTAACATCAAAATATGATCATTGTGTTTATTACAAAGCTGAAAGTGATCAAGTTCTTATTATTGCTCTCTATGTTGATGATATGTTGTTCATAGGCAATAGTAAGCTAATGATTTTTGATCTTAAGTCTCAGTTGTCTGCTAAGTTTGAAATGAAAGATCTTGGTGCAACAAGGTATATTCTGGGGATGGAGATAACCAGGGACAGGAATAGTAGAAAACTTTGGCTCAGTCAGAGTAAGTATATCAAGACTGTTCTAGAGAGATTTTGTATGAATAATTGCAAGCAGCTAGTTGTTCTAGTCTTGCAGGGAACAAAGCTATCTGTTGAAGACTATCCAAAATCTCCTACTAAGATGGAGGACATGACTAGTGTACCCTATGCTAGTGTGGTTGGTAGTCTTATGTATGCAATGGTCTGCACAAGGTCAGACATTGCCCAAGTAGTGGGAGTTCTTAGTCGGTTTATGGCTAATCTTGGAAGAATACATTGGGATGTTGTGAAGAGAGTGTTTAGATATTTGAAGGGGATTTCAGATTTTGCTTTTTGTTACCATGGGAATTTGGTTGAATCACATAGGACTCTCAACATTCATGGTTATGTAGATTCTAATTGGGCAGGGGACATCGACAGCAGGAGGTCCACCAGTGGATACATTTTCATGTTGAATGGTGGTGCAGTGAGTTGGATGAGTAAGCGACAGGTTGTAGTTGCTTTGTCCACTATAGAGGCTGAATATATGGCAGCTACACATGCTTGTAAAGAAGCAATTTGGTTAAAATTTTTGTGTTCTAACATTGGTTTTGATGCAGGGAAAATAACTATTTTTTGTAACAGTCAGAGTGCAATTTTTCTGGAAAAGAATCCTACTTTCCATGCCAGGACGAAACATATAGATGTACAGTACCACTTTGTACGAGATATGGTGGAGGATGGAAAGGTCAATTTGGAAAAGGTTGATACTCTGGACAATGTTGCAGATGCATTGACAAAGCCAGTGAACACAGACAAGTTCAAGTGCTGTGCCAATTCAATGGGCCTTAGTGCCCATGATTTTCAGTAAGCTTTGTTGTGCTCTGGAGGTGCCTGTGTGATCTTCGTCAAGTGGGAGATTGTTGGAAATACGTGCCTCAATCATCACAGGCTATAACCTCTATTGGAGCCAAGTCGGTGTGACATATTCTATGTCTGGCCAACGAGCAAATTTATAGCCTTATGTTTTTGTACAGGTCACTCTGACCTTGCAAGAGTCTTGTCGAATGCTTATGCATTGGAGTCATCGGGATAACCTATGGTGGCTTGGTGAGAAGTCTTATCGAGTAATATGTCTCACCAACAGTATGTTACATTTTGTGGTCTTCGGTGTACCTTATATTCTATCGGTAAGAAGTCTTACTGATGTGTGAATGTCTTGCCGAACTGTTACACTTAGGAGTCTTCGGTGTGGCATGTGACTTCGCTATGAACTCCTGGTGACATGTGTTTCTCTTTCCGATGTTCATCGGGGTAACATGAATGTTCCGGTATGAAGCCTAGGTGATGTGTTTATGCCTCGTCGATGTTATAGTTTATTCTCGGTGTGACTCCTGGCGACTAGTGGTGCTCGGTATGACTTGTGAGTATTCGGAGTAATGTCTCAGGGAGAATAGTAAGTCTTTCCGACCGTTCAGTGCTCGATGTAACATAAAGACCTCAGAGTGAAGTCTCAGCGATGAACATTAGTCTTGCCAACTGCTAATCACTTCGGAGAAAGTCTTAGAGCTTTGGTATGATGTTTCATCGATAGCGATATGTCTTGGCGATAGATGAACACTTCGGAGTAACCTTGAGACTTCGGTGGGATGTCCTAGCAAAAGCGATGAGTCTCGTCGACTAGTGGATGCTTCGGTGTAATGTAAGGAGACTCAGTGGGAGGTCTTGGTGAGAGCAGTATGTCTCACCAATAGAAAACTAAAATTGATGCAACATGTGAAGCTCAGTAAAACATCTTGGTGATAAGGAAGACTCTTGTCGATATTAATAGTGAATACTTTGTGGCATCGGGGAGACACTGTTAGTGTCTCACCGATATGCCAAAAAAGTTTGAACTCTTTTGATCGAATGATGACCATCTACGTGGCTAGTATTTGACCAATCAGAGGAGCCAAATTGGAACTATTGGGAGATAGTTCGTTGTGGCAGTTTTGTGAGGAAGCTCGACAGATAGGAATGACATGAATACATTCTGTAATGTTGCAGAGGTTTGGATGGTTTGAAGAACAATTGGGTGAATAGTTCAAATTGTATCAGAGTGATTTCTATTATGTGAAGACTGTAACTTGAAGGTTCTTGTACAAGTTTGATCATTGTGAAAACTGTTGTAATCTGACATCAGAAAGATAAGTCAAAACTCTATATGTAATTTTTGTTACTATAATACAAAGTGACTTCTCTTGGTGTGGTGGGTTTTTCTCCCATAAGGGTTTTCCCACGTAAATCTGGTGTTCATCTGTGTTTGTCTAATTCTCTGTTTCTGCTATTTATTTCAAAGTGCATCTTAATTGAACTGTAATTGGAAAAATTAAAAGTGTATCTACATTCTTCCCTGAGTTTTTGACGTTAGGAGAGTTGTTTCCGCATCTAGCTTTCCTTACAACATGCCCAATGTTCTCACAATTTACCTAAGTTTTTACTCACAAGTGGATAAACCATGATGCCATTACATCGCAATAAAAATTTTCTTTTCCAAAATATAAATAACATGCATATTTGAAATAAACACTATTCCAAACTTCCATTGCATTTCATTGTAATTTTACAAATCTTTCCAAAGTATTGATTTCATATTGAATAAACTCATGTTTAACATTCATGTTTACAATCTTCAATATAAATGGGTACAAAGTACATACATAGCTCTTTTGAGCTTCCAACACTAGAAATACATATGGTTTAGGTAATTCCCCTTCAAATCTTAGCCACCAACTGATGAGGAGAAGCATCACTCAAGCATTTTTCCACCAACCATGGACTTACTGTGGTCCCCCGCATGTGCATCTACCATTTAGGTAATATGGCCCTACCCTTCAACAAAGAGATTGATTTGGTAACCCCATAATACTAGCCTTTCCTGAGCTTGGTGTTGTGTCCTAAAAACAAGAACTTTACCATACAGTGGATACAACCTACGTGTATGTCAATCCCAGACTAGAATGCATAACTGGATCATAGTGAATAGATAGTGTAAACAGTGGCAACTTACACTACTTTGGCCAAAGAATTCAACAATAAATTACTTCGAGTGAGAGTCATGCTATTCATACACCTTCCTAGATCGATTTGTAATGACCACACATATTATATGCATAAGCTATCCTCTTGACTGGGTTATCCCAACCCTAGGAATAACCTATATTCTCTTACTAAAACATTACACTATGGTAATTCAAACTAAAACATAAATCAAACTTTCTCAAACTTCATTATAATCCAAACTATAGTTGTATAAGCTTTACTTAACATAGTTTATAGTAAAACACTCAATCGCTTATTCCTACATACATAATATGCTAATATAATTCCTATATATAGGTTTAACATCATCTCAACTTCTTTCATACTTTTCATGAAGTAAATAAGCATAATAAACATTTATATTCCTCTTTCCAAACAATTCAAGCATCGCCCTTAAAAATAAGCAATCTTTTCAATTTAAAATACAAAATAAAATAGAGAACTAGCATGCCTATAATCAAATAGCTATAATTGATATAGCAGGTTTCCTAGCACAACCTCCACCAAACAATTTGCAATTCCTTCCCTTGACCAATTCCCACAAATATATATACATAACATGTATATATGTGTATATGTATATATCTCCACTCATACATTTGTTTTAATCAATATTCAAATACACATACATATTCACATGTTCCATATATTAACATATGCATGTATATATATATGTATATATATATATATATGTATGTATATATATATATGTATGTATATATATATATATGTGTGTGTGTGTGTGTATATGTATATATACATATATATGTATGTATGTATGTATGTATGTATATCTTGCTTTGATATAATTAAACACATATTCAAAATTTATATCGATCGATATATATACATGAAGTGTATATATATATATATATGTCCCATTTTCCATATTGATATTCCCAAGCATATGGGTAATCCATTCATGAGCATGCATAGATACTTTTATATACGTATACTCATGCACATATTTACTCGTGTGTATTATTTTATCATAGATACATGCATACATACATATATATACATTTTATGTATCTATCTCATTGATTTAAATATAAACACATAAGAAAAAACTCATACAAGACGAGAGATTCAAACACATACCCTAAATTCAAAACATTCACAACAAGATCATAACATCATCTAAACCAAACTCAAGCAGGGCTAAGATCAACTTACCATTTCCTAGGCTACTAACTCGACATCACTAAACTAAAGGTGAGTGTGTGAAAGCTCAGTAAGACTCATTAAGGGTTACTAGACCAAGTTATTCTCCTGAGTGATACTTCTCCTCTCTTCCAGAGGATTGAATATGTCCTTGCATCCAACTTAGCACATTGCAATAGTAGTTATCTAAATCAATTACAACCATTTGCATCATGTTTTTCATAGAAAAAATCATTATATAACATCGATTTGAATCAAACATTTATTTATTATATTTTTGAGATACATAAAGCATAAACACATACATTTAAAGCATTTTCACTCAGCTAGGTAAAAGTAAATAAGTAATGCACAATGGGGTGTAACATATCCCCCCCTTGTGAATCATCATCCCAAATGATCTTAAGTATCAGACTTAAACAATAAAACATAAAAAAAAACAATATAGTTTTTCAAGAATTCTTTTAAGCATGCAAAACATGAGGAAACTTTTGTTGATCTCTACATAGTCTTCCTAGGTGGTTGAATCTTTTGCATACTAATCCCATTGGACTTTGCATTGCAAAACCTCTCTATTATGCAAGCAAAGCTTACATGTTTTGAGCACTTTGAGAGGCTCAATTATTACCACCCCTAGGTCCAGAACCTATAAAGATTTCTAATCAATGACATGATTATCACCTGGTATATACTTCTTAAGGTAAGAGACGTGAAATACATTATGCATCTGGGCAAGAGCAAGTAGCAAGGAAATTCAATATGCAACAAGGTTGATCACTTCAAGAACCTCGAAAGGACCTATGTAGCATGGAGCTAACTTGGATGATTTTCCAAACTTAATAGAACTCTTATGAGGCTTTACCCTTAACAAAACCTTTTCTCATACATACATTTAAAGCATTTTCACTCAACTAGGTAAAATTAAATAAGTAATAGCACAACGGGGAGTAACATATCCCCCCCTTGTGAATCATCATCCCCAAAGATATTAAGTATCAGACTTAAACAATAAAACATAAATAGAACAATATAGTTTTTCAAGAATTCTCATAAGCATGCAAAACATGAGGAAAATTTTGTTTGATCTCTACATAGTCTTCACAAGTGGTTGAATCTTCTACATACCAATCCCATTGCAATTTGCATTGCAAAACCTCTATGTTACGCAAGCAAAGCTTACATGTTCTAAGCACTTTGAGAGGCTCGATTTTTACCACCCTTGAGTCCTGAACATGTAAAGCATTCCAATCAATGACATGATTATCACCTAGTATGTACTTCTTAAGGTAAGAGACATGAAAGACATTGTGCATCCGAGCAAGAGCTAGTGGAAAGGAAATTTAATACGTAACAAGTTTGGTCACTTCAAGAACCTCAAAAGAACCTACGTAGCATGGAGATAGTTTGGATAATTTTCCAAACTTAATAGAACTCTTATGAGGCTTGACCCTTAACAAAAACCTTTTCTCCTACATACATTTAAAGCATTTTCACTCAACTAGGTAAAAGCAAATAAGTAATAGCACAATGGGGTGTAACACTCATGTTGTGGCCTCCTCTCCTAATAACATCATCTAGACATGGATTCTTTCACTTGTATCCTTACTCAGTAATACGTTTAATGAAGTGGGTGGGGAGGGATGTTTGTGGTTGGTAGGGAGAGGATAAACTATAATTAATAAGAGAAAAAAATGTGAAAATGAAGTGTGAAGAGTAAGAGTGAGGATTACGTTTAGAGTTAAAATGTGGACATCAAAGGGTTTCATATCACATTTTATTCAATCATTATTTATAAATAAAACAAGTGTCAAAATTATTAAAATTTGATATATTTATTTTTTAAGGTTTAAAGAATGAAATATGTGATCTAATTTTTAAAAGACTCTTGAATATGAGTGAAATTATGTGGTCATCATACACAAATAACACATAGCACATTATAAAGTGGTCACTTAAGACCCACTATTCTCATAACGAGTCATTCCACATTTGTCGTAACTACTTAGAACTCCAAACAATAGCTTTAAACTCTTCTTTTTTTAAGATAAAGAGAATTTTTGAAAGGGCTCCAACCCTTTTGTCACATCTCATCTTGTTATTACTGATTTACTTTTACCTTCATGGGTAAATAGGTTGGTAAATGCAATCATGAGTTTGATATGCTTGCTAAAAGAGTGGAATACTGAAATAGGTATTATGTGAAAGTATTGTTAAATGCTTAATATGGCTTTGAAAGAGTAAATATGTTTACATTTATTGCTATATGATTATGCTAAAGTTATGATGCATATGGATTTATTGCAAACATATAACTACCATTGTGAATGTGTTGAGATGGTTGCAGGGACAAGTTCATTCCTCCAAGTGGAGGGGAAGTATCACTTAGGAGAAGATCTTGGTCAAGTAACTAGTAACGTAAACTATCTGAGCTTTCACACACTCACAATATAAAGGTTGAGTCTAGACATAGTGTTGGGGAAATGGTAAGTCATCCTTAGTATGATGTGTTGCATTAGCAAGGGTTGTGATTACTATTGAATGCATGCTTGGTTGATGATTATCTATTTATAGCTTGTGAGTCCTTCCTTATGTTACTATGCTTGATTGTATGGTTGAATAAGTATTGGGAAATATGGATGCATATATATGCATATGTCGACGTACGCGTACAATGGATATAATGGGATGTCCATACAAGTATGGCGATATATGTATAGATATGCATATATGTATATAAATGATTAATATGATGCTATTATGAATATAATCACGTGGTCATAATCATTTGGATATTGAATAGATTATTTGACTAATAATTGTTATTGAATATATATATATGAGTGTGTGTATATATATACATATACATATATACATAAGAGCATTCATGCTTGAAAAGAATGTATATATGTATATATAATATATATATATATGTGTGTGTGTGTTTGACTATCAAAGTGATGGTCTATGTTTGATAATAATAATGCATGTATATTTATATATATACATTATTACATTATTATTATTGTGTGTAAATACATGTATATGTATACATATGTTTATATGTTATATATATAGACACTTTTGACAAATAAATATATCATTCATACTCAAATGAATATATATGTGTTTATAATTTTCACAAACATTATGTGTGTGTATATATACATACACATATATATACATATGCATATATATTTACACACAATAATAATAATGTAATAATGTATATATATAAATATACCTACATTATTATTATTATCAAACATAGATCATTGCTTTGATAGTCAAACACACACATATACATATTATATATATACATATATATATTCTTTTCAAGCATGAATGCTCTTGTGTATATATGTATACATATATATATACACACACTCATATATATATATATATATATTCCATAGCAATTATTAGTCAAATAATCTATTCAATATCTAAATGATTATGACCACGTGATTATATTCATAATAGCATCATATTAATTATTTATATACATATATGCATATCTATACATATATCATCATACTCGTATGGACATCCCATTATATCCATCATACGCATATGTCGATATATATATCCCAATACTCATTCAACCATACAATCAAGCACAGTAACATAAGGAAGAACTCACAAGCTCTAAACAAATAATGATCATCCAAGCATGAATTCAACAGTAATCACAACCCTTACTAATGTAACACATCATACTAAAGATGACTTACCATTTCCCCAACACTATGTCTAGAATCAACCTTTCTATTGCGAGTGTGTGAAAGCTCAAATAGGTTATGTTACTGGTTACCCGACCAAGATCTTCTCTTGAGTGATGCTTCCCCTCCACCTACAGGAATGAACCTATCCCTACAACCATCTCAACACATTCACAATGGTATTTAGATGTTCACAATAAATCCATATGCATCATAACTTTAGCATAATCATATAGCAATAAATGTAAACATATTTAATCTTTCAAAGCCATATTAAGCATTTAACAATACTTTCACATAATACAAATTTTAGTATTCCACTCTTTTAGCAAGCATATCAAACTCATGATTGCATTTACCAACCTATTCACCCATGAATGTAAAAGTAAATTAGTAATAACAAGACAAGATGTGACATACTTTCCCCCTTGTGAATCATCGTCCCTAATGATCTATAGCACTTTAACATACAAATAAAGTTGAGTAAAGGTTTATACTTACCTTTTTCAATTCATTTAAGAATCATAAAACACTCTTCCTACGTAGCATCACTCCTTGAAACCTTGTCCTTCTTGGACCTTGCATCAAGTGTCCTTGCTATCACATAGGAAAAACTTGTATGCCTCACACATACTTACTCTCTCAAAGAGCTTACACATGGTAATCACCATTCCTCATATGTACATCTCATGTACAATAGTATCTATATACTGCATAACACCTATACTATAGTGATTGGAAAGCACGCTCTCATTGGCTCATAAATTTATCCTTAGTATAATCCAAATAGAAAAGGAATAACGGTGCATTGCACACTACACTGTGGGTCCAATCCTTTCCTTTGGTATTTACACCTTAAGATAACTCAGAAGCCGAGTCTTCCCATCACTTCACATCCATTTTCCTTAACTATAAAGTATTGTTCCTGACTACTTGTCCATCTTGAGCATAACATTGCTCTTGGACACATGTCAAATTCTGAACATAACGATATTGTTTCATATTTTGAGCTTTGTATCAACACATGTTTTCTCATTGATCTTTCGACCTTCTATTCCATTTGACAACCCTTCTAGCTCAAGGTTAACCCTATTTCTTAGCCTTTTTCATCCTAATAGAGTTTCCAACCTTCCTTTCCATATAATGGATCAAACCTCAATGTTATAAGTTTATAAGTATTCAACAAATCATTCAAGATTTGGTTTACCACTTTTGCCTATTCGGCTACAATAATATATTGTGCATTCATTCAATTGAATGTCTCAGAGTATGATCATGGTTCACACAACCCTCTCATTTTATCATTCACAACTGAGACTGTTGGAAATATGTGCCTCAAACTATACAGGCTGAAACCTCCATTAGAGCTAAGTCGGTGTGATATCTTCATTGTTTGGCAGACTAGCAACTTGATTCATTCTGTTTTGAATAGGTCATTGTGACCTTGCAAATGTCTTGCCAAAGGTTTACACTGTGGATTCTATCGTTGTGACAAGGAGTGTTCATTATGACCTCATAGAACTCGGGAGACCTCTGGCCGAAAGGCCATTCAATCGTATTTCGGGAAGACTCTTGGCGACCATGATCTTCAGTGTGACACGGCAGCTCAGTGAAGTGTCTTAGCGAAAGCTAATGTCTTGCCAACAGGGGACACATCCAAATGTTCTTCGGTGTAACTCAAAGTGATCGAAGAAACCTCTTAGCGATAGTGAATGTCTTGCCGATAGCCGATGGCTATCGAGGTGACTCTTGGCGACGGATGACACTTCGGGGTGAGTCTTAAAGCTCAGTGTAAAGTCCTAGCAAAAGGTGTATGTCCTGGCGACTGCTGATGGCTTCTATGAAACAAAAGATCTTGGAGAAACCTCTCAGCGAAGGTGTTAAGTCTTGCCGACTAGTGATTGAAGTTGGGTATGACCTACCTTGTTCGGTGTAGCGTCTCAGCGAGTGTGTTTAGACTTGCTGATAGTTGTATGCTTTTGGTGTAACTCAAGTTGCTCTATGAGACCTCTTGGCGATATTGGTATGTCTTGTCGACTATCTTTTGGAGCTCGATATGACTTGTGTCTTCAGTATACCTTTGGTGACTCGCTATGATCTCCTAGCGAATGCGATAGGTTTGGGCGACTACTTGGTTACTCAGTGTAACTCATGGAGCTTGATAGAATGTCTTAGCAATAACAAAGTCTCTTGGTGACATCGATATGAAGTCTATGTGGCATCAGCGAGACACTGTTAGTGTCTCACTGAGATGCTAGTACATTGCGAATTGTGTTGACCGAGTAAGACTATCTTATGTGGCATCTCATGGACGAATAGGAGGAGCCGAATGGGAATAGTTGGAAGAGAGTCAGTTGCAACGGTTCTGTGAGGAAGTTCTATAGACAGTATTCGACATGGATATACTCTATGATTACTGTTGGTAATCGGTTGGGTGAATCGACAGGTTGTTGAGTGATTGTATCAGTGGAAGAATTATGTGGACTGTAATTGTGAAGGTTTATGTACAAGAATGTTAATGGTGAATGCTGTTGTATAATAACACCAGAAAGATAAGTCTGAAATTTGTATGTAATTTCATTACTGTAATACAAAGTGATTTCTCTTGGTGTGGTGGGTTTTTCTCCCATAAGGGTTTTCCCATGTATATCTGGTGTTCATGTGTGATTGTCAAATACTTTGTTTCTGTTGACTATTTCTTAGTGCATCTTAACTTGACTGTAATTGTAATTTTTAAAGTGTATCTACATTCTTTCCTAAGGTATTGGCATTAGGAGAATTATTTTTTGCATCTAATTTTCCTTACAAGTGGTATCAGAGCCTGGCCAGTTGTGTTATCCTTGTGGGTATGTTGGGTTTTTTGTGTCAATTCTATTTAGTGGGAGTCTTGTAGAGTTTTTCAATTTCTAATTATAGATTAAGATGGCTAGTACATCTGGAAAGTTTGAAATAGATAAATTCAATGGCAGTAACTTTGAGTTGTGGAAACTCAAGATGGAGGATCTTCTTGTTGACCGTGATCTTTGGATTGATGTGGCTGGAGTGAAACCTACAGGCATAAAGCAAGAAGATTGGGACCTTGCAGATAGGAAGTCTAAGGGGCTAATAAGGCTCTGCTTGGTAGACTCAGTGCTTCTAAACGTGCATGAAGAGAAGACTGCATCTTCCTTGTGGAAAAGACTGGTGTCTATTTATCAGGGGAAGTCCTTGGTGAATAAACTATTTTTGAGGAAGAAACTATACTCTTTGAGAATGCATGAAGGAGGGTCTGTAGCTGATCATTTGAATGCATTTAATATGCTACTTGCTCAATTGACATCTATTGGTGTGTAGATTGAAGAAGAGGATTGTTGTATGCTTCTATTGTGTTCTTTCCCTGACTCATGGGATCATCTGGTGATGGCGATTGGGAGTACAACATCCAGTTTCAAGATGGAAGATGTTGTTGCATCTTTGTTTTCAAAAGAGATGAGAAGGAAATCTCCTGAGATGGTGAAGGAAGCTCTTGTTGTCAGAGGAAGACCGAAGGAGAAAGGAAAGAAGAAGGACAAGAAGTCCAAATCAAAATCAGAAGGGAGATCAAAGTCTCCTGGCAAGAAGTCCAAGGTGAAGTGTTGGAATTGTGGGCAACCTAGTCATGTTCGAAGGGATTGTAAAGAGGAGAAAAAGAAGAAGAAGGGCTCTTCTGATAATGTTTCTTCTCATAGTGATGGTGATGCCTTCATTGCAACCTTGGCTACACAGGCATTAGATGATGTATGGCTGATTGATTCTGGAGCATCATTCCACATGACATCTCATAGAGAGTGGTTCACAAAGTATGAAGAATACGATGGTGGAAAGGTGTACTTGGTGAGTGATTCAACTTTGGAGATTGTTGGCCGTGGAAGAGTCAGAATACAATTCCCTAATGGCAGAGTAAAGGGAATTAACAATGTTATGCATATACCAGGTCTGGCTCAAAATCTATTGTCTGTAAGTATGCTGAATGATATTGGTGTACAAGTTACGTTCTCTAGAAATGGCTGCAAGATGACTAGAGGTTCAATGGTGCTGGCTAGAGGTGCTTGAATTGGTACCTTGTACAAGCTGGATGCATAGGCTGTTCAATGTAACAGTGTCTCTAGAAAGTCACTGAAAGCTGCTTGTGGAGGTAAAGAGCGAAATATCCCTAATTTTGTAAACTCTATGGAAGTAAAACTTCCTGCAGAGAAGATTATGCTTTGGCATCATAGGTTAGGCCACATAGGAGAAAAAGGTTTAAAAACCTTGAAGAATAAAAACCTGGTTGAGGGGCTTGAAGATTGTAATTTTGAATTTGAATTATGTGAACACTGTATATATGGAAAGCAGCACTGTGTTTCATTTTATTCCAATCCTCATAAATATTTTGGTTTATTAGACTATATTCATTTGGATGTGTTTGGTCCAGTAGATGTTCCTTCTTTGTCTAAATCAAGATACTATGTGTCGTTCATTGATGATTATTCAAGAAGAGCATTTGTTTATTTTTTGAAAAGTAAATTAGAAGTGTTCAGTTGATTTAAGGAATTTAAGAACCTTGTTGAAAATCAGATTGGTAGAAAAATAAAATGCTTAAGGACTGATAATGGTAGTGAATTCTGTTCTGATGAATTTGAAAGATACCGTAAAGACCATAGAATCAAAAGACATAAGACTACACCTTATACTCCACAACAAAATGGAGTTGTTGAAAGGTTCAATAAGATAGTGATGGAGAGAGCACGAAGTGTGCTCAGTAGTGCTAGCTTGGAGGAGAAATTATGGGCTGAGGCTGTATCTACTACATGTTATTTAATTAATCGTTCTCCAAATTTTGCTCTTGTTGAGAAAACATCTTTGGAAGCGTGGTCTAGTAAGAAGCCCTCACTTAGACATGTTCGTGTTTTTGGCTGTGAGGCATATGCTCATGTGCGGGATGTGAAAATATCTAAATTGGAGAACAAGGCTGTCAAATGTATTTTCATTGGCTATAGCGTTGTTATAAAAGGATACAAGCTTTGGAATCCTAATATAGAGAAAGTTGTATACAACAGAAGTGTAATCTTTCATGAGCTGAAACCTTCCACTTTGGATCTACAGTCAAAGACAAAGTCAGATAACAATAAGGATGTAGCAATAATTCCTCCTACACTTGAGAAAGAGGAATTGGAAATTCAAAATGTACCTAAAACTGAGAAGAGCTTGAGCAGTTCTGAAAGTTATGAAGAAGAAGAACCTCAGCCTCAGCAAGTGAGGAGGTCAACCCGAGAAAGAAAACAACCAGATAGGTATGGGTTCTCATTGATTGATTCTACTTTTGCCTATGCTTTAATTTCTAGTACTAATGAGCCAAGGACTATGAAAGAGGCATTTAAAATGTCTGATTCAGATTCTTGGTCGGAAGCCATGGAAGAAGAGATGGCATCTTTAGATAAGAATGAAACCTAGAGTCTAGTGCCCTTACCTAAAGGTAGAAAGGTTGTTGGCTGCAAATGGGTATTTAAGAAAAAGATTGGTCTGGATGGCAATGTAGAAAAGTACAAGGCGAGACTGGTTGCAAAGGGTTATTCCCAGGTAGAGGGAATCGATTATAGGGAAATATTTTCTCCTGTAGCAAAGCTGACATCTATCAGATTTCTATTGTCACTTGCAGCCATGTATGACTTAGAGGTCGAATAGATGGATGTGAATACAACATTTCTTCATGGTGATCTTGAAGAAGAAGTCTATATGTCCCAGCCTGAGCACTTTATTGAGAAAGGTAAAGAAAAACTGGTATGCAAATTAAAGAAGTCTTTGTATGGGTTAAAAGAGTCACCTAGAATGTGGTACCAGAAATTTGATACATTTGTATTATCTTTGGGATTTGTGAGATCAAAATCTGATCACTGCGTATATTATAAAGCTGAAAGTGGTCAAGTACTTGTCATTTCTCTTTATGTTGATGATATGTTGTTCATAGGAAATAGCAAGCTAATGATTTCTGATCTTAAGTCTCAATTTTCTGCTAAATTCGAAATGAAGGATCTTGGTGCAACAAGGTATATTCTGGGGATGGAGATAACCAGAGACATGAAGAATAGAAAACTATGGCTCAGTCAGAGTAAGTATATCAGAACTATTCTTGAGAGATTTTGTATGAATGATTGCAAACAGCTAGTGGTTCCAGTCATGCATGGAACGAAGCTATCTATTGAGGACTGTCCAAAATCTCCTACTGAGATGGAGGACATGACCAGTGTACCTTATGCTAGTGCAGTAGGCATTCTTATGTATGCAATGGTTTGTACAAGGCCAGACATTGCCCAAGTAGTGGGAGTACTTAGTCGATTTATGGCTAATCTAGGAAGAACGCATTGGGATGTTGTGAAGAGAGTGTTTAGATATTTGAAGGGTACTTCAAATTTTGCTTTGTGTTACCATGGGAATTCGGTTGAATCACAGAGGACTCTCAGCATTCGTGGTTATGTAGATTCTGATTGGGTAGGGGACATTGACAGCAGAAGATCCACCAGTGGATACATCTTCATGTTAAATGGTGGTGCAGTGAGTTGGATGAGCAAGCGGCAGGCTGTGGTCACTTTGTCCACTATGGAGGCTGAATACATGGCAGCTACTCATGCTTGTAAAGAAGTTGTATGGTTGAAACATCTGTGTTCTAACATTGGTTTTGATGCAATGGAAATAACTATTTTCTGTGACAGTCATAGTGCAATTTGTTTGGAAAAGAACCCTACTTTCCATGCCAGGATGAAACATATTGATGTACAATACCACTTTGTACGTGATATGGTTGAGGATGGAAATGTCAATTTGGAAAAGTTGATACTCTGGAGAATGTTGCAGATTCATTGACGAAGCCAGTGAGCACAGACAAGTTCAGGTGGTGTGCCAAGTTCAATGGGCCTTAGTGCCCATGATTTTTAGTAAGTTATGATGTGCTCTGGAGGTGCCTGTATGATCTTCGTCAAGTGGGAGATTGTTGGAAATATGTGCCTCAAACTATACAGGTCAAAACCTCCATTAGAGCTAAGTCGGTGTGACATCTTCATTGTCTGGCCGACTAGTAGCTTGATTCATTCTTTTTTGAATAGGTCGTTGTGACCTTGCAAATGTCTTGCCGAAGGGTTACACTGTGGAGTCTATCGTTGTGACAAGGAGTGTTCGTTATGACCTCACAGCGCTCGGGAGACCTCTGGCCAAAAGGCCATTCAATCATATTTCAAGAAGACTCTTGGCGACCATGATCTTCGGTGTAACACGGTGGCTCGGTGAAGCGTCTTAGCGAAAGCTAATTTCTTGCTGAAAGGGGACACATCCAAACGATCTTCGGTGTAACTCAAAGTGATTGGAGAAACCTCTTAGCGATGGTGAATGTCTTGTCGATAGTCGATGGCTATCAGGGTAACTCTTGGCAATGGATGACACTTCGGGGTGAGTCTTAAAGCTTGGTGTAAAGTCCTAGCGAAAGGTGTATGTCTTGGCGGCTACTGACGGTTTCAGTGAAACAAAAGATCTCAGAGAAACCTCTCGGCGAAGGTGTTAAGTCTTGCCGACTAGTGATTGAAGCTCGGTATGACCTGCCTTGTTTGGTGTAACGTCTCAGTGAGTGTGTTTGGACTTGTTGATAGTTGTATGCTTTCGGTGTAACTCAAGTTGCTCTATGAGACCTCTTGGTGATATCGATATGTCTTGTCAACTATCTTTTGGAGCTCGATATGACTTGTGTCTTTAGTATACCTTTGGTGACTCGCTATGATCTCCTGGCAAATGCGATAGGTCTGGGCAACTACTTGGTTACTTGGTGTAACTCATGGAGCTTGATAGAACGTCTTAGAGATAACAGAGTCTCTTGGCGACATTGATATGAAGTCTATGTTGCATCGGCGAGACACTATTAGTGTCTCACCGAGATGCTAGTACATTACGAATTGTGTTGACCGAGTAAGACTATCTTATGTGGCATCTCGTGGACGAATAGGAGGAGCCGAATGGGAACAGTTGGAAGAGATTCAGTTGCGACAGTTTTGTGAGGAAGTTCTACAGACAGTATTTGACATGGATATACTCTGTGATTACTGTTGGTAATTGGTTGGGTGAATCAACAGGTTGTCGAGTGATTGTATCAGTGGAAGAATTTTGTGGACTGTAATTGTGAAGGTTTCTATACAAGAATGTTAATGGTGAATGCTACTGTATAATGACACCAGAAAGATAAGTCTGAAATTTGTATGTAATTTCATTACTGTAATACAAAGTGATTTCTCTTGGTGTGGTGGGTTTTTCTCCCGTAAGGGTTTTCCCATGTATATCTGGTGTTCATGTGTGATTGTCAAATACTATGTTTCTGTTGACTGTTTCTTAGTGCATCTTAACTTGACTGTAATTGTAATTTTTAAAGTGTATCTACATTCTTTCCTGAGGTATTGACGTTAGGAGAATTGTTTTCCGCATCTAATTTTCCTTACAGAGACAACCTACTGAGGAATACTAAGCAACTACTTCACACAATATATTATTTAGCATTGAAATACTATAAATTAAAATTTCCAACCAGCGTTGGTTACCTTGGTGAGTTTGTCCATGTCATGTCCCCGATTTGGAGATAGATTAATTTAATTAATTATGTTGTCCAAATATTGTTATTTCATGAGGATGACTAATTAATTATTTTAATTAAATTAATTATTTATAAAGTTATCCTAAAAATATAATATCATAAGGTGACTTTATATTTAATTAATTTAATAATAAAGTGACTAAAATAAAATATATCATAAAGTCACTTAAGTTAAAATATATCTTTTATCCCACATTGACAAGAAAAGTGTGTGGGCTCTCCTATGAAAAGTATAAGAAGAAACTTAGGCTAGCCATTTGGGCATCTTGACTTGAATACACTTTCCACTACATTGTTGAAGTCGAATGCTTAGCTTGTTGATTTCCAGTCTTCATTTGTGAGAGATCAAACCTAGTTGGTTACTTCCAATTTCAGTTGTGAAATATCAACCCTAGTTTGGAATATTGAGAAAGTTGTAACTTCAAAATTTCTATTTGTGCTTCATTGAAGAAATTTCCAATTTCGTTTGTGAAATATCAAACCTAGCTGGGTGAAATTGGAGGAGATATTTCAGTTTTCTCTAGTGTGCAAATTTTGTGGCCTTTGGCCAAATTTGGTGTATTCGATTTGTGCTTTCATTTAAAGATAATTCTGAGAATAAATTCAGTTTGTTCATTGTTGGGAAATTTTTGGCAATATTCAAGATTCGTTGAAGAAATCATGGCACTAGCAACACTCAGATTTTGGAGAATGATTTGGGAAAACATATTCAGTTGGTTTGGGTCGATTTGGCATGTATAGAGTGATCAGACTTTCTTGTGGAAATAAATCGTGGATTTAGAGGAAAGTCACAGCTATAAGGGACACAAGTTTGCATAAATAAAATGTATGCTCAGACATGGTAATTTAGAGGATTTCGCAACTGTGGGAAAAGGCATCAATCAACAATAAATTTTCTAAGGGAAGGTCATGGATATTGGGGGTTCATTTGAAGATAATACTCAGCTTTGAGAAGGGATTCTTTGAGCTTACAAGAAGATCATCAGTTTGTTGCCATTGCATACCAGGTTCTTGATTGCACTTCATTGCATTAAGTTAGGTAACTTTATTATAAAGGCGTTGATGTTAAAGTGGTTGTAGTTGTAGCTTCATCATTCTATTGCATTTTTATATTGTATTAGTCACTACCATTAGAGTGGCTATAGCTACATATTGTAGTGGAAAATTAGAGGAGTCATTACATTTTATATCAGATTTACCATATTTTTGTAAGCCAAGAGTCTTGGCATTCTCATGTAGTTCATTACATTCAATTGGCATAAGATAATAGTATTGTAATCTTGTAGTCAGCTTGTAGACTTTTAATATCATTGCAATATAATATTGGAGATATAAGGAGTTTTTTCCAACTATTTGACATAATGTCTAAAGTGTTGAAGCTCATCATTCGCATGACTAGATTGCTCACTAAGTGTTTGTTATAATGCTTATTGTTGTAGTTGCATTATTACATAGAGATTTCAGTCATTTAAGTTGCTTGCCAAGTGTTTGCATTAATGTCCCTTGGTTGTAGGTGCATATTTCAATCATATAGCTGCATTGGAAAGTCATTAAAGTCCATTGCATTACATTACCATTTAGTTTCAGTCCTTGCACACTTTTATTTGAGTCATTTGAATTATCAAAACATCATATGCATTTGAAATTACCAAAAAGAAACAACAATCAACAAGTACACATTTCGCTTGGCAAGTGTTTGAAAAAACTCCCAAGGTTCTAATCGACAATATTAAGGTCATATCTAGCAAGGGACATTACAGTGGTATCAAAGCCATTGTTCCTGCCAGCCTGTTGGGTAATTTCATGTTCATACAATTAGTCAATTGCAAATCAGAATTGTTTCAATTGGACACCATGTTTTCAAAAGAAGATATTGCATAGTTGAATTCCATGATGGAAGGCTTAAGACAGAGTCATAAAAGGATGGATGATTTGGCTTCACAACCATGGTTCACACAATCGATGGCATCCATTTTTAGGTCTACATCACAAGACAAAAAGGAGAAACATGGGGTAATTACAGGTGATATATCTATAAACCTCTATGATGAAGTTTTAGCAGCTAATGAGAGGGAAAATCAAACCTACATAGAGGGAAATGATGAGCACAAGACACTTCATGATGACTTCAAGAGTAAAGAAGAGTAAGTGGTGGTCAAAGAAAAATCAATTACTTTGGAGCAATTACATGAAGATAAGGTTTCTTGTGATGATTCTTTAGGTGAGTCTAGCAATGCTTCATCCTACCATGGCAAAGAATCAGATTGTGGTTTGGTAAATGAAGGTCCATTGAAGACTCAAAATGTAGAGGTGGTTGAGGTAGTTGATCTTGCACTTAGTGGATAAGCCATTAGTGATTCGACTTCACACGATGAAGGTGACTCTCTATAATGGCATGATATGATTACTAATTAGTTTGGGGACATCAGCATGATGTCTCATCATTCTCATGAGATGAGAGATTTGGTTCATGATCAAGCCAATGACACGATAGCAATCATTGATGGCAGCCCTACACCATTGATTAGACATGAAAATATCAATCATAAAAGGTATGATTTTGTTTATTTTGGAATAGAAGACGTAAAGAGATCTAAAAAGATGAACAAAGAATGGATGAGGAAAGCCAAAGAGTCTAAGTTGGTGGATGCCAATGCAGAAAAACATCTTCAAGAAGTCAAAGCAAAGGTCAGTCTCTTTAACATAGCAAGACAAAAAAGGATTGACAATATTAGAAGACTCCTTGAATCTGAAAATACATATGGTTCTAAAGAGGATGGTGAGATGTGCTTGGTTCCAAGCAAGAGGAAACAAGAATGGGTTGAGACTTCCTCATATGAGACTGAAGTTGTTCATAGCTTGGAGACTCAGTTGAAGGTGAAGGGGGATGAGATTATTGCAGCCCTATCTCATCATGACAAGATGTACAAAAGAATTGAGGAACATATGTGGGAATTTCAGTTAGAGAGGAGGCAAAGGGGGACTGGAGCAGAGTCTTCTCTTGATTTGCAGATTGTCAAAGAAGGTTTGGAGACAATGAAGTCAAATTATTTGAACCTTCTTTCAAATTGTGACCACCTTGTTAACCTTGTTGAGGAGCTGATTTCTTCTAGAACTTTGGATGTCAGTATTGATTCAGCCTCTTTCCAAGAAGTAGATGGCATTCATGATAGTATCCTTCTCACTCCTGATAGTGAGTTAGGAAATTTGCAGTTTCTTTCTGAGGGAGGTCTTGATGACATGGTTGCATTGAGTTGTGCGACTTCTTTAGATACTGCCAGTACAGCTTGGGATTGAACATGTGGCACATTCAATTGGGATCCAGGTGGTTAGTTGACAGGTGCAATGATTCTACATTCGAGTATCATATGTTGTGATAGTTGAGATGGATTGACAATTGCAGATTGCTGAGGGCAAGAAATCTTTGGGAAGGGAGGACTGTCATGTCCCCAAATTGGAGGTATGGTGATTTAATTAAATTATCTACTTAAGTTGTCCAAATTATTGATATTTCATGAGTATAACTTAATTGATGATTTAATTAAATTAAGCTCGGTATTATTAAATTAATTATTTATTAAGTTATTCCAAAAGATACAATATCATAAGGTGACTTTATATTTAATTAATTTACTAATAAAGTGACTAAAAATAATATATATCATAAAGTCACTTAAGTCAAAATATATCTTTTATCCCACATTAACAAGAAAATTGTGTGGGCTCTCCTATGAAAAGTATAAGAAGAAACTTAGGCTAGGAATTTGGGCATCTTGACTTGAATACACTTTCTACTACATTGTTGAAGCTGAATGCTTAGCTTGTTTATTTCTAGTCTTCGTTTGTGAGAGATCAAACCTAGCTGGTTACTTCCAATCTTAGTTGTGAAATATCAACCCTAGTTTGGAATATTGAGAAAGTTACTTCAAACTTTCTATTTGTGCTTCATTGAAGAAATTTCCAGTTTCATTTGTGAAATATCAAACCTAGTTGGGTGAAATTGGAGGAGATATTTTGGTTTTCTCTAGTGTGCAAATTTTGTGGAATTTGGCCAAATTTGGTGTATTCGATTTATGCTTTCATTTAAAGATAATTTTGAGAATAAATTCAGTTTGTTCATTGCTAGGCAATTTTTGGCAATATTCAAGATTCATTGAAGAAATTGTGGCACTAACAACACTCAAATTTTGGAGAACGATTTGGGAAAACATATTCAGTTGGTTTGGGTTGATTTGGCATGTATAGAGTGATCAGACTTTCTTATGGAAATAAATCATGGCTTGAGAGGAAACTCACAGTTATAAGGGAGACGAGTCTGCATAAATAAAATGTATGCTAAGATGTGGTAATTTGGAGGAGTTCACAACTGTGGGAAAAGGAATTGATCAACAATAAATTTTCTAAGGGAAGGTCATGGATATCAGGTTGCATTTGAAGATAATACTCAGCTTTGAGAAGGGATTCTTTGAGCTTACAAGAAGATCATCAGTTTGTTTCCATTGCATACCAGGTTCTTGATTGCACTTCATTGCATTAAGTTAGGTAACTTTATTATAAAGGCGTTGATCTTAAAGTGGTTGTAGTTGTAGCTTCATCATTCTATTGCATTTTTATATTGTATTAGTCAATGCCATTAGAGTGGTTGTAGCTACATATCGTAGTGGCAAATTAGAGGAGTCATTGCATTTTATATCAAATTTACCATATTTTTGTAAGCCGAGAGTCTTGGCATTCTCATGTAGTTCATTGCATTCAATTGGCATAAGATAATAGTATTGCAATCTTGTAATTAGCTTGTAGACTTTTAATATCATTGCAATATAATATTGGAGGTATAAGGAGTTTTTGCCAACTATTTGACATAATGTCTAAAGTGTTGAATCTCATCATTCGCATGACTAGATTGCTCACTAAGTGTTTTTTATAATGCTTATTGTTGTAGTTGCATTATTACATAAAGATTTCAGTCATTTAAGTTGCTTGCCAAGTGTTTGCATTAATGTCCCTTGGTTGTAGGTGCATATTTCAATCATATAGTTGCATTGGAAAGTCATTAAAGTCCATTGCATTACATTACCATTTAGTTTCAATCCTTGCACACTTCCATTTGAGTCATTTGAATTATCAAAACATCATATGCATTTGAAATTACCAAAAAGAAACAACAATTAGCAAGTACATATTTCACTTGGCAAGTGTTTGACAAAATTCTGAAGGTTCTAATCAACAAGATTGAGGTCATATCTAGTAAGGGACATTACAATCCACCACAAAATTATGTCAGTTCCGCTGACATAGACAATTTAAATTTTCTTGTGTTCAACCACTCGCCCTCTGAATCTCAAGAGAGTACACATGTCCTGCTAATGATGACATCATATATTTATTTCTTGGCACACTAGACATTATCTTGCCACATTCTATGCAACATCTTACTCCTTCTTTTCCCATATTACAGTGGTTCCTCATCTGACAAATAACTTTGTCATTCCAATGTCCCAACTCTAACATTAATTTCCTCATTTCATCCCTTGATCTTCCAAAATTTTGGGTACATAGGTTCTTTTATATCCCATAATAGTCTATTCTTTGACTAAATGAAAACCTATTTTGTGGTCTCATTCCACATTTTATTCCTAACTAATAATGGTTAGACACTTTGCGAAGATAAATCTCTTTTATCTTAGGACATCCACAACTTGAATTCCTTCTGTCCTTGGGTCATTTCCAAAATTATAAACCGATTTTCAACTCAATCTATCTTTTCCAATGAGCATCGGTACTAATTTCAAGTATTAATCCTCATTTGATCATGTTGGTTCCTAGGAGAGATCAAATTTAATTGCATACCTAATTACCAAGCACAAACGTTTCTTGTTAGCTCAAGTGATTCACTTAATCACATAGGTGAGTCTCAACCTCAGTATACCCTAATCTTAGGATAAGGTCATCAATCAATGACTAGTCCGATTATATAGGTTAATTTAACCCTATATTTTCCAATCAAGACCAAATGTACAACTCAACAAAGTAAGTTATTCCCAACCTATAGGTATCAATGAGTAGTCAAGTTCATTTCCCAACCCAATAGGTAAAACTTAACCTAAGGTTTCACTCTTTAATCAAATTAACTTCTCGTCCCATATAGGTTATCCTAAACCTAGGTTTCATTCAATTATAAAGTATGATCAAATTATCATTCCAGTAAAGATACTTGATGTAGTTCACATAACGTCACATCGTATCTTTCATACCTTTGCTTTTGCAATGCTAACCCTATCATTCCTAAGGTTCCCTTAGCATAGTAAGCTATAGTGTCAAGTCGCTCCATGACGTGGATATATTTCACAATATGTAGTATTACTACCTATCTATAGAAATTACATCATTATCTAAATCCCCATAGAAGGTATATAGGAGTATAGAGACACTTTCTTCCAAATCACAGGTAATCTAGATCTTCCCTTACCAATCCCATAGGTAATGATCTCCCCTTTCATGATCAAGTTATTTTCCTATCCTTTTCTAAGGCATCAATGATAATGTTGTTTGATTTTACAACCAAATATATACAAGGTATGGTGTGATAATAGGTCACAACCCTTGACCTTTCCACTATTTTTCTCCAAAAGTTTCAATACCTTATCCTTGTGGTCATGAAATACATGACTTAATTGACATCATGATTTATGAAGAAGTCAAAAGTTCTTCCAAATCAAAAATATATTCACATTTTCCGTTGGGTGGGGTACTTAATCCAAGTCAATCCACTCTCTTTCTTCCCCCCTTAGTGTTTCCACAATATTCAATCAACTTAAAGTTGAACTCCTAGCAAACATTTTTCTTTCTCGAAATGATTTGTCATTCCTTGTTGTTGGCTTTCTATTGCCTTTTCCTTGCCTCAATGGCACACCTTGAATATAATTTTTCCCAAAGTTAGATCATCGTTGATTTCTAATCCTATAGATTCAACATTTTGGATCATCGATCAAGAGATATATTGAACAACTAGCAACTTTACAAGCTAGGAAGTACTCTAATAATCCAATTCTCTTTCCAATATCCTTTTTTGTGGGGGAATATCCATACTCACAAAGCCTCTTTTGTTGATGTACTTTTCAACGTAAAGCATTTTCCCTTACTATTTCAATAGTTCTGACACATAGTGTCCCATTGTATCCCATTTCCTTTTGGGACTTCTAAACATATGTTGGTTTTCGTTGACACGTTGATGAGTTCAATTTATACTCCAACCAATCTATGTACTTTTCAAACCTTTGTGAGGCCAATCTGATTTACCTTTTTAGGTTTCTTTCTCGCAATCACCTTTTCAAGTGACTTTGTCCCAATTCTTGGTAACTTATTGTCTCATAAACTTTAGAGATACCAAGGTTGCTTGGTTTCTTTCTCTCACCTTAGTCAAAACTTTAAATTGATCTCATTAGTTTTGGTTGGTGGAACCATGCCCACTTTATTGATTACTCCATTTCTGACCACTATGGTCTCTTCCTTATTCCAAGGTACTATCTCCTTTCTTACAAGTTCCCAACCTTGCATAGAGATTAAATTCAAGTCAAGATTTCTCCAACCTCTTGGATACCTCCTTCGTTGACTTTCTACTTCGAACTAATTTATGCCAACAATGCATACTCATAGATTGATAGTATTCTTACTAAATCCAAGAATCCTTGACTTTTTGAAGTTATAGGTTGCTATCAATAAGGGAGATTCTCTTAATCCTCTCTATCCCTAAGAGTTTTATATCTATTTCGTAGGATAACTTAGGCACCTATTGGTTATCCTTCATAACCTTCCTACATAACCTAATTGCATAATCTTTTGCAATCCTAGGTAATATCATAATAAGTTATTGGTTTAGGAGTTTCTAACTCTAGGGACGACTCTTATCTAGTTCCAAACTTAAACAAGTTTATGGGAATCTCATCTTCCTTTTTATTTCTCCATGTTCTTTTTTTCTTGCAATCTTGGTACAAGAGCTTTTCTACCATTAACTTCTGATTAGGTTTACGTAACACTTACATAATGAGTTCATAGGTTCTAGAGTTGAACCTGGTAGCTCTAATATCACATGTAACAACCCCAATGTTCTTCACAGTAAAATTCCTAATGTTTTCACCTCAAGTGATAAACCATGATGCCAAAACATAGGAATAAATTTTGTTCTTTCCACAATGTAAATTACATGCACATTTGAAATAACACTATTTCAAAACTTCCATTGTATTCCATTGTAATTTCACCAATTACAATATTACAAGAATGTACACAATTACATACATAGCTCAAATGAGCTTCAAAGCAATAGATATAGATGGTCCAAGAATCCGCCTTTCAAAACCTTGGTCATTTTTTGCCTGTTGAGGAGGAGAAGCGTCACTCAAGTGCTTTTTCTTCAACCACAAACTTAAATGCGGTCACCCGCACATTTGCCTCATAGGTTAGATGGCCCTACCCTTCAACGAAGAGATTGGTTGAGTAACCCCATACGACAAACCACACTAAGCTTAGTGTTGTGCCCTACATGAATAGTTCTTGTAACCCTACACTCGGTAACTAGCATGCACTACATGGATACGGTGAACTGATAGTGGAGCCAAAGGCAATCACACTACTTTGGCCAGAGTGTTCTCACTCAGTACTTCAAGTGAAGGTCAACTATTCACTTACACTACTTAAGCTTGTTTTGACTTAAGGCCACTATAATATATGCATAGGTAATCCCTCCGATGGGTAAGCTTAAACCCCCAAAATTAACCTATCATTAATCTCACATGCTCTAGGGTATTTCTAGTCTTATAACATATATAAAAGTTCCCTCCCTTCAATGGACAACAATCTCAGGAGTAACCCACTAGCTATTTACTATAATCAAATAACCTAGTTATGAGTAACCCTTAAGCTACCCTTGTTTAATCATGTCTAGTGTATTGATACCTATGACAAACAATTCCTCCTATTATGGAGTAATTGCAAGCACTTCACAAAATAGTATAAACAAATTCTAGTTCATTTTCAAAGCAATACTATTTTCCCCTAAATGCAAGTAATCACAATAGACTAATTTAAGCAATCATGAAACAATATTTAAAAAGCTAAGACAAATAAAGGAAGATTATCCTCATGCTTGTATTTGCTTATCCAATCGACTATCTGCAACTCAACTTCCCAAAACAACAACTAGCTTAGCTTTGATCTCTCAAGCCAAGCCACAATAAACCTCTAACTCACAGGTTGATAATATACTTCACTCAATATGCTAAAATAATCTCACAAATACTCAAAGCTCTCTCTCAAAATATAGTAGAATAATGCAGATAAGTAATGTAGATAGATTTGCAAATAGAATGCAGAAGATAGCTTGTGGAATGCGTCCCAAATGAGAGCTCAACTCCACTATTTATACAACAGAAAAGAGACTTCTCATCCTACAAAAAAAGGCATAAAAATTGACAACAAACTCCACCTTAGTTGACTCACTTAACTTATCAAAAAGGTGGTAGCAAGTTGAGAGTGTACTTAGCAAAATAAAGCTACAGATTACTCTCAAAGATTGATAGTAGCATATATGACTCTTTCAAATAGCACATGGTAAAAAGATGGCATTCGAATCGCTCTTAAAAGACACTTCTACAATAATCAAAATTCATAAGGTGGTGCCAAAGCAAGCAACTATCCTTCTACAATTGGCATGACTTTTCTCTTGTTTGAATCAGTCAATAACTAAAATGCAACACTTAGCATAAGTCAACTTAGTCTATTGTGAGTCACCATGTCTCTTAAATCTGATTGACCAATTCATGGACTTGCAAAAACTTATCCTATTAATCAACATTTACATTTATTTTGATGTTAATAATCAATTCATGATAAGGCATCCCAAGTAAATACAGTTTACTAAGTCAAATGTATTTAATCTCAATGCATCGACTAAGTTAAACTCTTTAAATCAACTTGCTTGCTGCACTTTATATTGCACATAGTTCGCCCTTTATGTATTGCCAATACATGTTATATTCGACCTTCAAATTCTTTGCATATCAATCACTCTAAACAACCATCTCAATGTTCTACATTTCCATTGCTTACTCAAGTATTGACCACGTGGCATAGCTTAAAAAACTCATCTTGTTTTGGGCGCCACTTCATAGCTTTGACTTAGTTTTAGCGTGCAAATCTAAGTCTCACGTTTTACATTTGCCTTGGCACTTATAACGCTGTGTCATAGTCTTGGCTACAACATCACTAAAACGTCCCACATGGTTTCTAGCTTAACATTTCCATGGCTGTGTAGCTTAACATTATATCACATTAAATGTGTATATAAGTGACACCATATATGTATACATTTAATTTGGCCACAATATATATGTTATATATACACTTTTGACAAATAAATATATTATTCATACTCGAATGAATATATCCACGTTTATACTTTTCACAAATATTATGTGTGTGTATATATACATACATTTTGACAACCAAGTTAACAAAAAACATATGAAATCGCTGTCAAATAATACAACGTAGCATAACTTTAACATAATTACAACAAACCATAGCCTTAAACATAACTAAAAATTAAAAAGAACACAACATCAAAGTTCATTCAAGACTAGGACAATCTCTCACTCATCTTATAAAGCCCATAGAGTAGCATCCTTAACTAAGCATCCCCTTGTCCATACCTAACCTAAAATTGACCTTCACTCTTGACATCATTACATTAGACTTTGAATTCACATATAAAAACGTGATTAAATTAACACAAAAATTCAACATAACAAAGACAAAAAGTTAGAATAATAGGTAATTTGTACATGAAAAACCAAACCCACATGAAAACAAATGTTTGGTGATTTTTGAAGATTTTTGCAGCCAAGAAGAGTAAGCATGGTTTAACCTTTAAAGCCTAGAACATTAACATACATCGTGTGCCCAGAGGAGACGGGTATTCCCAATGTCAGAATATCCAATGGATCCCAGAGGGCCGATAAAGTCCAAGCATAAGCTGTACCAAATCTAATGGCCATTCATACTTTTTAAGTCCCCAGCGCTTCGGGTATTGGGTGCTTCGACACGCCACGTCTGTCCAAAGCACTTTTACATACCAACGACGGCTCAAGATCACACGCCGTGGACCCCTAAACACTCATCGCCGTTCCTTTACAAGATAGATTCTCAGCCGTTCATCCGCACCTATATCACAACCATTACAAGGTGAAGCACCCTCCACGCTTACCCTGTCGCATGCTCATTTTTCAGTTTTTATTTCTTCTCAGGTGATTTCTTCTTCCACGGATGGAAACTCTTCCTCTCCGCTAGATTTTTTTTGTTTCGTTTGCTAATTCTTTGTTTCATAGGGTGTTCTTGATCTGAGGTTCGAATCTCATTCATTGTTGTTTTGCTTCACTTTATACATAGGTCGTTCTAGACGGGGAAAACCCATAGATTCAAACTTTTTCTTTTTTAATTTTATTTTCTCCTTGAAGCAATATGATCTATTAAGTTTTGAAGTTTAGGATCATAATTTTCATGGTTGTGCTATGTGGGTTTTGGTTAGAATACTTTCTAGATAAATTGCGTTAAAAAAGGCTGCTAAATTTTTAATTTTTTTACAACAATTCATTGTCAAGAAATATAAGCACGGTGATCATCTGTATATTGGAGTTTGTAAATAGTGGCATGGAATGGGTTTTAGTTAGAATTTTTTTCATATCTGGTGGTGTGTTATGGTTTGAAATTTATTTTTCTCTTAGTCCGAATTGATCCCATGGCCGAAAGTGTGAAAGTTTACCTTAAAGTATTTTGATTTCTAGCTTGTTCTCGATCTGTAAGTTTTAGCTTAATAGCAGAAAAACAAAACCTAAAACAAGAGCAATTTTTTCTGTGGAACTTTTACTTTGACGTTTTACTGAATGGGCGACAAAATTGAGCTAAAAAAATTGTAGTGACCCTATTCTGGATTTAAGGTTTAACGGATTTTTTCACTTGTGAATTCAGGTAGAATAGCTTTTCCATCCATTCTTAAGCTTTGAAATGGCTGCGATTACTGCTGCCTCATCTAAGGCTATGCCTTTGGCAGTCGGGAACAACTCTCAGGTACTCTTGCATATTACATCTATGAGGCGATTCCATATGATGCTACGATATCCAATACAGGTTATTGAATGGTTTTCTGATTCTTTTTTTCTGGCTTTCATTTTTGGTTTGCTTCGTTGCAGTTGAATATATCTCAAAAGAAGATCGATGGTACCAAGATCTGCCCTGCATTTGGCAAGAAAAAGGAATTTTCCCGTTTCAAATTGAAGGCAAGATTTACTGTTTTCCTCCTTCAATTATGCGTAATTGGTAAACACTCACATTGATTTGGTGGGACTTGCATCAAGCCTTGTTAGGCCTGTGATCCGTTGCAAATTAAACTTGGTTCACACTTCTAATGTATTTTGTAAGCCCAGATCACAACTTGAATGTACCCCTTGTTCCTTATGCATCACCTACCCAAGTGTCTGCTGGGGTCACGGACCAGTTTATTGTAATGAAGTGGATACTCTTAGAAGTGTTCCCAATTACCATTACATCACATGCCCTTGGACCTGAAAGATCTGAAAACGAGAACCCTAGGTTTAGATGTTGAAGGCTTTTAAGTGCTAACACTAGGTTCTTTTCTTTCAATGTATCAATTCAATCTAAACTAATCTAAAATACAAATCAATCTATAATAGAAACTAGTACTTTACTTTTCAGATTATCAATTAAATCAAGTTGATACTAAAGTTGGGAATTTAAACTAGAAATAGAAAGAAGAATGCATCTCTGGAAATGTTCAAGACTGAAGATGACTGGTGGGCTGGAAGAGAACAAAAGGAACAACTCTACAAAATCTTGGCTTTCTATGATCAGCAGGGTACAAGTTATCTGGACCTGAGCGACCATGTAGACAGATCTGCACTGTTGCAAGTGCAGACACTAGTGTGGAAGCTTGGTGTCAATGCGAACTCAAAAGTTGGATCTGGGTGCTAGGGAACCACTGAATAATGGGTGTCAGGGCTCAAGGCACCAGAGGAGGGCACTAGAGCAAACCCAGGTGTCAAAATAGGGCGCTGGAGACCTTTTGAGAACAATTGCAGGGCTCTATTGTGGGAACAGGGTGCTGCAGTCAGGCACTTTTGCAATGGGGAGCTGAAGGAGACAAACAGTGTAGTAGGGTGCCTATGCCTTTTGTCTCCTTGACCTCCAAAGCTTTTGGTGGATATTCCCTTTGATTTGCTGGTTTCAAATATGCTCTCAGACTGTACATACCTGTCATTGATCTTCTGATTTGCAAGTTTCAATCTGGGGACAAGAAGAAATGAAGGGTGTGGCTATATAGGAGATTGCCTCAGTCAGTCCTGTATTTTGCTTTTTTCAAAACTCACTCTGTCATAGACAAAAGGATGATGTGTGTGCAGACCTAGAGTGCAATGGTGACGTAGTATGAGCAGATTGTGTGATAAAATAGAAACCCCGGGGGGCTACATTATGGGAAGTGGTACGTGTGTGTGTGTATGGGGGACAAGAAGGAAATAGAGAATTTGGACTGATTAATAATTGATTTGATGGGCAAATGTGAAACTAGGGATGGGAATGAGTATGGAAGGAGGATGGAGAAAATTGGGGATGAATGGGACGGAAATTAGGGTGGGACAATCGCAAATAGTGTAAGGAAAATGGGTAGGACAATAGGAAATCAATTATAAGGGATGGAAGAATGCTAACAAGGATGGATACTTGCACAATATGCTTCAGATTTGGGCTCCAACACCTCTTAAATTTCTGCTGCAGAAGAAAAATTAATATGGAGAGTTTGGTTGCTATCACTTTTATTTCGTGTTATGTTAAAAAATAAAAAAATGACGAATATTGGTCTTATATTTCCGGTTCAATTCAAAATGACTGATTGAGGGCATATTAGGGCAATAGTAGTGAGTCGGGCCCATAGTTGCCAGGAGACGCAGGGTACTGGTACTGGTATGGGGACAGGGATGCCAATCCAATTAGGGTACGTGAGTTAAATGAATAAGGAGACAGCTATTTTATATGTAAATGATTCACCGGAAATTTTGGGTACGGGGACTGGTATGTTGTCTATGTTCCCAAAATGGAGTTGCCCGGCAACTATAGGCAATTTAGGTACCCAAAAGTTGAAATCAATTAGAATTGATTTAGAATTTTAGACTCTAGTGCCCTATTACAATTTATCTTGAAACTTTAGAATTGGTTGTTGGTGTGAAACAAGGTTTAGGGGTCATTATAAATCAGTCTAAAACCTAGAACAAGGCTGAAAATCAAGGCAAATGGCCTTATAATACACTTAAGGGAATGCTCACTAGAATGAGAGCAAATACACAAGGTAGAGAATGCAAAGTAGGCAATTTCCAACCTCACAGAACCTTCCTATTTCAGTATTTACCCCTACCATGTATGTTTATTAATTATTATCTATGGTTGTAGATTCCGCATTGCTACATGTATGACAAGCCCTAGCTCTGTGCAATCCCCGTCTAGACTTCTGCAAGGGGGGCCTTTTATACCAAATTGGTGTGTGTCTTGGTAGTGATTTGAAAATACCTTTACCTTTATACATTACATCAACCTTTGCTCCTTGGCATTTGATCTGTCTCTCTTGAAATACATTTTCCATATGTTTGTAAAATGCCTAAATCAGCTTACATATGTTGCAGATATTGTTAGAATTTTTTTAATACCTTTTTTGGTTCAATGATTTCATGATGTGATGTTTTTTCACATTTTGAATTATTAGATTGCTATAAAGACGCAATTTATCAAATCAAATACTTGGTTTAGTTTTGAAATACTAAAGTTTGAGGTTGTCTGGTATTTATAGTTTTGTGGCATGAGTCTACATGCACAGGATATGCTTCCCATACTCAATCTTATAACATTCACCCCTGAAAGCACAATAAAATTAAATGTTACTCCTAAGGAGGGGATAAAAAATTGAGAATACATGTTTCTATACGGGGGGTAAAATCTGCTCAAAGCATGGGGAGGAAGATGCTCCCAGTCTTCAGATTTATCACTTATTCTGTTTGAAAAGGGTAGCTAATCGATACCCTTAAATTCTTAATAGCCGAAGGTCTAAAGGCCTACTGTTTTGTTGCACTCCTTAAAGCAGTGAAAGTAGATAACTTTCTTGAAATGTTTACAAAGAAGGCATGCCTCCAAAAGAATATTATTAAGTTTCCAGTCTTAAGTGGCCCCTTTGGGAATCAACCTCAACGATGAGCTTCCTGCAACTCAGTGAGGCTGCTATCTTGATATGTTGAGAAGAGCCTCAGCTTCATTATTGTATTTAGAACCTAGGAAGAAAGACCCACCTCTAATGAACTGCCCCTAAGGACAACAGACCAGGCCTCCAGTGCCAACTGACCCTGGATTCCCCCTTGAAACAACATCAAAATAGGTTTTAAAAACCCACCGAAGGTGGTTTCAAAAGATACCCCTAATCTCAAAAACAAAAATTGTCCAATTTTTCATAATTTATAACTCTTAAGATTTCATTGGAAAAGTGACCTTTCTTTATTGACTATTTTTTGTATATTTGACTGTTTTGCATGATATTTCTTGGATAACTAGATCAATGGAAAATCTCTTTGTTATCTTATCTTTATACCTTTTGTTTTATTCATGCTATCTAATTAATTACTTAAAAATGCACACAGATTGCTGGATGCTAACAGTTCTTTTTTTGTCATAGTTCTGGAGTTATCATTAGGATGCAAAATATTATTGAAAATTATGTCAAGTTTCTATAATATTTGGTTCTTGCTCAATTCACATTTTGGCCAATTATGCCTTTTTCTTTGTGGGTAAAAGAAGTTTTTTCAGTGAATCCTACAACCATTAGTGTTAGTTTTATGATCAGATTTAATGCACAGAAATTTAATTCAAAATCAGACACAATAACACAGCAGATACTCTGGGAAAACCCTCCTCTTGAGGGAGAAAAACCCAGCCAATAATATCTCTTATATTATTGAATCACAATAAGAATGTCTCCTTACAAAAAGCCAATAAGAAGGCCAACAATCTGATACTACAATCTGAGCTAATTATAGAACTGATAGAAGTAATCTACTAACAAAGATCTCACAGCTATCAATTTGCTCTAGATACAAATTCGCACTTGAAAGAACTCAGACTGAATATGAACGAACTGAATTGGATGATCACAGCCAGCAATAAATTGATCTCCTTCTTCAATAATAATCTCAGACTGCTTCTTCTTCAATGATGATCTCAGACTGCCTTGAGAGAACTTGCACACACAGAAATGAAATCTAACTTGACTTCAATGGATCTGAATGGATCTCAAAATGAACTGAATGATACAGTCTGCCAATAGTTATCTCAGCCTTATACACAAATCTCAGTCTGCTCTCACGTATGAAGAACTTCGAACTGTATATGAATGAAATGGAAGTGCGAATGGGTGGTTAATCAAAATGGTGTACAAATGAAGATGTATATATACAAGTTAATTAGAGAGATGCGCCTCTTCAAGGTAGAAGTCGGCCTTAATAAGAAATATTTCCTTTAATAACAAAAGTCGGCCACCTCAAAAATATATCTCCTCAATTAATTCGCATCACTTCATTAGATATATATTAAGCATTATTTATTAATTGAAGTGTCTTCACATGAAATCGCGTCCAGCAATAGAATAGACGAAGTCTAGCATTTAATTGTCATGCGATCTAGGCTGGAAGAAATCGTATGAAACTGCTATGAACATCAACAATTAGGACACCAATGGGGGCTTGAGGTGTGCATGTGCTACCCAAGGGGAATTGAACTCAAATCACATTGTTTACAAATATAGTAGATAACAATTACACCACAATCCCTTGGGTTGATTGATGATAGTAAACTTGGATTTTAAAGGTGCAGCTCCCATGACTTCAAATTTGATTGTTCACGATTTCATTAAGAGGAATAATGATGATAGTGTAGTTTGTTTTGGTAACTGGTTGTTCTTGAATGACTTAGTGCTATCAATGAATTGATAGTTTTTCTGTAAGAGGTGGAGATACAGTATTGTGTGCCAATATTTTTATCATACTAAATGAATATAATGAAGCAATTTTTATAGTGTCGGCCATTGCATTTTAGAGGATGACCCTCTATTCCATGTGAATAAGACTAGGGGTTCTATCTTCCCTTTTAATTTCAATGCTCTTGGAGGCAGCTTACCTCAGCTTGGTATCTTGTGACAGTTGTTGTAGACGCATCCACATGTATTTCACTTATTCTTGTTTGTTTGCATTGTTATATTGATTTTGTTTTTCTTTGTAAAGTTTTTTGATTTGGTAAGAGATATTTTAACTACTTAATTTGCAGTTCTTTGCTTTGGTCAGAATTGTGTTTAACTTGAATCTTTTCCACAGGCCTTACCTAGAGTTATAAACATGGCTGTTGCAACTGATGTTTCACGCTTTGAAGGAGTCACAATGGCTCCACCTGATCCAATTCTAGGTGTTTCAGAAGCCTTTAGGGCAGATAATAATGATATGAAGCTTAACCTTGGTGTTGGTGCTTACAGAACAGAAGAATTGCAGCCCTATGTATTGAATGTGGTGAAAAAGGTAACTTTCTGGACATTACTCCTTTATTTTGTATACAGTTAAAGTGATTTGAGTAAATGTTACTGCATGTAAGATTCACTATTTCAGCTTTGAGATCTTACAAGTTGATTATGCGGTAGCCTTATTATGTGGAATTTCATTTAATCTATTTCAATTTTGCAGGCAGAGAATTTGATGCTTCAAAAAGGAGACAATAAAGAGGTATGCATGTTTTTCATTTTTTTAATATTTATTCAGATTATTTGCAATTTTTAGCAATTACTTAGTCTTATTCTGTCTGCAGTATCTTCCAATTGAGGGTTTGGCTGCATTCAATAAGGTTACTGCAGAGTTGCTTCTGGGGGCTGACAATGTTGCAATTAAGCAAGGAAGGGTAAGATTTTTTATGATTTTCTAACCAAATCTTTCTCCTGTCACTTTTTTATGCTCAGGAGAAGGAATTGATAAATTGTGTTGAATAGTTTCTTTCATTGATTTCTGCATGCATATGTTAGAATAGGAAAAAATTGATGGTACAGTGTTGTTGAATGTTTCTCAGGTTGCAACTGTGCAATGCCTTTCAGGAACGGGCTCTCTTCGGCTTGCTGCTGCATTTATTCAAAGATATTTTCCTGGAGAGAAAGTCTTTATCTCATCTCCAACTTGGGGTGAGTTTCAATGTTATTAGAAATCCCTAATTTTGTTTGTGCGTGTTTAAAAGTGAAGTATATCTTGCAGTTTAAAATCTTAACTTGTTAAGTCATTTTTAATGCAACATTATGTTCTGGTTGTGACCAGGAAATCACAAGAACATTTTCAATGATGCCGGCGTTCCTTGGTCAGAGTACCGATACTATGATCCCAAAACAGTGGGACTAGATTTTGAAGGGATGATTGCTGACATTAAGGTAACCTTCAGAGTTCTTTATCACCTTCACTTTCACAAATTTGATGTTTTATTTATAGAAATGGAGACTAAGAACTTGACATTTTGTAGGCTGCACCAAATGGCTCATTTATTTTGCTCCACGGTTGTGCACACAATCCAACTGGAATTGATCCAACTCTTGAGCAGTGGGAGAAGATTGCTGATGTCATTCAGGAGAAACAACAAACTGCTTTCTTTGATGTCGCGTACCAGGTTTGTGGTGATACGGAGATCAAATTTTTTCCCCTATCCTTATTTGTGAATTTGAGATGACATGGAAGCCTGGTTATATCACTTAGTAGATTATTCTTCTCCCTATATAACAAGAGTGCTGCAATGCCATTACTTTGAATATATATGTTTTTTTGTGCTTTCTGTGATAATTTTAAGAAATGAGTGCCATGTATTTTGATCACTTGGATATCTGCCTGATATTTCTTCATGTAGCCCTTTTCCCTTTAAATTATGCTTTTTTATAATGAATTAACTAACCACTGACTTAGAGATGGAAGACTTATTTATAGTATCATTTAATATGATTTTACCTTTTTTTACAGGGATTTGCAAGTGGAAGCCTTGATGAGGATGCAGCATCTGTGCGGCTATTTGTAAATCGTGGAATGGAAGTTTTTGTTGCCCAGTCTTATAGCAAGAACTTAGGGCTGTATGCAGAACGAATAGGAGCTATCAATGTTGTTTGCTCGTCATCAGATAGTGCAATTAGGTACTAGTACCAATAATGATTTTTTGTGTACCCTCCAGGGGTTCTAGTATTCTCCTAGTTGGGTACTAAATGTTTCCGTCAATGTACTTCTGACAGGGTTAAGAGCCAACTTAAAAGACTTGCTAGACCAATGTACTCAAATCCTCCTGTTCATGGGGCTCGGATTGTGGCAAATGTTGTGGGTGATTCTGCTATGTTTGATGAATGGAAAGCAGAAATGGAACTGATGGCTGGAAGAATCAAGGGTGTGAGGCAGCGACTCTATGACTACCTTTCCACAAAGGATAAGAGTGGCAAGGACTGGTCTTTTGTCCTCAAACAGATTGGCATGTTTTCATTCACAGGGCTTAATAAAACTCAGGTAAATTGGGTCCCATAGTGTTTCCATTCAAGATATTGTTTTTACATTACCCTGGCTGTTCTTTAATCATTGGCATATGTTTTTAATCATTACAGAGTGATAATATGACAAACAAGTGGCATGTCTATATGACAAAGGATGGACGTATCTCCTTGGCTGGGCTTTCTTTGGCCAAATGTGAATATCTTGCAGATGCTATCATTGATTCCTACTATAATGTGAGTTAAAAAGAACAAAAGTAAAAACAAAACGTCAAATAATTGGCATTTAGAAGTTCTAGCAATGGTGGAAGAGCTCCCAAATTTTCATGCTGGATTGCATTTATTAGTGATGCATATCAGGCATTCTCTTAGTGTTTCTTGGTTGTACTTCGGGTTTAGAGCAGGATGTCCAAAGCATTTCTGCAAAGTTTTGTTTGTTTTATTAACTTATAGTTCAAAATTTTCTAAATAAAAGCTACGACTTATACTGCCCACTTATTTGACAGTAGGGCTACATTATATTGTTAAATGATTTGCAAAATAATTCTTCCTCCAATTATTATTCTCTTTTCTTTGGAGAGAAAAAGGTAAGAATCTAAGGAAATTTCTTTTGTGTGATAGTTAATTTGATATATCACATGGTTATGTTTGAGCAAATATTAAGAGGCATATGGGAATATTAAAATGTTTCCACTAAATAACTTGAATAAGAAATTAATTGTTTTTGTGAAGATTATCTGCCTTGGTTCGATTAAATGACAATTGTTTTGAAAAACTTTCATTTAATCAGTTTGTCAAAAAAAGGGGCATACATTGTAAGTTCTGTTTCAACTGTAGCATCTAGCATTTCTAATCCTCGAAAAATGTTATTTGTCAGATTCTGATTGTTTTTATCTCAGTAGTTGATTCTTTTTCCTAAATTTTCTACTCAGAGATCCTAGTTTATTTTGAAGATTAGGGTGAATTGATTCACATGAAGAAATTTCTAATTGATTGTCATTGTTCTTTATATTCTTTTATGTCCAGATTACTAACGTCTATGGAGTCAGATGAACTAATAGATTGGTATCAAATCAAGATATAAATGAGCTGCAGATTTCTTTTGACAGCAGGATTGAGGATGGCTTTGTTGTTTCTATGGTATTTTTCTTAAAACACTCAACGTGCATTGGATTTTTCCACAAAATTAACGAGTTTTGAAAGCACTTTAAATGTTAAAAGACACTCAAGCCATTTTCACAACGACTATTTTCCATGATTAGTAATTACTTGAATGATCTTTCTTCCATGTACTTTATTCTAGTCAGAAGACGATGGGCACTCAAAAAGCAGACACCTCTAGACATTAGTTATAGGGGTTAAAAGGTGGTCATAACTTGTAATACACTATCGTGTGTTTTTAACCCTCCACCGTCTTTCCTAATTTTAAGCCTTTTGGTTTGTGATGGAGTATGGAAACAGTACCCATAGTGAAAAATCTATAAAAAATAAATATCTAAACAGTGCTACGGTATGGACAGCCAACTGACATATATTTTTAAAGTTCATTTCATGGGGGTATTTAACATAGTAGACTAGGTGTGCATCTGATAAACAATTTATTAAGGTATAAGGATCATTCCAGGGTATAATCCATAACAAAGAAGTTACTGAAGGAAAAATCAGACTTTCTGTTTGCCTTACCTGCAGGATCCATGTATATTATTTTATTGTTATTTTCTTTTGACTTTTTCATTCCTCACATGTTAAATGAAAATTGATATGCTGACTCATCTAGCTATGAACAATGCCGTGTATTTCTTTGTCTTTTAACATTTAAGAGAGAGGATCTAGTAGTTCCTTAATTTCGTGTCTCACAAAATCTTATGTGTCAATGTTGAACAACTCTAAAAAATTTATAGTGGCTTCTTTGATTAGTTGATTGCTTAAACTTAATGTTTCAAGTTGTCGCCATCAATTTAAATACTTCTATTTGCATAGTTGTAAAAGGTGTTCAAAACAATAATTTTTGAATCTCTTACTTCTTGTAGTCAATTATAACACTTCATTGTCTATTTTACTTGTATTGATAGTTGAAAATACTCACAAAAAGAATTCTTAAAACACTCAAATATGAATGCATAGTAATATTACATTATACAACACGATATCAATATTTAAATAATAAAAAAATACCATTATTTTCAAATAATCTTAAAACTATTTAAATTTTATTGTATTCCTACAATTTAAGTTTATAATTATTAGAGAATTATCATTTATTAAACATCGCTAATCTTAACCCTAATATGCTTGTTCCTAAAATTCATTAAACTTAAACCTATTATACTAAACATTTTATAAAGTTTATGTCGTCACAAGCATAGCCTTCCTTTACCACTCATAACAAGCTTTAAATGCCTCGTGTTCAACAAGAGGAGAGGTGTCATGTCTAGTGTTGTGGAAGGGGATGTGTCCAATATAAAAGGTTACCTCATTTATTTTTTTCATTCTATTTAGTGCACTTCCATTGTTCTCAATTCGTTTTTAGTATTGCATACCTTTATTCCTGTTACCATGATCTCTATAGTCACTGCAAGGCTCTATATAAACATAATAAAACAATGGTTTGGAAGTTGTTGGAGTGGGTAAGGACTTTTTCAACCTTAGGGGCTATGACACATTTCGATTTTTATGGTTTTATGAATTTGGGTTTTTAATGATAGTTGCTTTGGTGAGAATAGTTTGTTCATTTTTTACAACTTTGGGTTATGTTATTGGAAGCCTAGGGTCATAGTTAAAACTTCATTTTGAGTTTTGCTTGTTATTGGTTTGAGTAATGTTATTTAAGATGTTTTGTTTTGTCGTCTTTTTTTTTTTTTTCATGATTGTAAAATTTAATAGAAGTTTTTTCTTAACACTTGTTGTATTAAGAAGGATTTCTAATTCATCATCTAAATTCAATGTATTTGTTATAAAGAAATGAAATACCAGTAACAATTGCCAGAAGAGTAAAAATGTCTATCAATTTACAAGTTAGCTTTTCCAATATACTTCATTCAACTATATAATACAAAAAGATATTGACTTCTATAACTTCATTCTATAAGGAATTCAAGTGGCATTTGACTTATTTCAAAGTCTACACTCTCCAATGCTATTTGTTGCTCTAGGATTATTTAGAATGCATTTCTTGAAATTAAACATAGGTTCAATCAAGGGAAAGTATACACTATTTACATCAAGCATTCAAGGGTCATAACATGAAACTCTTAGAAACACAGATTAAGTAGCACCCATCCTCTTGTTGTTTTCAACAAACAACTTCTAAGTTACCCTTCTTTAATTAATAAGAATTTAACGATCATTCTTTGTTAGTGTGCTACACATTCCATTGCATTCAAAACTCAAAGTAATATGTATTGGAACAACTAAAAGAATAACTAGTTTTATTTGAAAACCACACATGGAAAATTAAAACATTATTATTCTCGATGCAACAACCAAACATTCAACATATCTAGATAGTTATAATAATATAATTTAATAATTTCATTGTTTTTCAATTGATTCTTACACATACATTGATATAGTTGGTTTCAAAACATTACAAAATAACCTATATGTGTTGCAAAAATTTTATGTGGTTTGTTGAAATATTCGAAGTAGATGAATCGACATGGGTTGTGATGGGAGTAAGATGACCAAACATATTTTCATTAAAAATCTAGAGATTTTGAATTGTTTGATAGGGGAGTGAGGGGAGCTATGATTGGTAGTAACTGGAAGTTATTAAGGGTAGCATAAGCAAAGGATAAAATAATGGTGTTGGATTCTTATTACAACTAACTTGGAAGTTAGTAAGTGCAACATAAGCATGGATTATGACGTTATATGTATATCTCAATATGTGGTTCTTCCAGTAGAGGGATTGATGGAGTACATCTTTGCCTAAAACTACTTGCACCATGTACAAAATTCCTATTCTTGCCCAATTATTTTTTTAATTTTTCTATCTCTCTTCTGTTGTTGGATACTTTCCTCCCTCTATTTCATTAATTATCTTTCAATTTTTTCTCTTCCTTCCTTTCTCTTTGTTGAATTGCATGAAGTTTCTTTTCCTTTATTTATTTGTTCTTCCTTGTTTTTAGTTATTTGAGTTTAGCTTTCCTTGCTTCTTGTTACTCATTCAAAATGATGTAATAATTTGCAGTAAGGATTTGATATTTTCTACCCAATCTAAGTACATTATCATATGAGGGAATTGACCTCTTTCTAACCATTTCAATAGGTAGCTTTAGAATTTTCTTAAAAGAACCTTGGTTGCATAACACTTGTTGGTCTACTATTTAAAAAGATTTAAATATCCAGCAAACCAAAATTGTATACACCTTGTTGGTCTTCTTCTTCTTCATTAGGTTCCAAATCTGTAATTTCCCAATCTTTTGTATGTGCATAATAATGAACCACCTTAGATCTTGGTAGTGGAGGTAGAGAAGGCGTGGATAATGAGGTTTCTTCACTTTGAAAATCAATCTGCACTCATAAGTTCTCTGCTTCTTTAACCCAATCTTGTTGCTATAAATAGGTATTTTTCCTATCTAGTCTTATCTAGCTCCTATTTACATTGTTAAGTCCACTTGGGTCCCTGGAAGGAATCTTTCTAGTTTAGTGTTAATTGTCACTTAATCTTATCTAGTGGGTATTTATTTAATGCTTGTGTCCTAGGTTGTTATGAGTTAGTAGTCTCATGTGATAGGATTAAGGCATTTGCCATGATCTTGTCTAATCCTATTCCTCACCTTGCCTATATAAGCAAGGCTTCATATGTACATTACCATGTTCATTTTGGCATTTTGCATCCTTAATCATAGCATGTTATTTCAGTCATATCTCTTGTGGAAGTTATTTTCTCTTGTAGGTGATTTTGGGGTATTAAGGAGTTGACCATAAACTCCTACATGGTATTAGAGCTTCAGTGTTGCATACTTTCTTCACAGATTTAAGGGGCCTATCTTGGCATGAAATTTTTGTTGGGTGTGAGTTGAGGTCTTGAGAACCTTGCCATTGAATCCAAGGCATTAGAGAAAGTTAGGTTTGAATTTGGTTTCATCAAATTTCATTATATACTGACAAATCTGCAAGGGTTTGAATGAGGGTTTTAGTTTCCAGATCCATGGAGTAGTTGATTTTTCAGAGTAGTTTGGGCGAAAACCATCCTCATTCTTTGCATTCGAAAGGCTTGAGAACCTAAGGATTGACTACCAAATCGTCGAAATATGAGACCTTTTGTTGGAATGTAAGGCAAAAAAGTTTAAGTCGTACAGATCTATACTTGGACGTACAACCCATTCAGATTGTTTGCACAATCATTAGTTGGGTGAATATTCATGTAGCATATTCTTTATTTGCATCATTGTGGCATCCTATGTGTACTTGGTCAAATCGATACTTGCACTATAACTTCAATCACATCATCGTACGCCACATTAATATTCTTGACAGGTTTTATTTTTAAAAGTTTTGTTTTTTTATTTGCATAAGGGTTTTTTTGGTGAAGCCCTTGTCGCAGGTTTAACTGCTCACGGCCAACAGCCTGTATAGTCTCTCTTGGCATCCTTTGATTGGATTTGTGATGATTTTTTCATTGAGGGGTTGAATGATTTCTTCTTTGTCTCTATTATGGGGGTCTGTTTCCTCCAATAGGGTTTTGTCCTCTCATTTTTTATAGAGAGCATTATTGTATTTTATCTCTCTTTTGGGGTGGATTTAAATGTCCCATTGGGTTTTCTTCTTTTCTCCAATTGTGAGAGATTGCATTTGCATTTGTACATGGGTGCCTAACATGGCCTCATAGCTAGGACCCATCTTGGTGTCATTTACATAAGTATTCCCTAAGTTGTACATAAGGGGGGTGTTGGTGTAAATAGGTATTTTCATATCTAGGTCCTATTTACAATGTTAAGTCCACTTAGGTCCTAGGAAGGAATCTTTCTAGTTAAGCATTAGTTAGCATTTATTTAATGCTTGTTTCCTAAGTTGTTCTAAGTTATTTGTTTCATGTGATAGGATTAAGACACTTGTAATGATCTTGTCTAATCCTATTCCTCACCTTGCCTATATAAGGAAGGATTCATATGTACATTTCCATATTCATTTTGGCCACCATATTCATTTTGGCATTTTGGCATTCATTTTGGCAGATGATCCTAGGGTGTTGAGGAGTTCACCATAAACTCCTACAAATTTGGTGGGTTAAACTATGTTGGTAAGCTCATGATTTCATCATGTAAGTCATTTTCATATTGTGTTTGGTTAACATGAGTGATTAAACTTGTGTTGTCATTTGGATTGTCTGTTGATGTTGATCATTTTGTTGCCATGTGTGTTAAACACTATTGCACTTCAACCCCTTCATAACTAGCTAACCTTAAGATTCTTGCAATACCAACAACCCCATTTTCTTCTTCTATAGTGACTGAATCACTTGGTTTCATGTTATTAGAGACTACATTTATATTTAGTGTCCAAATTCTAGTCTTTCAAAAATATGTTATGATGTTTTCAAGCATAAGGGAAATCTTGAATGAATTTCTTGCAAATTCAACTAGTTATGTTCTCCTTATTTCAATATGTCGATGTTTTTTCATCCACTTTGACCTTTAATTTTAAAATATTCCTTGAATGGAGCAAAGACACTTACATCCAAGGATAAGGTTAATGGCTAGTAGGAGAGGACAATGTAGAATATCAATGCCTAAAGATCTCAGCTCTTAGATTGTGGTTAAAGCAATGTGGCTTCCATGTCCATCAAAGATAACGAGATGTCGAGTGAATCCCCCCTTGGAACCGATCTAGCAAAATGTTGCAACCAATTCAAGAATAGGTTTTTAGTCATCCAAGCATGTGGTTGTGCTACCATGCAAGTTCCTGGTTCACAATTAGCAATGTAATTCCTTGGTATGTTGCTACTTATTGTATTAATGCAAACACAATATTGTTATTCATTCTCTACTTTTAGACAAAATACATGGCATGCTTCTATTACCCAACTTTGCAATCATTCACATCTTACAATTTTTGTTTGCTTGTACATATGTTTCATCATAGTTCCATAGCTTGGTTGGCTTATACTGATCGAAATTATACAATTTATCCAATTTGTCATAGAAATATGCCATAATGCTTGGTCACATCATTTCTTTATCCCTATATACACTATATAATATTTATCATCAATTTTTTTATGATGATTGTGGAAACCCATCCACCATGATTTACTTGGTAAACAATTCTTGAAAAGATTTGGGTTTGTTTAATATATGTGAGCCACGTGTGACTTCAATTGAATAACTTCAAGACCACAACCAAGTTGAGCCAAGTCTTTGCACCACTCCACTACTTCCAACTCTTCTTCCATATATAGAAAAGATAATTGGTGGTCCCTTTTTTTTGTTAATCTATCTTGGCAGTCAATATGTTAAACTTTTGGTAGGGATTCCCCACTTTTTTATTGTTTATCTTATGGATAATACATTGTTGTAAGAGTTGGTATAGAATAACTCTATAACATGAAAGATTTGGCTGAAGAATATAGCCACCCAAGATCTAGGAACTTCATGAAAGTACAAGAGAGATCAACTATGAAAGAATAATGATATTCTATCAAAGGATACAAATGATATATTATGATCATATGATTGATCAATATTATATCAATGTTGATTTACACATGAGACCACCTGGTTATATAGCCAAGGTGAGACATAGGATTAAAAAATAATATGACAAGTGTCTTAATCCTATGTCATGAGATAACTAACTCAACTAATATTAAATGACTTAGGGCACAAGCATTAAATAATAACCACATAGATAAGATATGATATGATCTTATCTAGCGAACTAAGACTTCTATAAAAACATCTAGGACCTAAGTAAACTTAACATGTAAATAGGACCTACTAATGACTAGATAGGTAAAACACCTATTTACACCATCACCCCCTTAAGTGAAACATAGGGAGTAGATTATTATGAAAATTATGCAAGGATGGGTCCTAGCTATTAGGCCATGTTAGGTACCCATGTACAAATGCAATCTCTCACAAACAAAGAAAAGGAGAAAACCCAGTGGGACAAAACTACTCTCCAAAAG
>VDFB02086081.1:126578458-126589198 GCA_007258455.2 Sequoia sempervirens | reverse complement strand
TGGGTGCCCCCTGTGCTCCTATTTTGTAGGAGATCTTCTTGGATGCCCCCATATGTTCCTATCATTTAGGAGTAATCACAAGTGTCAATTTACATGTTCATTTCATTCAAATTTAATCTCTTTCTAATCCTAGTGTTTGGGAACAACTTTCCAAGGACTTAGGAGATACATGAAATATGTTTAGGATTGCAATTAAATGGCATCCTATTCCCAATAGTATACACTTGCATCTTTGTGAGAGTATACAACTAGGGGCTTCCTGGAATGGAAGGATAACCCAAATCACACTCTCCCCAGAAAGCTACACATAGCTTATATAACACTAAGGTTTTTTTGTCTCACTCAAGGGATTGATATGGTGGGAATCTACAGGGCGTGATGTGCATCCCTTGCACTACACTAGTCTATGGATGAAAGGTCTTAATGTAGGACACACAAGGTTGCTAGGGACTCCTCGAAATACCTTAAGGGTACATGAGGCTCAAATCCATAGATGAAAGGGAATAATGCAAAACAACCAAAAGGAAAGGGTAACCCACTCTCCACCTTCACTTCTCCAAGGTATAAAGTTCTTGGAGGCTTAGCCCAGATTGACAAGATTCCACTTCCAAGAGAGGTGTCTTTCAATTCACCTCCCGCTCTTTATACTCTGTTGAAACACATGAGTTGGAGTCATCCCCTAGGGTGATGAAATCCCTAGGTAGACCCCCTAAAAGGAATAATCCAAGTGTTTTTTATCCCCAAGATCACACAAAACACAAGGGGAGAGAATACACATGTTGGGTTCCTTGGGATAAAGAAGAAAAGAAAAAGAGTAAGTGATGTTTTTGATCCTCTAGATCACACTAGGTGCGAGAGGAGAGCATACACACCACTCACTCAAAGAAACATCAAACAAAATTTCATTAACCTTAGGAAATGAAATGTTCCTAGTTCAGTGGAAAAAAGAAAGCCTTGCACAAACAAATTTGTAAGAAAAATGTTAGTAGTTTGAGATTTTTTCTTTGACAACCGATTTCAAGTTGCACCACAAAGGGGATAGATGATAAAATGATCACATGAAATGAATGTTAGCATGAAAATAACCATAAAAATTTGGATCCCTTTTTGCAATGGGGGGTAGCACACTTAGCCTAATGATAGGGGGTGCGGGGGATGGACGTGATCCCCTATTGCTAGGGATTTGGGGGCAAGCCCTTGAAGGAATTTTTTTTATAAGAAAAATGATAGATTTTGATTATTTTTTCCTTAAAAAAGCATTAAAACATTGCAACATGCATTAGTAACTCAAAAACAAAGATTAGATGAAGAAAACAGCTGAAAAGGACCTAAAAGATACAATTTGGAACACAAGCGCAACTTTATAGACATAGTTGCACTTTTGTTGAGACAGAGGTGCCACTCTATGAGATAGAGGTGCGATAAGTTGTGCAGGTGCAGCTAGTCGATATGCAGGTGTAATAGGTCTCTGCGTAGGAGCCAAAATACAGAGCACAAGCGTTGCAAGTTGGCACGAAAGTGCCGCTATTTTCTACATAGGCGCAAAAAAATATGAACTTGCCCAGAAAAACCAAAAAATGCAAAATTTAAATCTAGATGTGAATTCCTTAACCTTCAAGGGTTAATTTTAAAAGCCCAAAAATGAAGTGTGTAGTGTAAACTAGTGAACTTTCTTAGCCTAGGTAAATTTTAGATTGTTTCTTAAGTTGTGGGTAGATTATATTTTTCCTTAATATGATAGTTGTAGTTGTCAAAATAAAAGAGAAAAATATCTATTATATTCACTGATAGCTATTAAACCAAAATAAAAACTATGTTAGAAAGACAAATATAACACTAAAATGCCAAAACACCCCTGCAAAACCAAAAGTGATTAGCAAGACAAGGAAAATGATGGTAGATGTGAGCGCTAAGATCGTGAATGCTAGCGCTGAAAGTCAACACACAAGCACCATGACTTTGAACATAGGTGCAACAATATTGAGTGAAAGCGCTAAAATCCGTCGCATAGGCACAAGTCAAAGTAGAAGCATGGTTTAACAGAGGCTGAGACTTGCACACTTCAATAATTCACAAAACTTTGCACAAAGGTTAGAAGGGGCGTGGGTCCCATTGGGCATGCCAAATGTAGAGGGGTTAGATTGGCATCAAAGGTAAAAGCAACACAAATGACATAAATTCATATGAATAAACAAAAAATACCTTCAATAACCCTCCATGGATTGAGCTCAATATTGCACCCAAGTCTTGAAGATTTTCTCAAGTGATTAGAATGTGGTTGCTCATAATTCTTGTAGCATAATATTAGTACGAGAGAAGTTATGAAAATGGGATGGGAGACCTCTCAATTATAGAAATGAGAGGGGTTAAATCAAGGGCCAAGATTGATTGGTTGATAGAGGGCTAAGATTGATTGAGAAGATAGGGTTTTGATCAAGGTTGAGATGAGTATTAGAATTGTGACAAGTGTCACAAGATGAAAAGGGGGCAAGAGGTGAGGCGTGCTCACACATGTGTGAGCACATATTAGGAAGAGAGGCATCAAATTTGTGTAAGAGATAGGGTAACTCAAAGGGTGGCTTGTGTAAGAAGTTAGTGGGGGTAGGTGAGATGTAGGAATTTAAAATTAGGAAATACTGATAATGATGATTAGGGATGAGGGTTAGATCAATTAATCAAGGATTAATAGATTAATGAGGATGAGTTGAGTTAATAAACCAAGGGTTTATTAACTTGGGTGGAGTTAAAAGGTGGAGAATGGGTTAATGAGGGTTAGGAAGTGGATAAGGTTAATTAATCAAGGATTAATTAACTTAAATGGGATTAGAGGATTTTAGAGGAAAGTGGGAAAAAAGTTAGCTATAATTAAATAAATGTAGATTTATTTAATTAAAGGTGGTGGATAAAGATAATGGGAAAATTAATTAAATAAATAATGAATATTTATTTAATTAATTGTTAGGATAATGGAAGTGGGTTAAATTAAATAAATAACAAGTATTTATTTAATTAAGTATTCTTTTGGGTGTCTACAAGTTGATTTAGTGCAAAGTTGAATCCATGGCTATGCAAGTTAGATCTAAGGCATTAAAAGATATGGAACACTTGTGCAAGTGTTGTTTTGTAGATTTGGGCTTTTAGAGTTTGCAAATTTGTTGGGTTTATTGTAGATCTAGTGTTTTGAAGAATTTGGATCAAAATGGTTTCTTGGATTGTGATTTCATATGAGGGTTTTGTAGAGAATATTTCACAAATGACCCCTTGAGACAAAATGACCCTCACCATTGGATCCTGGATGGCCAAGAAATGAAGATTCATATAAAAAAAATTCTTATTTTGGCCATTGTGATAAAAATGCAAAAAAAATCCCTATAACCCCTTGCGGTCATACGACCATCAAATTTGTTAAAAATAAAAACTAAAAAAAAATTCCACAAAATAAAAAATTAATTGAAAATCATTATTAAAATTTTATTAATATTAATATATATATATTGTAGCGTAAAAATTTGTCACCCTTAACAATTTCACACTATGTTTTGCTCCCCCTAAATTATTGAGCCTAATTAGGCCCCCAATTTACTAAATTATGCATTATATAGCCCATTTGTACCACTTTTCGAGGAATTGTAAGCATTGAACAAATGCATCCATTTAATGTTTTTCCCCCAACACCTTATGTCCTAGAAAAAGGGGCTAAGATTGGGACAACCTAGGGCATCTATATCCTCCTATTATGTCGGTACCCAATTTTTAACATGGTGTCAACATTTTAACATTCAAAACCCAACTTGTAAAGGTTGGCTATCAAGATCTAATTTTCGAGAAACTAAATAAATGCCTATAAATACCTAGTTATTGCATTATTTGAAAATTAAGTGAAAGAATATAGCAAGAGGTGAACATTAAGAGCATTCAGAGCAAGTCAAAAGCAACATTTCAATGATTTATTACAACAATCCAAGATCTATGCATCGTGGAAAAGTGTATGTGAGTTCATATTGTCCTATTATTATTGTTTTGTGAAGGCTAACCTTTGTTGTAGGTTTCCAAAGAAATTCAAGCTTTCAAGAAAGCAAGATCCAAGACCTTGAAGTGATGTGTGTGACTTCATTCCTTCAAGGAAGCCATTGAAGGGTGGTGAGTTGTAACACTTTGTTAATTCATCATTCCTTCCTATCATTTATCCATTTTATCATTGACATTACCATTGAGGAAGTAGAAACACTAACACAAAGTTTGACTAAGGAAAGCCCCTAAATGGCACAATATTTCTTCTCTTTGTGAACATGTAGGTTTTAGGTTTAGAAAGGATCGAAGGAAGCATGAAGAAAAAATGTTCATTGTTGCATTTGAAGCCCTGTACCTTGTCAACTCATAGAAACTCACCTATAGAATTATCTGACAATATTCCGATAAATTTGCAAGAAGAAACAAAGGTCTCATATTTGTCATAAGAGGACCTCAAAAATAGAGCAGGAAAGGTGTACAAGGCCTCATACACCTTAGGGCGAGTTTATTCCTGTATTCAGATCAATAGCAAACTTTTTGGGTAGGTACACAATCCTCTGCACTTCCCAAATCTGCCTACAATTGACTATTTCAGTTTATCAGTTATTGGATTATTGTATTTCTCATATTAGGGAACATAATCTCATTAGGTTAATCATAGTCAATCAGTCCTAATCCATTCCCATCTCCAAATTGATGGAGATCCAAGTCTGATTGGCTCACCTTCATGGTTGAAAGTCAATCTATAATGCACTCTGATGATTCCATTCCGGAATTTTAAACCAGCCATCTCGAATCCTATTTTATAAGCATACTTATGGACTTAGGTCATCTACGTCTATTATTGTTACATATTGTCAGTTGGTTGGTTATTATATATATAGTACTATCCCTCCGGGTCGGCAACTTTGAGCCAACAGGAGGCTTAGTCCTCAAGGTCTTGCGGGGCCTTGGTCCTATGGGGACTCTAGCACCATGGTCTTCATGTAAGATAAAAAATCACCAAAATTTCTTTAAAATTATACATTTGAATTGCCAAAATTCCGTCCGTCGAATTTGTTCCGAAAGGGTGCACCACCACCGCCCGAGTTCCACCACGAAGGGCGCTCATACCTTTTTCATCTACCATTAACTTTAGTCCATGATACCAATAGCTCCGATAAACCCTTCGACGCATCCCATGTTACGCCTGGTGAGGTTTGAAGTCCTGTGTTTTTGTTTATAATTAACCAGTCTGACCTGTGATTTTTGGATTCTCACAGCTTCTGGGATATAGAACTTTAATTTTTTGATTTTGAATAGGTGTTGGAAATCATGCGGAGCATACCGTCATGATCTGCTGTTTTCTCAGCCAGGTGTGGTGAGAGGATTGTAATTTTATCATCTAAGCACCTAATATCACGGAGGCATCTAGATGATTCAAGAGGTGAAACCTTGAGGGAGTACAATTTTTTATATAATATTTAATATGATACAATTGATTATCAATTTACTTCTTCTTGGTAAGGTTTATATGTATTTTTTTAGATTTGGACTTTGATGATGACAAGTACATAGGTTGTCTACTATTTTGAGGACAAGGGTTGACACATATAAAGACTTGGAGTCTCATGTGGGTGATAGGTGAGTGCAAGTATATTATTGGTGATGATTATGGTGTCATAGATATGTAGGTATATTTGAGCATTGACACAATATGATCATGTAAGTGGTTGTTTGGTGGTGATATGGTTTGGTGTTAGGAGGTTGTTCTTATCTCCTTGATACTTGTTTGGTTCCTTGACTATGGTTACTTGTTTGTGTACATGTTTTATGAATTAGATATGTGTTTGATTTGGTGTTTGAGTCTTGTTCTCTATAGGATTATCTTCTTTGATATCTCATTTTTTAGGTTATTAATGTGATAATGAGTTTACATGCTTCAATGTGTGGGATCTTCAAGCTATGCAGGTTGTGGATTAGCTACCCATTTTCTTGTAGAGTGATGACTTGAATGTGAACTATCTATATCCATGAGATCGATTCATTGTTGATGCAAACTTTTCTAGTTGGCCTTGTTTGTGGTCATTTATGCATTTGTATTTTGTTTGAGATGAGAGGATGGATGATTAGAGTGCTATGATTGTCAATGTTGGGACTTGTAGCATGTGGTTTTATCACTATGTCATGATAGCTTGGTTACATTTCATTGGTTACACATTTTAGTGGGAGATTTTGATAGTGATGATTTGGCAATGTAGGATTGATTCCTAATGTTTTGATGGTAGTTGTATCTTCTTGAATTAGAGGTATTATCTCTACTTGTTCTTTGGAGCTATTGAGATTGTAGTTGAATGCGTGTTAACCATGGATGATCCTTATTTAGGAGATGGTTGTCACGATTTCATGTGTATCTCACTATCATAGTTCAGTGGGAGTTATTGGAAATGATGTAGATTCATTTTTGGAGATGGATGATATTATTTAGTGTTTATGGATGTCTTGGAGGAGCTCCTAGATATTGTTGGTGTAGAATATTTCGTTCACATTTATAAGTTCACTATTAGGATATGGTAATATTCATGTGATTGGAGATATTGATTCTTGGTTTAGAGTGTGTTTGGTAGTATGCCATGATGTAATCTTGATTCTAGATTAGAGTTTTGGCATGGTACGTTCTCTTGAGACTAGGATGCATGAATTTTTGTATGTGATCTCTTGGGAGGAGATGGTTAGATCATGATGTCATGTTGGGTTCTTGATTATGTGGTTGGAGTTTTGACATTGATCTCCTTGGTTCTCTTAGAATTTGAGTACATTGGTTATTTTAATGAGAGCTTCATGAGGGTGTTGTATTACATTTAGAGCTTAGCATGGATTGATCGGTACGAGGTTCTCATGGATATTTGGAGACTTGGGTGAGGTTGGAGTTCTCTTGTGATTAGAGAAATTTTCTTGAGACAGTTACTCTTTGGAGGTTTCAATAGGAAGATCAATGAGCATTCACCTAGATATGGACATATGGAGGAGATTTTTCTTGGAGTGAGTCATGATGAATTTCTTATCCTAGAGGAGCATTCTCATTCCCCACTCTTGGTCTACTCGATAGTTTATCATCTAAAAGGTATTTTCCTTATGTTTCATGCTTTATTTTCTCATGAGAATGAGTCTTGAGCCATGGTTCAATTGATTTTGGGAGACTCATTTGAGGATTGTTTAGCATGAGTTCTTTTTGCTTTATCTTTCATAGATATAGATCTTGAGCTTTGTATAGTTGGTTCTAAAGGATTCACTTTGAGAGATGTTTAGAAATGTTATCTCCTTGTGCATATGATTCTATTTATGTTATCACCCAATGATGAGGTATTTTTAGGAGGTGGTTATTGGTTCTATTCTTGATTTGTGAATGGATTCTTTGAGTTTGATTTCCTTTGTGAGAGAGGCTTACATCCATGCTAGCATTATGAATTATTCATATGTTGCATTTGATCTATGAGATTCAGTGGATGGGTGTTGTTGAAGATTTTCATTTGGGGTTGTAAGGAGATCATCCTTGACACAACAGAACTTTGAGGTGTTGGTAGAAGGACATGTTATGGTTTACATGTGTTCTCTCTTCATTCTATGGATCCTTCCTAGAGTTTCATGTTCATATGATTTGGGAGGATTGTGGTGACATATTATGAGAGATTATGTGGCTACTCTGTGTTGCATGTGTGGATCATTGTGATTTTTCTTGGTACTTCATGTTTTGATAATTTGTCATACCCTAATATAGTATTGATTGGTAGAATTGGTATTCCTTGAACATTTTCAGATTTGACATTACCCATGGAGTGGGAGTTCCTAGATATGTATGTTCTTCATTGACATGTTTTGATACAAGGAGATTTATTGTAGTTTATGGGTTACATATATATGTTGGAATGAGTTTATTGATGTTGTTGATATCTAGGAGGTATGGATGGTTGGATATATTAACATGTGTTGTGGATGCTATTTCTGATCATGTGGGTTTTTGCCTTTGAAAATAGCTTGGAGCCTTTGTTATGACTTGGATTTGATGCTTGTGTTCTTTGGATTAGTTCTCTTCGCCTTGGCATGCTCATTTTATTCCATAGGTGGCACGTTGGAGGATGAGAGGATTTCTTGCTTGAGATAATGGTCACTTTGGTTTTATTGTAGGTATCTCGATGGAGCATGAGAGCATGTTGGAGATTCATTTGGTTTCATGTATTGTATGATGATGTATTTAATTGATTGACCCTTATCCAATGTATGCAACAAGTGGGGGAATGTTAAGATTTGGTGTTGTACACCATTTCATAAAATGTTATATTATAATGTTGTAATTAAATAATTATTTAGTTGTGGTGCAGCTAGGAGATGTGGTTAGCCGCACTAGGTAATTATTTGGGGCCACTTGTATGTTGTATTGTAACATTGGGCTATTATTTTATGTGTGAGAGACATATGATAATAATTCAATATTTGGTGAAGTATTTAATCATGTGAAAACTTAGTAACCAATATTAAATGAGGGTTCAATGGCTTTGTGTTCACATGGTTTTGTGGCACATGGTTTTATCTTACCACTTGGTTGTATTTGTGTGAGCTTGTGCCTATAAAAGCAAACACATGATTAGTGGTTAAGGTTGGTTGGTTGAGTGGGCTATCATTATTGAGTCTTTCTAAGGAGTGCACATGTGAAGCATGGCATGAGATGTGTGAATTCATGCTTGGACACATGGAGGATGCATTGGAGAGGCTTGATGTTTCATAAGTATTCATTGTAACTTTGTAAGTGCATGTATTATTTTATTGCTAAATAATAAGATAGAGTATGGATGCTTTTGGAGGTTGGGTTTTCCTTCTTGAGGGTTTTCCTAGGGTATATCTTGTGTTATCTTGTGGCTTGTTTATTTTGATCTATGCATTATGATTATTTTGTAAGCTTGTATGCATGTTTTTCTCTCACGGGATTATGTGGGAAATGAATTATGCATTGATGCATTATTTCCTAACAGATGGGAGACATTGAAACCCAAAAAAATTCTTTGAAAATCCTACAAGACCTAAAGTTTTGACAGGACCAAAGGAGGAAGGAGGGAGATTTAACCACTTTTTTGAGATTTTTTCAAATGGGTATTTGAGTAAAATTTAGAAAAGGGATAATACAAGGATAATACAATTACCAAAGTCATATTTGAGCATGATAAACCCATTAAAATTTCTTGGATCAATTATAACTAATGGGAAATAAAGAGGAGACACAAAGTGGTAACATTTTGGTAATTTTTGTGGGATGATTGCTTGTTAATCATAGAATCCAAAGGCCTTATCAATCAATTGGGGTAGATTCGCCAAGGAGCTTGCAAAAAATTGGCTTTCGAAAAACATGATAAAAACATGTGTGGGAAAACTTGCACTTGGAGGAAAAAATAGTTATATCCACCGCGTTCCCTTAAGGAGAATGTGGAGTGTGTAACACTTCTTAGAAAGAAAAATAGGGTAATAATAATACAACCTCTTAAAAAACCCCTCAGAAATAAGACTTAATATTAATTCCATTAATTGAAGTTAGAAGATCCTCACCATCCATCTTGGAGATGGAATGCATTAATTTCTTACATCTAGTGATGACATATGAGCCACTCAAATGATTAAGGCTGGTATGCCTTCCTACTTTGGCTTTGTCTATATTCCATTTTAGCGCAAGTCACCCTCTAGAACACTCTATGGACAAATTCCTCTTGCATCTCATAATTCCTGCTGACTTTGTTCATGTGGTGAGTCTTAAAGGGTATGCATAAGCCTTGTTCTAGATTCTTCTAACTCCATTAGCTCTACCAACCTCACCATCATGGTATCATTTTATGTTAATTCTAGTTGTTGTGCTAACTCAAGAGAAGGTAATTCCAGTGATAATGGTAGCCTTGCCTCCCTTCCATAAACCGACATGAAAGGGGAATTTGCAATAGCTCTCTTGGGAGTGATCCTATCATCCTAAAGGGTTTATCTTCAATTTTCTATGCCAAGACCTTTGATTATCCACAATAGTTCTTTTAATTATCCTAATGAGGTTTGTGTTTGAATACTCAACCAATCCATTAACTTGAGAGTAAAAAATTGATGAGGTCTTCAAGTATATACCATACTTAACTACCCAATCACTAATTTGGGTACCAATAAAATATTTTTTGTTATCAAAGATGATGGTGGAAGGGGCGCAGAATTTGAGGTCACAACTCCATCAAAGGATATCAGAACTAAAGTATCAGTAGTATCCTTTAATACAATTTCCTTTGTCCACTTGGTGAAGTAATCCATGGCTACTAAAATCTATTTATAAATAGTAGTAGATGGTAGATTTATCATACTAATAAAATCCAACCCCCACTATGTAAATGGCTAGTTTGCCTCAATGGGATGGAGAGGGAGGGAAACTAACCTTTTTTTTCTAAAAAAAAAGGCACATTTCTTACAATTATTCACCCATTTGTGAGTAGCATTAAATAGGATTGGTCATTAATAATCTAGTCCTCATTATTTTTTAAAGTAGCGTGGTCCTCACAAAAAAATGGCCACTTGAAGAGCCATCATGGAATCCTTCTAATAATATGCTAACTTGATTTTGTCCAATGCACCTTAACAACGTTCCATTGAGGTATTTTCTAAGAATTATGCCATCCACTAAGACATAGGGGATAGATTGCAACCTGAAGTGTCTTCTTCTAGTTTTATCTAAAC
>VDFB02086081.1:126448488-126578358 GCA_007258455.2 Sequoia sempervirens | reverse complement strand
ATTGAATTGAATGTTTTTTTTTTCTATGAATAAGTGTCTGATTTAGTAGTCATGCACTTTAGTTTCGCTTTTCAAAATCTTGTGAATTTTTTTAAGAATATTATAGCAATTCTTTCTTGGTTAGTTCACTGTTTAAATCTAAGCGTTGAAATCATCATCATCAATTTTGATGTTTTTATTATATGTAGTCATAAAAAATGTCTAAAATATCATTTTTTGAACTTCTTATCAATTGTAATCAATTATCATACTGTATCATGGATTTCACTTGTATTGTGGGTTTCACTTGCACCAATAGTTGAACATATTCTCACAAAAATAATTCACATAAACAATCAAATATGAATGTACAATGATATTAAATTATACAATATAATAGTAATAATTAAATAATTAGAAACTACCCTTATTCTTTTTTTTTTTTGCAAAAGTGGCAAGCCACTATAAATATATTAATATTAAAATATAAGTTATACAAAAACCCTAGTATAGGGGAGCATACTGGCGGGAAAAAACTACCCTTATTCTTAAATCATCCTAAAACTATTTAAATTATATTATATCCATACATATATTTATGTCTATAAATTATTACAAAATTATAATTATTAAACGTATTTAAACCTTACCCTAATATGTCCATCCCTAATACTTGTTGAAACCTGAACTCTTAACATTTTCTATTAATCAAACATCGCCCAAAGTTGTTCCATCCTTTGCTGCCTCGTAGTAGGCTTCAAATGCATTGTGTCTAGCAAGAGAAGAGGTGTCATTTCTAGTGTCATGGAAGGGGACATGTCCAACATGTAATGTTTATAAATTGTTTTTCATTCGGTGTTCAATGTGCTTTCATTATTCTCACTTCATTTTAGGTTTTGCAAGCCTCAGCTCCTATTTCTACATTCTCTGCAATTGTCAACATTCAATGGAAGCTCTATAAATGTGTTTGTCAACACAACAAAACAAATAAGATTTGGAATTTCCTAGAGTGGGTAAGTTCTTTTTTGACCTTACTAGAGCTATAACCCATTTTGATTTTTGAGTGATTTATAGATTGTATTTTTTATGATCTAGTTACTTTGGTGTGAACAATTCACTCATTTTTTTAAAAATAGGGATTTGTTACTAGAAGCCTAGGGTCATAGTTCAAACTTAGTTTTGTGTTTTTCTTGTTACTAGTCAAATGGACATCACTATAAGTTGATTTGGGCAAATCAATTTAAGATTTTCTATGCATGGTTGTAAAATTTAATAAAAGCTTTTGCTTAATGTTTATGACCTTAGGAAGAAGGGTTTGAGATTCTTTGTTTATAATTCACCATCTAAAATCAATGTATTCACCGTGGAGAAATAAAAGACAAGTAATAGTTGTCAAAAGAGAAAAGATTGTCTATGAATTTATAGATATTAATTAGTACCATTGTATAGTTGGTTTCGATAGTCTTGTTCATCTCACTACAGTTTTTGATCCATGTTATTAATTTTTTATTTTTGTTGATTGCTAGATTTTTTCTATTTTAGATAAGCTAAAAATGTCCTTCAGAGAAATCCCATATAAATATTAGTTTACACAAATTTACTATGGAAGATTCGAAGTTTCTAACTTCTACCTGATATTTGCCTTAAGTTTTTGCAATCTTTTTTTGATGTTATGTACATTAGCTATAAATTCCTACATAGTCGTTGGCATCTTAGTCAAAACTATTTAAGACACTCTTGTTCAACTTGTGTTATATGAGAGATATGAGAATTCAGGCAATGAACAACTAAAGTTGTCGAGTGAGAAGGAGAATTACATCGACATCAAGTGATTAAAGCTTTAGAGGTTTTGTACTTTGTTTTGCGTACTTTCTTAATTTTATCAAGAAAATAAAATCACCACGAAGCAACAATCATAAAAAATATATATATTCATTTTTCTTTTCAATCTTTGAGTTGCAAACATATGTCGTGTGGTGGGATGTTCTCCTATTCAACTTTATACAAGTTCCAATATAAAAAAACATATCTTAATAGCTAAGAAGCCAAACACATTCTCACATCAAACTCAAATAAAAGATATGTTGAAAGTTGACTACGACACTACATCTATGACACTGCATTAACATAAAATTCATTTAATGGGGGAATGTGCATCCACTAGCTTATGAACTTGGACTTTAGTATATCAAATATAGACATGAAATTTCCACAGTCTAGGAATTGAATGTATTACTTCTAATAGAAAATTATAATAAATGTTTAGATGAAAAAATCTTCAGAGGTTACTATTGTCACTTTGTCTCTCCCTTTTTATTTCCCATCAATTATAATTGATCTGAGAAAATTTAATGGGTGTATCATGCTCAAATATTCTTCTAGTAGTTGTATTATCCCTTTGACAAACTTTAGTCAAATACCCATTTGAAAAAGTCTCAAAAAGTGGCTAAATCTCCCTCCTTCCTCCTTTGTTCTTATTGGAACTTCAAGTCTCATAGCAATTTTTGAAAAAAAGTTCCTAGCTCCAATATCTCCCATTACCTTTGGTCCTGTCAAAATTTTGGGTCCCAAAAGGACATTTGTACTAATTCCAAATGTCAATTTTCTTTCCCTATCTCTGCTTCATCTTTTGGTCTCGTTGGAACTTTGAGTTCCCATTGCCCTGAGTTCCTATTGTCTTTGGTCCTGCTGGGATTTTGGGTCTTGAAGGGACACTTGGATCAAGTCCAAATGTCCATTTTTCTTTCCATATCCCTGCTTCCTCTTTTGGTCTCGTTGAATCTTCAATTTCTCGTATCCTCAAGTTCTTGTCGCTCGAGTTCCTATCAAATTTAATTTTATTAGAATTTTGAGTCCTAAAAAGATGTTTAGACCAAGTCCAAATGTCCATTTTATTTCCCTATCCCTGCCTCCTCTTTTGGTCATGTTGGAACTTTGGGTCCCGAAAGGATTTTTGGACCAAAGTTCTTGGTTCCCATGTCCTATCACCTATGGTCCTGTCAAATTTTAGGTTTCAAAAGGACATTTGGACTAAGTCCAAATGTCCATTTTCTTTCCCTATCCCCGCTTCCTCTTTTGGTCCCATTGAAACTTTGGGTCCTAAGAGGATTTTTGGATCAAATTTTCTGGCTCCAATTTCCTCCTATCGCCTGAATTCCCATCACCTTGAGATCCTACCATCTTTGGTCCTATCAGAATTTTGGGTCCCGAAAGGACATTTAGACTAAGTCCAAATATCCATTGGGTTTCCCTATCCCCACTTCCTCTTTTGGTCTTTTTAGAACTTCAAGTCCTCTAGGGATTTTTGGACTAAATTTCTTGGTTCCAATACCCTGTTGCTTGAGTTCCTATTTCCCCAATTTCCTATTTCCTTTATTCTTGTTGGAATTTTAGGTCTTGAAAGGACATAAATGGTCCATTTTCTTTTCCTATCCCAACTTTTGGTCTTGTCAAAAATTTGGGTCCCAAAAGGATTTTTGGACCAAATTTCCTAGTTCTAATGTCCTCCTATTGCCTGAGTTCCCATCGCTCAAGTTCCTGTCACCTTTAGATCTTGTTGATACTTTAGACCCCACATGGATTTTTGGATAAGTTTGCTGGATTTTTGTATTTCAACTTAAAAATCACCATTAACGGTGTAATGACTTCGCCAACTACCAGATCTGATTCATAGAGCTACAAGAATGATTTTAGATGTGTTTTTTACCAACTCCAATTGGAGAAAAATGGCACCCATACTTCATTTATTGTTTGTAGACTTTTTTTTTGTTAGAGGACCATCCCTAGCTATAATTTTTTTATGGATTTTGTGGGGGTTTCTGCTCTTTATCCACATATTCATCAATGTGGAAGTGTCACGGATATGGTGTCAAGGCATTATGGTAGGATTTCAACTCAAGATTTGAGGTACACATGTCTTCACATGGTTTTAGGGTTTTGGCTAGAGTTTCATACCCAATCACATGCCCTATCTCTCTCCTACAACCTACAAATGATATAAGGCACTTGTGTGCTCAATGTAAGGGTTCTTCCCTAGATTTTATTTGGTAGAATTATGGAACCTTTGCATTTTTCAATCGTAAAATTGGATTTTATGCCTTTGTGTCAATAAAAGCATTATTTTATCTCTTCCTAGTGCTTGTATTCTGTGTAACATTTGATACATCTATACATCCATAAGATCTTAACAATTTTTTAGGATGTATGATTGTGATAATTTGTTGTAAGTTTCGATTGTGGGTAATATGTACCCCTTTATGATCTTTCAAGCCCTAACCTTCATACTTTTCTATAATACTAATGAAACAAGGAACTATGTAAGCTTCTTCAGTGATTTTTTGATACTCTATGCAATCACAAGGAAAAAATATCTTTAACTTTGGTGCATCACCATATTTTCAACTTTAAACATTATCTTCTCTTTTTTTCCTTTTGAAACTTGATAGATTAAGATTAGTGTAGTTATCCAGTGTTGGGTTGGACCAATATTGTTGGATCTAGTTTTTGAGAAGAAGTCAACCTTCTCCATAGGTTTGACCTCATCTATAAGGTCCCACACCTTGAGTTCAGTTCCATTGTTTCATTGGAATTTTGAACAACATGTTCAATAGGGTGTAATTTCTTGTGGCAACATTTTTTGCATGCCTGATGGGATAGTCTAATGGACTCTTTTCCATCCTGCTAAGAAAGTGATGTTGTTCTAAGCATATTTATCCTTAAAGAGACATTCAACAAGGTACCTGATGACTCTACAACAACTCAGTAGTCTTAGTTCCAAATCAAACCTACAAATTCATGCCAAGAATTTAAACAAGGGCATATTCTAGAGGTAATTTTCAATACATGGAACTATCATTTTCTACTTCTAGAAGAAAAAATAGACATTCTTTATCATTGAAAAGGAGAAATAAGGGTTCTATAAATCCATCTCCTAGATCTCAATCCACACCTCCATTTAGTAGATTACTTCAACCTAGAACTCTTACCACCTAGATAAATAGATCTTTATTCTATATAGTTGTCCCTAGGAATCAAGTGTTTGTCACTTTTAATGGTGGTAGCCCTATTGTGTTAGCCCAAAGGGATGACATATGTGAATTCTTTAAAAATTATTCCTTATTTCACTAATGAGACAACCAGTACTCCAATAGAACACATTCAAGATGTGGCCAATCTATGCTTTGTACATAATATCATAGAAGACAATGTGGCTATTAGACTCCTACCCACATCCTTGAAAGGAAAAGCATTAAAATGGTATAGAGGTTTGCAACATTACACCGTTCACAACTAGAATGAGTTAGGTGAAAATTTTTGTGAATAATTTGAGGATAAGAGTGATCACTTGTCCTTGGTGGAACAATGGACAACAATTAAGAGGGCACCCCACGAATTCATGGGAGATTTTAACTTTAGATTTCATAAGGCTTGGGATAGAATCCTTGCCTTGGTGAATCCTTCTCCCAATCATGTATTCTTATACTATTTAAGGGCTCTTAATAGTGATGTGATTGTTATGATACACTCTATGGGTGGGATGACTCTACCAAATGCATATGATATTTCCACAGGGTGAAGAATTGTATAATACAAGTTGGGAAAATAGCTTCAAGGCCACCAATACCTTTATTCACATAGTTTGTTACTCAACAACCCACATTATCTCCTATTCCAATCACATATGTACCGATTAGTCGTCTATTTTTGTTGCACCTTAAAATTAATTGCATGAAGTTAAAGCATTATTGTAGAATTTTGGTAATGAGTTAGTAACAATAAAGAAGATAAAAGCTCAAAATAGTAGACCTTACCAACCTCAAAGTCAAAATTATTAGCAAAATAGGTAGCCATATCAAGGGAAAAATTAATGGAATTATGCAAAACCTTTTAATAGTGTAAATCCAACCACTAATAATGCTTCAAAGGCTCATTTTCCTATTCAAAACAACTTAGATCAATAATTTTGAACACACCTAGATACTAAGAGGGGGGTGAATCAACATCTATAAAAACATAACCCCTTCAGATCTTAAAACCTTCAACAATATTCAAATTCATACTTTTAACAAGATCAACAACTTATAAATAGATTAGAAATTATTTAAAAAATTAGCATTAGTGAAAGATAAGACAATGAACACACATGCATAAGATAACACCAGATTTACATGGAAAACCCAAGAAGGGAAAAACCACAAAGAGAAATCTCTCAATATAGGAAGCTCGTTGCTTATAGAATTACAATTTGTTTTAAGGTTATCTGCCTAAGGAAGTACACTACTCCCAAAAGGACTGCCAAGCTAAGGTGCACAACCTTAGGGCAAGATACAAAGGACTTGTAGTATTGAGGTGCACAACCCCAGGGTAAGATACAAATTACAAGGACCTACTGAAGAGACTCATTGTCTGATTGCATGATACATGAAGATTTAAAAATTTAAAAAAATTTCAACAACACACTCTATTGATTGAGGCATTAAAGCTCATTTTGTCCTTCTTCTTCACAACTTGCTTCACCAATCGATACTCGCACACACAGTCACACACACTCGCACATCTTTCTATTGAATTGTTATTGCATTTATACCCTCTACAATATATCAAAACATCAATTAGGTCAATCGAAAAAGAATACAAACAATTATTCCAACAAGTTGATCACAAAAACATAGTGTGGTCCTATTCAAAAGATAGAGGAAAAAAAAATCTTATTACATCTTCCAATGTGATCCAAAACAACACACATGCTGGCATACATCAACCCAATCCAACAACAATGAAATGTGTACCACAATACCAATTGGCCCAAAAACACACTTTTAACTAAATTTACTCAATGTGGTTCTCAACAGGACAGGGCAAGACACATATTAATCTTAACACAACTTCATATGCTAGCATAGACCCCCAAGAACATGGCACAAGAAAGATAACAAGCTCTGTCAGCTAGATATCCACAAATTTCCCAAAAACCAACTCAAAATAATATGCGGCATCAAAGAGATCAACTATTGATGTGCAAACCACAAAGAGATGTCTCATGGACATCCAGCAACCCTTCCAAATACTTCTTACACACTTTCACGCCATAAATAGCTATTGCAAACCAAACAGAGACATAGTACTTCATCCCAAAAGCATAGAATACACAACCATGATATAGAACATTAATAGATCAACTTGCAATACACACCATCACATGAAAACAAAACTAAGATGTTGCACAAGAACTGAGAACACATCCAACAAGTCGTAGAAGCATAAATATCAATACTGAGAAATGTGAAGCATTTTTTGGACCAATCCAAACAATGAACAAAACTGCCAACCTTCTACAATTACTAAAAACCTCCTCGACAGTATTGGTGACCTTGAAATATAGGAGTACAATGCCCATAGAGCACAAAAACTAAATCCCAAACTGCAAGATCATATCTTCAATAGCAGAGGAATGTGGAGCATTCTCCCAAATAGACTTCAACACAACTTCTTGTAGTAGAACCTTTCACCAACTTGCAGATGCCAGAACATCCTTGCAACAACACATATTTCCATTAGAACAACAAGAGAGAGCATACAACATACTAGAGACCATCAACAACATATCTCCACCATCATCATTACTTCTAATCCTCATGTTAATATATCATCATGATATTATTTTTTCTGATAGAAACTGTAGACACGTAAACTATCCTGATTGATATCATGCACTCAATTCTGATTCACTAATTTTGATTCTTCCTTGATCACTTCTTTACTAATCATTTAATTGAATAATCTTTATTTAATTAAATTTCCTCCTTAATTAGATAATACACTTTATCATATTATTTCATCAAAAATCATCTTTAAGTAAATAAATCAACTTTATTTAATTAAATCCTAATGTTCTTCATTTAATTAAATAAATCAACTTTATTTAATTAAATCCTAATGTTCTTCATTTAATTGAATAAATCAGCTTTATTTAATTAAATTTATCTCCCAACTATCCTCTCATTTGATTTAAATAAATCTAAATATCCAAATAAAATGTCATATCAACTAATTCCATCTAAGTTAATTAAATCCTAATTAACTCCTAACACTAATCCTCCTTTCCTCTAGTTTTTGCAACTTACACATGTAAATCAATTTATTTGATTTATTAATTCCTCTGTTTCCATTCAAATATGGCATATCCTAGGGATATTCCACCAATTTAAAATATCCCTCCCAAAGGACTTTTGTCCTCCAACATGGCATTAAAGGCTCTTACATGTCCTTTTCTTGAGCCAACTTGGCACTAAATCCTCTTACAACTCTTCTTGCACAAGCCATCTTTTGAATTTCAAATTCCACCTACATGCATTTAACATGCACATTGTTCAAAACGTGCTCCACTCTCCTTCATTAGCATGTTGACAAGTGGCACAATGCCATTGGTTCAAGTTTAATCCCACATTCTTCCTATTCATTATTCTTCAATCCTTCTCCATTAAATAAATAGAGGCCTCCTCTATTTGATTTAGCATCCACTATTCATGCAAGATCATTATGCTCATTTTCATCCACATTTCATCCATGTTAAAATGAGAGTTCATCATTCATAGCAAGATTATCAATATTTTGAATCAAGGAGCACACAATCATCATCAAAGCTTGCCAAGGAATTGGGAAAGGGCTTCTTTCCACATCAAAGAAGCACCAATTCCCCCATGGGATGCTGGTTTGAGTATTTTGAATAAAATTTCAATAGCTTTCATTCGATATTCTATCTTTGTTTTCTTGTTCATTGTGTTTGAATGAAGTTCATGGGGAATGTTTGTTCTAGACTTGTTTATTGGCTAATGTTTGATTGTTTGATCATGTTGGAGCAATTCTAGACCAAGCATTCACATTTTGGCGCTAGAAGGAGGGCACAAATCTCAAAATTAACACATTTTTTTGGCCATTTCCGTCATTTTTTCTCTCTTTTGTCTTTCTAGGTCAAACAGTGACACTAGAGACAAACAACAACACAAACGTGGTCTCTATTTTCCATAGAGCGATACTGAAATCTTCAAACAGTGACACAATTGTTCCGACGTCACTATATAGCGACGCTGCCTTTGTGTTCAAATGGTGACGCCTTTATTTTCTTGCTTTTGCAATCAATCTTAAAATGGTCGTATCTTGGTCATATTTTGGTCTTTTTCAGAGCTTTGTTTTTTGAAATGGAGTAGAATTTCATAATCTATCCAATGGTGTAGGTGTTTCTCAACTTTGATAGAGTTAAAATTTTCAAATTTTCACCTAATGTTAAATCACAATGAAACTTGGTCTAAGTTTTAGGGTTTCTATGCTTAATCATTTATCTAACCCTCATATCTTCTTGTTTCTTGATTTCATCTAACATTTGGAGCTTGGATTGAAGGTTTTAAAGGATCATAGAGCATGGAAGTGAAAGAAAAAGCATTTGATACTCATTGTAACAAGTGTTTTTAAACACTTTGGGAGCATTTATGATCCCATCTTTAGGATTTTATTATCTTCAGTTTTAGGACTCAAATAAATTTTGTTTGGGTTTTAAAAAGAACAATCAAAGGGTTAAAAAGAATATTAGAAATTCACTAGATTTGGTTTTGGGTTTTAAGAATTGAACAAACAGTTCTCCAAGTTACACTTCATCTTGGTGTTATAAAAAGAACCCATTACTGCTTTTGAAGTCTAAAATAAACATGTGCTTATCTTTTTTTGTAATATTTTTTACAAATTAATATCATTGAAATGTGTATGCACTTCTCTTGCACTTTACAGCATCTTGAGAATCAAAATCATAGTGATATTAGGTTGTCTAAAAGATTGCCTCCACATTTCAAATTTGGGCTCTTAAAAATGAACAAATCTTACTAGTGTGAGAAAAGACATTATGTGTGTTCTCTCTTTGTTCACGCAAACAAAGGTTGATGGAACTACGGATGTACTTACTCGCTTTTGTTTATCCTTAGAGGACCTGCCTTGGTGGGAAAAATTACCCACCCCAAGGGAACGACCCAAGCAATAACGAGCATAAGCCAGGCTCTTCCAAACCGCTATACAAATTTGTGGTTGCAAGGAAAGTTTGCAATCAACAAAGTGAAATGCATGATAGCTCTCCCCCAATATCTTTCTGATGCGTAAGGCCCTTGTTCTAAGGGTTGGTAGACCTCTTGAGGGAGTTTATCAGTGTTTCCTTTGAACCGGATGCCCTTATTATGAACCCTTGTGTAGTAGCCAAAAAACCCAATATTTGTTGGCATCAGGAGGTCAGATATCTAGAGCCATCCCACATATTTGTGATTCTTTGTAGAGATTAAAAGTTTGTCATGGGAGATTCATGAGAATTGAAGCTTGGCTAACCCATAGAAGTGAGTGTCGTGGAGGGGAGCCAGTGTGGTCAAGCTTCTAATCATCCACTCTAAATAAGTGCAGCTAGATTTATCCAAGTGGGAATTCAACGGATATTTTCTTTTCCATCCTAGGGTTGTGCAATATTTGAGTCAGTTAAACACATTCCTTGGATCCAAAATCTTGAAAACAAAAATTTAACAAGGTCATCAAATTTCAAACCCTTTAGAGGAGGCAAATACCTTTGAAAAGTCCAAGTATTATTGCTTGTCCCTAGGGATTTATCCTTAAAGAGGCTTCTAAATATTTGGGCCCATATCTCAATTTTCTCTCTCTAAAGTCAACCTAGGAACAACTATGCATTTGATTCTTTGATTTTCACATAATGGACCTTGTGGAATGAAAAGGAGTTGAGACATAGACATTCAGTTTGAAAGTTAAACACGAAGTGTGGATGTGGTAAAAGTAATTCATTAATCAAGATTAACTCAAATTGAACCCCACACATGTGCTTGGTTTCTTTTGTTCATATGGTTTTCCATGCAAACATTGGTCTTTAGGTTTAAACCACTCTTAGGGAAAAGCATGTTCTTCACTATCTTGGTCTTATAAACAAGGTCCTTCTTAGGTTCATTTAGGATCAAAATCAAACACTTCATTCATCCCAAACATTTATCATCTCCATCCCATAAATAACTTTTAGAGCTTTGGAAACATCATTATCTAGACTTGGGTAGATCCTTAAACCAAATCAAAATCATCAGTTTAGTTAGGTGTGTGTGGAAGAATCCTTCCTCACACACTTAGCTAAATTATCACCCTTTTGAACAAGTTCATCCTAAGATAACATCTAACATCTTGGGATTCACAAGTTCATTATCAAATCAAACCAATCCAATAAAAAATCCTAGAGTCTAGAATTGATCCAAAGTTCCTAAAAGTTCAACACCCATATCATTCACCCCTTTCATCCTTCATCTCGGCATTGGTCCTAAATCCCTTAGAGGTCAAAAAAGTCAAAACACAAGAAGAACATGGAATATAAACTTGATTCATACATCATGAGTAATCTAAATCAACCGAACTATCAAATCCTTACAATGCCAATTGATTATCAAAACTCACATTTATGCAATCCATACATGGCATCATTATCTCCTACAAACCTCAATGGTACAACAAACATGAGTATGCCCAATCTAAATTTTGGAACACCTTTCCCTATGGTATATTTAAATCAAAGTCCAAACCTACAAATCTATCAACCAAACAATCAATGCACGAGTCTTCAACAAAACAACATTATCCCACCAAGTCCACACATGCCAAATACAAGTTTACCAAACATGAACATTTCAAATCCACACTTGGTAAACTTTGGGATAGATATGTTTGTGAATCATACAAATGTTGTTCAAATTCCAAACAATATGTTAACGACTCCATGTATTGATCCAAGTCAAGGAAACACCATGCAGAATCAAAGTTACCTAAATCAAGGCAATGTGATTCACAACCACAACAATGTTCAATTTCAACATATAATTCCAAATCTAAGCATCATTCCAAATTAGAACATTGTCCAAAATTAATTTTTCCATGATCCCATACAAACACCACAAGAATAAATTCCAAATATGCTTGAACAAAAAACAAATCAACTATATCAAGGGTGTCAAGATAAAAATCAAGATCAAATTTTGTCAGATCAAATTGCTACACTTACCAAACTAGTTGATTCATTGCACCAAGAGACATCTCTATCCCAAAATCAATACACTCTTCCATTGGTGAAACCATGTCATCAAAGCATTGATTTGTGTCCACAACCATATCAAGAACAATATCTCCAATGTCAATGGGTTGGATATCAAGATCAACAACATCAACAACAAACCCAATCACCACATCTTGAAGATCAATCACCACATCTCAAAGATCAATCACCACATCTCCAAAATAAATCACCACAAGGTCAATTTAAAGTACAAATCTCATAAGGTAACAAACAAAAAATACACACCACTTGGGAGACCAATCGAATCGGTCATGCAACAGTTGGTACAAGAAAATATCATCAAAATCCCCTTTTATGAAAATTATCAAGAGCCTCAAGTTAAACCACCAGAGTATAACAAGAAGCACCTTTGTGATTTTCACAAAATAAAGGGACACACAACATCAAATTGTATTTGACTCAAAAATCTCATCCAAGACCTTATTGATCAAAAAATAATAACTATTGAGGACAACGATGAAGATTCAACCACTAGTGATAGCATTGACAATCTCTCCACCACAATTGTTGAAAACAATGATCAAGATCTATCCATCAATAAGAACCTTGAAGATGTTTCTACTTCATCCGAAGATCAACTCAACATACATCAAAAGTCACTTTTTGATCATGATAAATACCCCTCAATAATATCCAACGATGATCTATTCAAAGGAGTGTTAACATTATTTGATCCTATAATCGGCGATCCTTCCACCAATAATCATGTTGAAAATGTCTCTACATCACCTAATGAGTTAGAGGACATATCTCAAGAATTTATTCCAAAGCATGATCAACATCTTTCACCAAATTCTAGCAATGGTCCTTTCCAAGACATATTGACATCCTTTAACCTCATGGTTATAGATATTGAAGGAATCCTCAACTCAACATTTGATCCAAGTCCACTCAAAGATCAAGAGGATATTGAGCCACTTCCTATTCCTAATGAAGATATCCAAGAACCCTTTATAAGCAATCCATCCTTTGAAACTGACCCATGTCAAGAACTTGACACAAAGCATGTCAAAAGCAATTCCAAAATTAATCAAGATCAAGAATTTTTATCTCTGAGATACTACAATGATCTAATGGACACTCTCCAATCTATACAAGATGTTGCAAATGATGATCATATCCACATAGCACATATTCCTCCATCTACCCATGATATGCTTACTCCTAATGGACACGTAGATGATCTTCATTCAAAACAAGAGTCTCATACTCTTGATATCATTGCCAAGGAACAAGAGTCTCCTACTCTTAACATTTGTACACATGATCAAGATATAGAAAAATCTAGAGACAAATCAAAAATGGGTCATGAAGAAGGCTTCTACAGAAGTTGTGAATTAGAAACATCCTATGAAGGCATATCAAAAATGAACCTTGAGGGAGACTTCTACATGGACAGTTAATCATCAACACCTCTTGAAGAAGCATTAAAATCTGGTATTTCACAAGATCAAGCCAAAGATATGAATCAGGAAGTTATCCCACTTAAGGAGGATCCTATCACTTATAAACTTGGATCACTTACCTTTTTTAGGGCAAGCTATCTTATCAATGAAGAAGCTATCACCTTTGAAGATCCACAACAGAGCAGAGGAGTAGCACCTTGTTTCCAAGGTATATCATATCCTCTTACAAATAAAATGTTTCAACAAATGAATTATCAAGGTAGAGGATTAGGCCTACATGAACAGGGTATCCTAGAACCAATGCATATTATTAGCAATCCTAAGCATCAAAGTCTTGGTTATTCGACAATTAAGGGATCTAAAAATATCAGTGATACCTCTATAATATTGGGGGAAATTTTATCTAGTGCAAACATCAACATAGGGAGCACAAAGAATCCTTATGATGAAACTAATGCCAATACTACAACTAGCCACATCATGAATCTTCATCCACCCATCACCCCATCCATGAATTGGAACCGACATCAAAAGAAATATTTGAATCAAAGCACAAAGAACATTATCAAAGAAAAAGAAGCTAAGAAGCATAATGGACAAATCAAATACACATGGATACCAAATAATACAAAGAAAGATTATCCCTATCAAACTCCATTAGTCAAAGAAACTATGGGGAAAAATAAAAAAGGGAAAAGTATCCATCAAAGATGTCCACAAAGGAAAAAGAAGGCTTCTCAAGCGACGTACAAAGTATATCAAGCATTTGGTCCTAATTCAATGCACACTTTTGTATCCACCCATCATTGCTCATCTTCTCAAGTTTGGAGAATCAAAGGTTCCAAACTATCAACCAATCCATATTTTATTCCTAGACACACTCCATCCACGCCTCCATGCATGGTATCCAATTCTCACATTGACCATGTATTGGCAGCCACCCTTCATCATAAGGATTCAAAAGGCACTCTATTGTGATGTGTGCATAAAGATAAAGTTAACTCCGGTATCAACAAAGCAGATCAAGAATCTCAAAAGTTATAATCAAGTGCACGTATCTTGGAAAAACAACTTCTTCAGGTAGGATATCAATGGCACATTATGACAGAAGCATCTACATCAATACCACCAGGTGATTCAACATGAGCTTAAAAATCTTTCACAGAGAAATACAAAAAAATTCAAAAATATGAAAATCCAAAAAAGTTAAAAAAAGGATTGAAAAAGGTAAAGATAAAAAAAAACGTCCTCTAGTGAAAACCACTATGGTGGCGCTTTGGATAGGTACCATGATGAAAACCTAGAAAATAGGCATCATGTGCAGAATCAAGCATCTACGTGTGCTAGTTCAGGTGGAAGCATCTCATCCCATCCATAATAAATCCAGCATTCCATCCATCTTATCCATAATAAATCCAACATTACATCCATCTCATCCATAATAAATACATTCATCCATAAACCGTTGATCTAATCCATTTTCATCCATCTACATCCATCTTCCTACATTATCTTGATCTTGAAAGATTTTGGTGCACACTTAACACTTGCTTATGGTAAACATCTTAACATGAGTCATTTTCATTGATCTTATCCTATCCAACATTATATGATTCATGAAGCATTATCCAATGAGAATTATTTATTTGAACACCTTAACTTAGGGCAAGATGATCCATATCCATCCATCCATCCATCCAATAATCCACCCATGGTGTTTCATACATTGCTAGACGTTGGGGGCAGATGTTTACATCTTGCTTTAGGAATAAATATTGATCTATGTCTTCCAACTTATGTGGTGATCCAGACATTGGAAAACATGAAATCAAATTGGTCAAACCACTTATGAGCAAGAATCCAAATCACTAGCGCATGACATATTTTGACAAGAAGACATTCCTTATCAAGCTTCATCTTTCTTCAAACATCAATCCAAACAATCAATATCAGTCGCATCTAATTTCGTATCAAATCATTCAAAACAATTTTGTTCCAAAATCAAGATTCAAAATCCTAATCAATCAAATCCAATCAATCCATCATCATCTTGTGATATCCTTCCCAATCCTTGTGTTGCTTAACACTATCTTTGCATTGTTGTGTATCCTCAACAATGTTATCATCTTCAAACCATCAATCCAATCTAATCAATCCCTCATCATCTTGGGATATCCTTCCAAATCCTTATGTTGCTTAACACTATCCTTGCATTGTTGTGTGTCCTCAATAATGTTATCATCATCAATCCATCAATTCGGGATCAATCAACCTTAGATTCATTTTCAACAAAATCCAAAAATAGATCACTGATATTGTCACAATTATCCATATCCAAATCATCAAAATCATGTGAAAAACCAAAAACATATCAAAATCCCAAAACAAGTCAAAAATCCAAAAAAAGTCAAAAACTTGGTTATCCGAACTAGGTCATCTTTGAGCTTAAACATAGGCAAGACTAATCTTTGATGAGCCCCTGAGACACAAAATCAAAACATTCATAAAATCTCAACACAAAAACATTGGAAAATTGGAAAATCAAAACATTTGTAAAATCTTGAAAAAACTCAAAAATAGCCTCAAAACATTTCAAAATACCAAAAACATCCAAATATTTGAAAAATTCCATCCGTTCCATTTTTCCTTCACCTGCAATAATCTCATCCATAAGAAATAAATTGTCACACTCACCCTTTGGGAGTACAAACAGAAAACAACCACAACAATCAACAAAAGCAAACTTCAAATGCAAAATCAAAATCGAAACAACAAACTTTTAAATGCAAACTCAAACTCTTGATCATTCGCAAATATGTCAATCGACTTTAGATCAACAGCCTTTCAAACAACCTATCAACTTGCCACCATCCACTAACATGTCCTAGGATGTATCCTTCCTACAATGGGCATTATCTTTGGAAAACACTTTGGATACTTATCCTAAACAAAACAAATCCCTTTAGCTGTAGGTATGAAGAACATTGGCTTGTTTGTGTACTTGATCTTTTCTTTTGATTTATCTTATTACGCTCATTCCAGTGACCTCTTGATGATGTCTATTAAAACGATTTAGAGAGAAAGGAATGGGGCATTGATCATTATCTTTTTATCTATTGTGCTTGTTGGATATTCTTGTAATATAACCTTGGCGAATACTTGCTTTATTGGGTATCGATGGAAGGTGTTTTGGACAGCTTGTTGACTATTACATTGTTAGGTTTTTCCTTTCTGTGTTTTGGTCTGAGATGTTTGAAATATATGAAGTACTTCCTAGTAAGGTTTCTATATGTCAAGTGTGAACAAGAATACTCCTATTTATTTGTCAAGTCAAAGTCCATCTCACTAGATACAATGTCATCCTGGTTCTTTATACCTTGATGCATCATATCTATGTGTGTTATCAAACAGAAGGTAAGTAAGCCCTTTAAAATCCCAATTCCCGATAAGCAACACATCATCATCAATCATCATCATATCTAATAAATTCTTAATGACTCATGGACTTGTTGGACTCCTACATCGTCTCAAACTCAAGGGTTCATCCATCTTATTCTTCTACTTCTAACCATCTTATTCTTCTTATTTTTCTATCTTTACTAACATTTCTATCTAAGTATCAAGTGTGTGTAATATATCAAAATATACATGAGGCTACCCATGGCCGGTGAATTGTCTACATCATCAAAATTGCCTACATCAAACATTTGAGCTTTCTAGTCCTCTCTGAGCTGAACTGATCTTGAATCTTTATCACGAGCTTGACCCAAAATTGAACTTTTCACTCAATCTCTTGAGGGGGTAGTGTACCAACGTAATTCTTTTCACTGGGGCAGTAGTGGGGCATCAAAAAAAAAAATTTTAAAATGAATTTCGATCTCAGCAGTGTTATTCTTTGAACCAACGCAACAGGTACATTGCTTCAAAGAGGGGCAAAATGTAGACACGTAAATTATCCTGATTGATATCATGCACTCAATTTTGATTCACTAATTTCGATTCTTCCTTGATCACTTCTTTACTAATCATTTAATTGAATTATCTTTATTTAATTAAATTCATTAAATTTCCTCCTTAATCAGATAATACACTTTATCATATTATTTCATCAAAATTCCTCTTTAATTAAATAAATCAACTTTATTTAATTAAATCCTAATGTTCTTCATTTAATTAAATAAATCAACTTTATTTAATTAAATCCTAATGTTCTTCATTTAATTGAATAAATCATTTTATTTAATTAAATTTATCTCCCAACTATCCTCTCATTTGATTTAAATAAATCTAAATATCTAAATAAAATGTAATATCAACTAATTCCATCTAAGTTAATTAAATCCTAACACTAATCTTCCTTTCCTCTAGCTTTTGCAACTTGCACATGTAAATCAATTTATTTGATTTATTAATTCCTCTATTTTCATTCAATATGGCATATCCTTGGAATATTCCACCAATTTGAAATCTCCCTCCCAAAGGACTTTTGTCCTCCATCATGGCATTAAAGGCTCTTACATGTCCTTTTCTTGAGCCAACTTGACATTAACTCCTCTTACAACTCTTCTTGCACAAGCCATCTTTTGAATTTCAAATTCTACCTACATGCATTTAACATGCACATTTTTTAAAATGTGCTCCACTCTCCTTCACTAGCATGTTGACAAGTGGCACAATGCCATTGGTTCAAGTTTAATCCTGCATTCTTCCTATTCCTTATTCTTCAATCCTTCTCCATTATAAATAGAGGACTCCTCTATTTGACTTAGCATCCACAATCCATGCAAGATCATTATGCTCATTTTCATCCACATTTCATCCATGTTAGCATGAGAGTTCATCATTCATAGCAAGATTATCAATATTTTGAATCAAGGAGCACACAATCATCATCAAAGCTTGTCAAGAAATTGGGAAAGGGCTTCTTTCCACATCAAAGAAGCACCAATTCCCCCATGGGATGTTGGTTTGAGTATTTTGAATAAGATTTCAATAGCTTTCACTCGATATTCTATCTTTGTTTTCTTGTTCATTGTGTTTGAATGATGTTCTAGACTTGTTTATTGGCTAATGTTTGATTGTTTGATCATGTTGGAGCAGGTCTAGACAAAGCATTCATAGAAACCATACTCAATACATCTTTACTTGTCATCAAACAAGGCATGACATCCAACCATGAATATCAACAACATACAATTATAGACACCAGTGACAACATTATCAATGACAATCAATGTTAACCACCAATCTCACAAACATATGCAACATTCTTCCCAAGTGTTACAACAAATGCCAACAAACTCACCGAATGTTGACATTACAATAGTATCCTCAAGTGTTGACATCAATGCAAACCAATGCCAACAATCTCCCTCTTTGGCATCGATGGAAACACACACCTACACACTCTTCCCATTTGACACCAAGGACAAAGGGAGAAAATATCTTTAATTAAATCATCAACACATTCTCCCCCTTTAACCAACAACACTTTTTTCTTCAACTAGTTGTAGATGCACAACACCTACACATCTTCTTCAAGCTCCCCTTTCAATAGCAACCAACTAACTACCTAATCCCCCTGAGAGGTAGCACACATCAATCCAGGAGAAAAAAAAGGTATGACATGAATTCCTCCCCCTGAATAGATGCGCCATCCATGCATCTAGTTAGAAAAAGAAGGGGCAATAACCCCTAACTTTTTTCAAAGATACTCAAAAGTATCCTTTGAAAGTGCCTTAGTGAAGATATTTTCAATTTAATCCTTAGTAGGCACATACTCCATTCTGACTTCTTGCTCTACGTCCTTCTCCCTTAGAAAGGGATATCAGATAGAAATGTGTTTGGTCCTTCAATGCATTATTGGATTCTTGGAAGCATTAATTGCACTAGTATTATCACACAATATTGGAATGGATTCATCATCTACCACCTTCAATTCCTTCAAAGTCTACTTCATCCAAAGCATCTAGGTGCAGCAATATGTTGCAACAATATACTTTGCTTTTGTAGTGGATAAGGACAATGAGTCTTGTTTCTTATTGAACCAAGAGACCAATATGTCTCCCAAGAAAATAAAACTTTCACTAGTTCTTCTTCGATCAGCCACACAACCTTAAATACTTTGAGACATGAAGAATGTCCATATAAACCTATATAACCGATCTATACGTACTCTAACTAGCACAAGTTCCCAAACATATGTTATGTACAGAACAATATATAGCACTTTTTCATTTGAAAGTTGAACTTGTGGACCACCAAATCACCTAATATTGCAAAGTAGTATGTATTGAACATCCCTAAACATGTCCAGAAAACTTCATGGACAAATATTCATTTCCTAAGGAATGTGAAGCATTCCAGCAAGCCTTCATGGTGCAAAGCACCTTGTTACTCCATTTGGTGAATTAGGTCTAGTTTCAATTTTTTGAGTCATGGTAATGTCAAATAAGGCCATGTTAGACCATTTTTAATGTTTTTTTTTGGTTTTGAGTCAAGGTGGGGTCATAGTTCAAATATTGCTAGAATTTCAAAAATGTTGTCATATTGGGAAATGTTGTAAAGTGCAAAAAAATTGTAATTGTTTTGAATTCCAACGGTCAATTGGAAGGTAGAAGGGTAGTTGGTTGGTTGGGAAGTTAGTTCTAGGTGGGAAAATGTTTAAATGTATAAAATTCATCGATGTGTATGGTTGTTGAAGAGTTTGAAGGAGAAAACCAATAAAATATCTCTGTTTTTCTAATAAATTTCTATGTATTTAATTAGTTCCAACCAATGTATGGCTTGTACAGCTGGATTTTGATACAACCTATGTAGTATTATTTGAAGGAATGAGTTAATTTCATATTGAATTTGGTTTGAGGGCCTAGCATTGCATTTTAAGGGAGATTTGCTCATTTTTCTGAAAGTGCTTGTTAAGGGTGTGAATAAGGGTTTTGAGGGTCAGAATGAATTAAGAGGCCATTCCACCCACTATTCAGGATGTGATTCAGTGGAATGGGCCTGGTTAGTCCAGGAATAGGTGTAGGAATGAGTATTTAGGTGTGATAAGATATTTAAAGAGGTTACTAACGTTGCCCCTATTGAAAGTTCAGAGTTTAGGCTTATGAATCAAGGCTAGAGGAAGTGGATTGAATAAATTGATTGAGAATAAGTTAGAACATGTTAGAATTAGTGTGAATAGGTGGATTTTTATGAGTTTGATGGTTTGCAAGGGTAGTAGAGGTCAATTTTTTGTTTGGGAAAGAAGCCCTAATTGTGAAAAGAGCATTTTTAGAGTGCAAAAGTGAGGTTTTAGGTTAGAAAAGTGGATTAAGTTTGGGGGAAGCAATTTCTAATGTTCTTTTGTGCATGTGCAGGAAAAATAAAGAAGGATTTAAGTGGTTCCAAGTTTGTAAGTGGTCTGGATATGGGGTTTTCAATAAACCCTAGTGAGATTTGAGAAAAGTGAGGGTTTAGAGGATAATGGGGTTAGAGGGCTTATCACACCCTAAAAATTGTGGATTTTGTGGATTAGCAGGCTGGTGAATGCTTCCCAATGGGGTTTTTCAATTGGAAGGGTGATTGAGAGGGTGTTTCTTTGTTAAATAGACCTATTTGGGGGTCTAGGATAGCATTGAAGCACTAGATTGAGGATTTTGTTTCAAAAGAGTCTCATGTGGTTTTGAGGCATGTGAAAGTATGTGTTAATGGGTGTCTAAAATGAATGTCAGTTGGAGAGATTGTTTGGAAAATTTGAAAGATATGTCAAGAAGAATGGGTCTGCTGACCTACTAGAGAGTATAGGTGGAAAACTAATAACAAGCCAAGTTAGTGATTTGGGGGAAGAAGAGTGGTTGGAAGTTCTTTGTATTGTGAAAGTGCATTGAAGGCCTCCCTACATTGTATCACTTCATCATTACTTTACCCTGCTAGAGTATAGACCATAACTCTGTTACTTATAACTTTCACTTCAAAAGGTGTAAAGACTTGAAATCTTGGTTATGAAACCTTCACAACTCAACCAACTTATCTTTTGGGCTGCAAGACAAAAAAATTATTGGTGGAAGGATGCGGACCAAAACATCATGACTCTCCATAAAATATATATTTGCAATGGAATCTTCATCAAAAGGTTCATTCTTGTATAGCAGATTTTTGCACCAAAGGATCTAATCCAATTCTTCTTCCATGTTGAAATCTTCAACATCTTGTCCTTTTTAGGGAGATAAATTCTTTGTAGATGAAACCTCCCCCTAAGATAATGCTCTATCTCAGTTTGTTGTATATTCTTGTGTAGAATGCACAAGTGTAGAATCATCCTTCTCATTCTCTTGAACTTGCTTTTCCTTCCAAATCTTTTCAATACCCTTCCTTTCCTAATTAAGGATTTCATTATTTTTTTCGTTCTAAATTGGTGGCTTCACAAAACCACTTCTGTAAAAAATTTCTTTATGTCCCATCTTATTGCATTTGTAGCACTCAATGTTGTGCTCTGGAACAAAGTTGTAACTCTTCACCTAGTTTTGCACTCAACGGCCTTATGCCCAAAATTATTGTTGAAACGAAGGAAAATGGGTGAATATGGTAACAAAGGGGGTATGATGCACCTATATTCCTTAGTTCAGTAGGAAAAAGAGATCCCCTAGGGCAAGATTGACTTTCAACCCTTAGGTAAGTCAACCTTGGTGGAGATCTTGTTTTCTTCCTTATGACCTAGGATGGGGTAAATCAACCTAAAATGCACTTTTGGGATATCAATAAAAAATACTAAATGAATACAATTATGCAATGTAACACATGAAACCTCTAAATTAAACCTTAATCTGACAGTATCTAGAAATTAACTACAGATCTGAGAAGGGTGTGATTTTGTGCACCTATCACAAAAAGGTTGTGTTGAGTGTCCTCATGGGAATCATTCACCCAAGGGTGAATGGGTCTTGCTATAGGGGTTGAAAAAATTCTTTCACAATCCTCTGATCCTATGTCTGCACTCTTGGTTTCATAGTTTGAAATTAAAAAATAAATTCTAAAAATGAATTTTCATGCCTTGACAATTTTTGCAATTTTGCTCTTTTGATAGATCTTCTATCCTTCTTCAACCTAAGATCCACAAACACATAAGAGGGAAAAATTTCTTGTTTTTGGTGAATGGGGGTTTGCCTTGGTCAAACCCCATTTTGGTAATTAAACCTTGAATTGAAACAATGATGAATGAAAGGAATGATGAATGAACAATTGCTATGTTGCAACTCACCAATCCCTTGATTTGAAACCCTTGAAGGACTGGAACTTAGTAGATCTCTCCAAGGTCTTAATCTTTCATGAAATGTATTGATTGGATGTGATCTTGATTCTTGAAATTTGACTTGAATGCTTGAAATCTACATCACAATGTTAGCTTCAAAAACATGCATGATGCTTGACAACTTTGACATGATTCTTGAGATCTTGAATGCTACAACAAATGCTTGAGAAATATACTCTTAAACACCTTTGAAAATAATATTCGCTCTTGTGAAAGTTTCCTTAATGCTAGATAGATTTGAATTCATAAAAAGACCTTTCTTTTATAGGTAATTCTCTAATTTCTTGAAAATTAAACATTACAATCCAACATTTGAATTTGAATTTGGGATCATAAAAAGGCTTCCAAAAACATATTTAAAATTTGAATTAAGCAACTAAAGGGGGGCCCATTCTCCCAAGGGTGAATGGTTCTTGACCTAAATTGCCAAGACCTATTCATTTCAGGGTTTTAAAAATGATAATTGCATTAATTAAATCATAATTCCCCTTTCAGAAATTGCAATTAATTAGGCTTGTAGATACATAATAGGGATAATTAAAGGCTTAATTAATTCCAATTATTTAAGGTACCCAAACATAGTGTGAAAATGTAAAGTATATTTTCCAACACTACATTTAGCCCCCACTTTAGTGAGAGGATGAGCCCTACACTCAAACTCACACTAAAGTAGTCAAATAAGCATCACGAGAGGCCTAATTGTACAAATGTTGGAAAGATAAGACAACAAAGGTCAAGGAGGATGATCAAGCCCCCAAGATCTAAGATCTCACGGAAAATCAACAAAGGCCCAAAGAAGACACATGCCTATCTTAAATATGCAACAAAAAGACAAGATGCACAAGCATACAATGCCAAAATTAATGAGAAGAGAAAGCGAGGGGTGTTGAGAAATGTAACTCAAATTTACTGGCTTGATTGACTTCCTAGAGTATTTGTGTTTTCCTCCTTCATTAGCCTAAGTTAAGTCGTTGGTTTTCAAGTTTCTATAACTGAAGTCGCGGGGTTCTAAAGTTTCATAACCTCCCAACTTGGCGACTTTGAAGCAAAGGCTACATCCTTTGTTGTTGGCATGTTGCGGGTTGTACGAACTTCGCAACCTCCGACATGAGTTTTGAAGTTTCATTTTTTAGTGATATAGCAACTAGGATGTCGATGGATGTGGGGACCACTTGGAGTGATTGGGGCCTTCATTGATGGGAGTTAGTCATGTTGGCGGAAGTCTCCAAGAAGTCTCCACGGTAGCCCAATGTCTTGCTTTGGTCACTCATCAGTAGGACTTTGTGTCATCAGTGGGACTCTATCTTGAGTCCTCCTGATGGTTCAATGGTGTAGGTGGAGAATGGTACGTCGGTATGACTCATTAGTATCATCAGGACTTCGTGTTTGGTCTCATCAATGGAACAATGGAGTGGTGAACGTGTTGAAGACTCTTGTTGATGGGACAATGCTTCATCGATAGGACTTCAAAGGTGGTTCCCTTGATGGACCAAAATGACAATGGTTGACTTGGTGACTCATGAAGAATGTCTCGATGGGACCTGATTGATGATTAGCTGGAAAGCAGTGATTGGTTGCATGTTTGTGATGGTTAAGTTGCTTCTAGTTGTTTTTCTATTATGATTAGGGTTTCTTGGGATGATTAAAAGCAAAACATGAATGCCATTGTGTGGAGTCAGGGGTTATTGAATTGGACGAAAGGATGGGTAGCCAAGAGAGAGACAAATCTCGCAGGAGGTGAAGGCTAAGCGGTTGTACGATAGAGAGGCTAAGAGGCCAGTGGTCAAGCCATGAGGCTGTGCAGCCAAATGAGAAGTCTATCGCTAAGGGAGATGGTCATGATGGGCTATGCTGCTAAATTTTCTCTAGAATGGAACAATATGTTAATCTCCTATAAAGGTCATGAGCCTGATATTGTATTTGTAACTATATTTTGTTGTTGAATAATATAGTGGCGATCTAGGCTTTCGGAGTGTGGGGTTTTTTACCCGTAAGGGTTTTCTCCATGTATATTTGTGTGTTCATGTCTTTTGTTTCATCTTTCATGGTTGTTAGTTCTTGTTGAATCTGTTAATGGTGTTGTTGAAACTAGTTGTTTTGCATGAGTTTCTCTCAAAGGATTAATATGGGAAATGAACTATGTCTATTTTTGCTTTATGGCATAGTAGTATGTGTCTTCTAGCGAAGGCACTACTAATCTCAGATGTTTCTTTCTGAGATGACCATCTGATATTTCCCAAAAAATGGTATTAGAGCCTTCTTCTAGGTTTTTTTCTCCTTAGAGATGATGGTTCCGGGTATTCCTTCTATCAAGATTTCTTAATTTGTTAGGCTTAAGGAAATTTGGAGGAATCAACTGATGTATTGATCCTTTTGTGAGTGGAATTTCGTGCTTTCTTGTTGAAGTTTTTAAGACAACAGACAACATGGAAGAAGGGGAAGATGGAGAAACTATAACTAGTCATACTTGAATGATGTGACCTGAAGCTTGTGAGTTGGAAGTGGTATAATCTCGATGCATGGGGTGGAATATTGTTTGCTCTATGGTTGTGTTGCAACAAAGCTTTCATATTGGGTGTCTGTGTGAGACATTCCCTAATGATATGGATAAGATTGGGTTGATGTTCAATCATGGAGTAATGTGCTTATGTTGGGTGTTGTTCCTAGTATTGGAAGGAACAGTTTTTTGGTACCCTAATTGCAAGTAGGCTATGGAGTTGATCATTGGATGATCTGGAAGCTTCTAAAATAGCCTATCTCTTTTTAATGCATGTGCATGTTGGTGGTTTTGGAATTGGCTTGAAATGGACTTGGAGTTCCTAAATTGATGTTTCCTTTTAAGGATGGTTTGTACTTGCATGGATCTGTGGTTTTGTAGGTTTTACACATTCAAGAAAAACTTGTGGCTATGTGGAGCTACTATTAAGCTATTTTCTAAACCCTGGCTTTTGGGGTGTGACTAGATGAGATAGTTGAAGTTCGGCATGGTTAGAGGAGGTGAGATGCATTCTCTACATGGGAGTGTTGGCACATGATTTGTCACTCATCATTCTTGTGGTGTTTCTTGTTGGGTTCCTAGACTATGGTGCTCGTTGTGGACATGATTGGTGAATCGGATCTGAGCTTGATCTGGTGTTTGAGTCGAGTTGTCTGTGTTGTTATTCTCTTTGAGATCTAGTTTTGTAGCTTCCAATATGATAATGGGTTTGCATGTTTCTGTTGAATGGATCTATGGATTGTGAAATGTTGTGGGTTGTCTTTACCTACATTTTTATTATGGGACAACTCAGAAGTGGATTGTCTATATCTGTGAGATCTGGTTTTTGTTGGTGCAGACTTGTTAGTTGGCCTTGTCTTTGGTCACTTATGCATTGGTGTGATTGCTTTGAGATGAGAGGATGGATGGATTTGAGTACTTGAATAGTCGGTTATGGGGTCCTATAGCATGTTGTATCACGATGTCATGGATAGCTTGGGTACACAGGTTTGTGTAAGCTCTTGATAGTGATGGTAATTTTCTACTTGGTTTAGAGATCTAGGTGTTGCTTGGTATTGTTGTCAGAAAGACATGTTGATGTGTGGACCTGAAGGATTTTTTGTATAGCAGATGCTTGGTCATGATGCTTGAGATCTCGATATCATGGTTCAGTGGGAGCTTTAGCAATGACTGTGGATTTATCACTTGGTGGTGAATGATCTTCTTTAGTGTTGCAGATGTTACTAGGAGGGACTCTTAGATCCTATTGCTATAGAAGTGTTCTTTCATATTTGCATGGAAACTATTTGAGGATGTGTAACATCTTGGAACCATGGAGGGCATTTGGGGTCTTTGGTTGAGGTGTTGGTGGTGCTTGACAAGTGATGTTGGTTTACATTTGTTTCATGTCATGTTATACTCTTGCTTTCACATTAGAGTTTTGGCATGAGGATTGCTCTTGAGACCATGGTAAGGTCACTTTGGGCATGGTATCTCCTAAGGGGGATGGAAAGATCATGATGTCATGATAAGTTCCTAGTTCACATGTTTGGAGCTTTGACAGTGGTCTGGAGATTCTCTATGTTTTGGGTGCAGTGGTCATATGCTTGAAAACTTTATGATAATGCAGTAATGCAAATTGGAGTTTAGTATGAAATTATTATTTTTAGGTGCTCATGGATACATGGAGAATAAGGTGAGGCTGTAATTCTCTTGAGATGAGAGAAGTGTTGTTGATGGTTACTCTTGATGAATATTTTAGCAAAAAGTTTGAGGAGCCTACACCTTAGTTGGACGTGAGTTCAATAGAGACCAATGAGGAGATTGCTCTTGGATGAGTCATGGTGGCTTGTATATCTTGGAGGAGCATTCTCATTCCCCACTGTTGATCTACTCAGAAGTTTATCATTTGAATGGTATTGCCCATTATTGTTTTCAAATGTGTTATGATCATGCTTTGACTCTCATGGAATGAGTTGATTCTTGGTGTTTGGCTTTGGATACTCATTTGAGGATTTGTTTAGCATGTGTCTATATGTTGTATCTTTCATAGAAATGGATCTTGAGCTCGGTAGTTAGTTTTGAAGGATGGTTAGCATGTTTATCTCCTTGTATATTTTTCATGCATTTCTTTTCAAGGGATGTTAAGGAGATAGTTTTATGGTCTAATTTCCTGAGATGGGAAATGGAGTAGTTTGATCTTCTTTCAGAAGCTTACATCCATGTAGTTACATGATATATATGTTGTGTTTGATCTTTGTGATTAAATTGTTGGGTGTTGTTATGTTGTTCTCTTTATGGTTTTGAAGGAGATCATACTTGACACAGTTGGCATCTAGAGGTATATTTAGGAGGATTTTCTATAGGTACATGATGTGCAATGGTGCTCTCTTTGGTCTTGGTTATCTTCCTGGATGTTTGGTTTCACATTTCATTGGTTTGAGTATTGGTCAAAGCTATAGTGATCACTAGCTTGTGGTCATGTGTTTTCACTCATGTTCTTGGGTGATGACATGGAGGTTCTTAATCTTTTTCTTTTGTTGGGTGTGGAGAACTTGGGAGAGCTGTGAAGACTTGTGGTGAGAGTTGTTCTTTATAGGTTATTAGTTTACAGATTGTGCATATCATCGTGGATGATTCCTTGGTACTACATGATGTGGTGTACACCTCTTATTTGATGTTGTTAGTAGATTCGTTTATGCCATATTTTTTCAGATTTGGCATTACCCATGCAGTGGGAGTTCTTGGATGTCTTTGGTCTTCTTCAAATGGTTGGCACATGGAGCTTGTTTCTACGGTTGATGGGTTCGTTGTGTTGTTGGCATGAGTTTATTAATGTGGATACCTTGGAGGTATGTGTAATTGGATGCATTAGCACTTGTTGTGGGTGCTATTTTTAGTCGTGTGGGTTGATTAATTAGATGGGAGCGGTTAGTTTTCTAGTTGTTGGTCTAGTTGATGTCTTGTCTTTTTTTCTGGAGAATGACTTCACAGTTGTGTTCATGTTGAGGGATTTTAAGTTGATGTTGTGTTACTTCTATATAGCTTGTTAGCACAATGAAGTGGTAGTGGCAATGTTGAAGCCCTTGTCATTTGTAGGATATGATGCTTGTGTTCTTGAGACTGGTGCATGTACATGTTGGCTCGTTCCTTTTCCTATGGAGGATGGTTGGAACTCTTGAATGAGTTGGTGGACACCTAAGATGTTGTTGCAAGTGTCTTGGTTGGAGCACAGAAGCATTGTTTAAGATTCCTGAGTTTGCTTTGAAGGAGCCAGTGAGTTCTTTGTCAAGTGGGAGAATGTTGAGAAATGTGACTCAAATTTATTGGCTTGATCGACTTCCTGGAGTAGTTGTGTTTTCCTCCTTCATCAGCCTAAGTTAAGTCAATGGTTGTCAAGTTTTTATAGCTAAAGTTGCGGGGTTCTAAAGTTTCATAACCTCCCAACTTAGCAACTTTGAAGCAAAGGCTACTTCCTTTGTTGTCAGCATGTCGCGAGTTGTGCGAACTTCACAACCTCTGACACGAGGTTTTGAAGTTCAGTTTTTTAGCAATATAGCAACTTGGATGCCGATGGATGTGGCGACCACTTGGAGTGATTGGGGCCTTCATTGATGGGAGTTAGTCATGTCGGCGGAAGTCTCCAAGATGTCTCCACGGTAGCCCAATGTCTTGCTTTGGTCACTCATCGGTAGGACTTCGTGTCATCGGTGGTACTCTGTCTTGAGTCCTCTTGATGGTTTGATGGTGTAGGTGGAGAATGGTACGTTGATATGACTCATTAGTATCATCAGGACTTCGTGTTCGGTCTCATCAATGGAACAATGGAGTGGTGAACGTGTTGAAGACTCTTGTTGATGGGACAATACTTCATTGGGAGGACTTCGAAGGTGGTTCCCCTGATGGACAAAAATGACAATGGTTGACTTGGTGACTCATGAAGAATGTCTCGATGGGACCTGATTGATGATTAGCTAGAAAGCGATGATTGGTTGCATGTTTGTGACGGTTAAGTTGCTTCTGGTTGTTTGTCTATTACAATTAGGGTTTCTTGGGATGATTAAAAGCAAAACATGAATGCCATTGTGTGGAGTCAGGGTTATTGAATTGGACGAAAGGATGGGTAGCTGAGAGAGAGAGAGACAAATCTTGCAGGAGGTGAAGGCTAAGCAATTGTACGATAGAGAGGCTAAGAGGCCAGTGGTCGAGCCATGAGGTTGTGTAGCGGAATGAGAAGTCTCTCACTAAGGGAGGTGATCACAATGGGTTATGTTGCCGAATTTTCTCTAGAATGGAACAAGATGTTAATCTCCTGTAAAAGTCATGATCCTAATATTGTATTTGTAACTATATTTTGTTGTTGAATAATACAATGGCAATCTGGGCTTTTGGAGTGTGGGGTTTTTTACCCATAAGGGTTTTCCCCACATATATCTATGTGTTCATGTCTTTTGTTTCATCTTTCATGGTTGTTAGTTCTTGTTGAATTTGTTAATGGTGTTGTTGAAACTAGTTATTTTGCATGAGTTTCTCTCAAAGGATTAATGTGGGAAATGAACTGTCTATTTTCGCTTTATGGCATAGTAGTACTTGTCTTCTATCGAAGGCACTACTAATCTCGGTTGTTTCTTTCTGAGATGCACGTCTGATATTTCCCAACAATTGGAAGGGATCAAGCCTTAGCTATTTTTCCAAAAATATTTACAAGTGGAAACCCGTTGTCCACTATGAAAACAAATATACTCACACAGGCTAGTGAAATTTGTTGTCCACTAGGTGAGCCCTAAAAAGGTGGCTGATGGAAAATTCATACCAGGTCTACAGGATCCCATACCAAATTTATACCTCCTGATAACTTTGATAAGTTACCACAAAAATGGTCACAAGACTAGCAAGCTATGCTATGTTAGGCACTCATGAAATAGGCTCCATTGGTAAGCAAGTTGTGTTATGCTCGGTGGCCATGAAAAAAGATAAAAGCTCCACTAGAAAGCAAGTTGTGTTATGCTTGGTGGCCTTGATACATGCAATAGGATATTAAAAGGGTTTTTTCTTAGTTCATGAAAGGTATGAACTTAGGGAACATCATACTTAATGTATCCAAGCTCGAGGACTAGTCGAGGATAAAAGATTCACAACTTAGGGAATGCAAGTTGCAGCATCACCACTAAGAGGAATGTTGTATGCTTAGAAAGGTGGCAATATTAAAGGACATCAAACCTAATGACACCAACAAGAATACACACCACGTGAAGTAAGCAGACCACACTTTGAAGCAAACAATAAGTGGGGATGTGTGTGCCCCCACTTTAAAGAAATTTCTAAACATCATACTATGAGCAATTAATTTAAAGTAGAACACAATAAATTCCAATACATGAGAGCTTTATTAAGAAAGCCCTATGTAAAACATATGTTTCCAAGTAGAGCTACATCATGGAAAGGAAGTTTTCCCCCCATATTCAATCCTAGGATAACACATAAGGGATCCATGGATCTGGGGCCAGCGTTTATCATTGTTGCAGTGATATATTCGAGCTCGAAACCATCATAAATCCCCAAATAACTCATGGAACAATGAGAGAAAATTCGCTTTATTTGTATCCTTGCACCAATGGAGTGGCAAGGGTCGTCCAAAGTAGAATTGTTGGGTCAACATCGAAGAGACCTGAATGTCTCAACGCCTTGCGTCATCCCCAAAAGGAAAACACAAGACAAAAGATAAAGGGTATGACAAATAGAAGAATGTAGATACAACTAGAAGAATGTCATAGCAGATTCACTTTATTTGTATCCTTGCACCAATGGAGTGACAAGGGTCATCCAAAGTAGGCTCACAAACATATAAAAACACACCAAGCAGCACAATACAGGGGATCACATTACACACATGCAATCACAAAGAACACAAAGAGGAGACTAGTATGGCACATATGAGTCAACCTGTAGCAGGTCATCTACATCCCAATCTTGTTCATCATATGCAGAAGGTGGATAACTAGCCAAAGGGACAACAAGTGTTTTACTAGGAGCATCACTAGGTTCAACACATGGTGAGTCACTCTTTATAGGAGGATCATCATGATTGTTATCATCTAAGATCATGGAAGATGAAAACAATAGATTTAGCTCATTGTGCACTTCCTAATCCATCTTAGCAATCTCATCATCATCATCCAAGTTAATCACAATAGGAGACCTAATGAAAATTTCCATTGAAGTTTCTCATTGTTTTTGTTGTGGCAAAGGTGGAGGATTATCATGCTTTGTTTCAATTGGTGTTTGATCTTGATTTTTTGTTTTGTTATCTTCTTTTATTCTACGAGCAATAGCACGATGTCTATGCCTATGCTCATTAGCATTTCTATTTTTCTTTGTACAATTTTCAAGTTTTGATTGTGTAGGAGCGAGTTTATCAACCATAGGTTTATTTTCTTCATGTAAGGGAGGAACAGAAGGAACCATCGAAAGTTGTTCAACCACTTTCTCTTTATGTTTATAAACTTGTTTGATATTAGGAGGGACAATAGGACTTATTTGGTTATCTCTTGGTTGTTTGTAGGAAATAAGTGAAGGATTTATCATGGGTTGTTCTTGGTTTCTTGGAAGGGATTTTGGTTTAATCATGGTTTCATCAATGATAAGAGGCTCAATCATGGGTTGAGTCATCTTGTTAAGGGATAATTCTGCTATGTGCTTTGCCTTGAACTTTTGATAATATTTAAGAAAGAAGTCTTCACGAGGCTTAATAGGTCCCATAGGTTTGGGCAAAAACAAATCTAATGAGAAATTCCCATGGGAAGACACTGGATTAAAGCCACTATGATGCACAGTAAATATTTCATTTCCAAATGGAAACTTTAAGCATTTATGCACTATCAACAGGATGAAATCCATGGAGTGTAGCCATGGGTAGCCAAGATTCACATGGAATTTTTCCAATGATGGGATGATGGAGAATGAGACATTCAATTATTTCGGCCAAACTTTTAAAGGAAAAGTAATTGAACTTATCGTAGGGCAAGCAAAATGATTATTCGTTTTAATCCATGCTTTTGGTTGTTCAAAAAACTATCGATAAGTTTCATGCACAAATAAGAATTCATTGGTGATCACATTCTCTACACATATGGGATCAATTAATATCCCATTAGTAGGTTTGTGGTTGATTCTTTCGATGATGTAAAGAGGACCATCGGGTGCACATCCAATTGTGTCATTTTATGAGAAAGTAATGTCTAGGAGCATTTTGGTTTGACCCTTATGAGGTTGAACATCAATGAAGTTGACCACACATTCTAAGTCTACTTCATTGTCATTATTTGTATCTTCAAGTTTGTCAACATTCATCACATCATTCTTGGCATCAGGAGCTTTCACAAAAGAGATATTATGATTTGGCATGGGGTTGGTAAAGATTTACAAATTTTGGTTGGGTTGGGCAACAAACTTGTTTCCTTGATCATTAACACCACCAATCTAGATGTGATTAGAATCAATGAGGTCTTGCACAATATATTTAAGACACTTACATTTTTTTGTATCGTGTCCATTTTGTCGGTGATAATACAAAAAGGCATTCAAGTTGAAGTTTGGAGGTAAGGACTTAGTTGTATCAATGGCTCTAAAATGAGGTAAGGTAACTAAGTTCTTACTTATAAGTTACAACACAATGGAGTGAAGGGTACCAGGTAAAGGGGTAAATTGTCTACTCCTCTCCCTAAATGGATATGGATTTGTCATTTTTATAGAAGCCTCTTGGGTTTTAACATGTTGACTTTCTTGAGGTGTATTTATTTGTAGAAATCCCTTCTTTTATTTCTTGAAAGGTTGGAAAGTATTTTGGTGCACGACTTTAGATTTCTCAGGAGGGTTAGAAGGGGTTTTTGCTTCATGATGACTAACCAAAATCCGATAGTCATGATGGTTTGTGCACAAGTGTGTAAAGGAGGGAAAATTCAACATCTCAAGTTTAGCTTGAATATTAGTATGCAAATTTGATATGAACATTCTTTGAAGGTTAGCATCAAGGATCTTAAATTTTTATTTGTGAGTAAATCAATTGGTATCGTGCTATGAAATCATTGACCTTTTCATCTTTTTTTGTTTACATTGCATTAAATCAGCTAAGTTCATCTTGGGACCCATCTGCACTTGGAAATGGTTAAGAAAGGCATCAACAAGTTCATTGAATGATGCAGGAGCATCCAGGTCCACAGGCAATCTTGCATCGACCAAAAAATTGTTAGTTTATGGATTCAATAAGATTTCATGAAATTTGTTTTTGTAGGAAGAATTTAGATTCCTCTCTGGATTTAATGTAAAATGATTCAAATTCATATTTTAAACGGTTTTGAAGAACTTAGCATTTTCTGATTTCGACTGGCAATTTGACAAAGTTTTAAAATTTCACAATTTGTAATTTTTGAGGCAAAATTGGTTTAGAGAAAGTTTTGTAATGTTGAACTACATGTCTCTGCAAATTCTTGTCAACTTTTGAGCTCCTGGGAAAGAGTAATCGTAAAATTTTATTTTCAGTTGATTAGGATTTATTGGTGTAGCCATTTGCATTTTGTATTCAAGATATCATGATGATAAAAGTAAAACCATTTATCTGCAAAATATAATTATCTTTCAATGAAGTTGGGAATACCAAAGGGCATGTAGCATTTAATGAAGTCAATTCAAGAGACTGAGGAAGGGACATTTCATCTTCCAACTCCATACATTCTTCTCAATTTTACAATGTAAATGAGAAAATGTGGCGCACGCACAACTGTAGAAGGGAGGCAAGAGGGGTGAGTTGAAGGAGGTACGACATAGGGAATAAATATCCTCTACATAGCCTCTAGAATCTAATTGTCACCTTTGAGTCTCCAGAAGGGTGAAGATCCCATGCCTAGGGTGTAGAACAGGTCACAGCCTTAGAGGAATTTTTGAATAAAACTTGCACAAGAGGAATAGGTAGTGGTGGCATGAGGAACATGATGATATTTGCCTCAAATTTTGACATCGTTATAGACATCTAGTGCTGGAAGGGGTTGATTAAAGAGAAGACCTAGCATGTGGAAAATTGTGTACTAAGATATACTAGCAAGGGACACATTAAGTGATGAACAAGAGGACAAGGAGGTGCACAAGGAATGGAAGTGCAAAAATCTTAAATAAAAACAATTAATTATAATTAGTGTAGACTTAAATGCAAGAGCAGAGAGGTTGAGGAGATTAGTAGGAAAGAGGTTGTCAATTTTGTAAATTCACTATGCAATGAAAAACTGGTTTAAAGGCTGATGGTAGAGGCAAAAAAAATGTTATAAGGAGAGCCTCAAATAAACTTGCAAGGAAGATGTGCCAAATCTGGTGTGTTTGAGGGAAGTTGATGCTAAGAAAAACAAGAGAGGGAAAGGGAATGACATGAGTATAGACTAGAAAATAGCATATGAGTTGATAAAGAAATCAATGCCAGAGGCAATTTCAAAGTAGAAAGCAAGTTAATAAAATTGGTGAAGTGGAGGGGATGACATGTGAGAAAGAGGCACAGTTGAAGAGTGAAAGGTGTGGCAGCCTATGAGAAGAGCCCAAGCTAGCTTGAATGTAGGCTAGCATGGGGAAGAGATGGTGTGCTTTGGTTGATATGAGGCAGTGTTGAAATTAAAGCTTGGAGGAATGTGAGAATGCAGGTCGAGGCAAGTTAGAATTAAGGTTGTATAGTTTAATGCAGATAGAATCGATGGAGGGTGTATAAAGTGGCATAATGAGGAAGAATCAAGGAGCTAAGTCGAGCCATATGATATGGTAGAAATGTGTTGAAATTGTTTATGCAAGTAAGAGGCTAAACCTGTGTGTATGGGAGGCGAAGATTCAGACAAAGTCGAGGGAGGCAATGGAGTTACTTGGAATGTAATTGTAATTTTCATGAAATATTGAATAAATAGAGATTATTTGAGTTTTTTTAAAATTTGAGGTTATTGTAGTGCAATTATAAATAGATTTTCAAATCAACACAATAATTTGTTGATTTTTAGAGTTAATCATTTTTTTTGTTGAGTCAATGTTTAATATGAGTTTGGTGAAATTTGGTTGAGAGTTGTTGTCGTCTCCATCATTGAATGAACTAATTGAGTTATTCGTAAGGAACAAAACCACTCCAAGGTAGTGTCTTTCAAGCATCTAGGGAAAATTTTAGCCAAGAGTTTATCCTCAAACATGAAGTCACCACATAAGGTTGTGTATACCGAGACATGGCTACTAGGGTCTTATTTTCCACCATATTTCTCAAATCTAGGAATCTTTATGTCTTGTGGCATTTGTGCTCTCAATATCTCCAAGGATAAAGGGTTTCTTTTGATATATTATGAAGGTTAGCCATTTTGAATTTGGTTCAATGCAGCAATTTGTTGTTAGAGGTATGAAACATTTTGCAAGATTTTGTTAAGGATGGGATCATTATTTTTGTTGTGAGATGGAGGTGAATAAGGTGGAGGTGTATATGTATTCAGAGGACAAGTAAATTGTAAGTTTGTGAGGGGAGATGGATTAGGAGATATGAGATTTGAATGCACAAAGCTAAAGGGATTCCAAGTGGAAATACCTAAGGTGGTAATAACATTGCTAGTAGGTTGTTTAGTTGTTGTAACAATTGGATTAGTGTATGTGGGAATAGAGGTCATAGCTATGGAAGGATGAATTGGATTTCCACCTTGACTTTGAGTGAACCCCAAACTTTGAGCACAACTAATCATTGTAGGAACATGTTTGTCAATATTGTGAGCTAGGCTACACACAATCTCTATTCCTTGTTCATTATCAATCATTTCCCTCATGTATCTATGACGGGAATTGCAATACCACCAATGTATTAAGAACTCACAAAGTTCTAAAATTTTGCTAAATATTCATCCATTTGTTTTAGTTATTTTTGAGGGACTATAGCAACCATTGTATCAACATCAGTCACATTGGTTATGGGTAGGGTGGTCATGGTAAATGAGGTACATCAAAGCTATGGTCCATAGTGAGTTGACTAGTATCAACACTATGAGTGAAAGAGTTGGAAAACTTAAGATCCATAACAAGTGTAGTAGTGTGGGATGGCATGAGTCTTGAACTACATCTCACAATAGTATTGGTAATAGGAAACCAATTTGTGAAGCTCTTACAAGTTTCACCAAACCTAGGTACACCCAAAATAGAGAATATGCACTAAATAAATGTAATCAAACACCCTAGAATATGAAGTGCAATGCAAATATATAAAGAGATATAGCAATTTTCATATTTTAAACAAGATAATTTAATGATTATGCTATGTAAAACCTGAAAATGATGTCTTTTAATACCAATTTTGAATTTCAAACAATGCACTCAATTTGACCAATTGAACCTAATGCAAACAATGACAGATTTTTCTGATTTCTAAAACTAAAACCTAGATTTAACAACATATTAGAATGAAGAAAACAGAGAAAAATCACTACCCAAAAGTTTGAAACAACACTTGTACAAAGATAGATTCACCCTCGGTTGAATGGGTCTTAGCACAGGGGTTGCAAAAATTTAAATTTGAGCATGAATTTCAATGCTAAGGTTTCCCGTTTCAAACTATAAACTATGGTTTTAGTGACTAATTTTTCTAGATTTTGATATCTAAATGAAAGTGTAATGAATTGTCAATGATGAACAATATGACACTTTTTGAAATGCAATTTTGACTCAATTTTTTAATATGAACGATTGAACATACACTAATATGCAAGTACTATGCAAAATCAATGTAATATGCATGCAAAATTTTGAATTTTTCATATTTTAAAGGATGAAAAATGCAAACCTAAATCCCTAAATGAGATGCAAAATAATGCAATTTTAACAACCCTAAATGAGATGCAAACTAATGCAATTTTAATAACCCTAAATGAGATGCAAGCTAATGCAATGCAATGCAAACTAATACAAATCCTAGATCTAGGGTTTGAATGGACTCCAATTTCATAATTTTAGATGTACAATATTTGGTTCACCAAAATGAAACGAAGGAAAATGGGTGAATCAAAATGATATGATAACAAAGAGGGTATGATGCACCTATCTTCCTTAGTTCATTAGGAAAAAGAGATCCCCTAGGGTAAGATTTACTTTCAACCCTTAGGTGATTCAACCATGGTGGAGATCTTGTTGTTTTCCTTATGACCTGGGATGAGGTAAATCAGCTTGAAATGCACTTTTGAGAGATGAATAAAAAATAATAAATGAATGCAATTATGTAGTGTAACACATGAAATCTCTAAATTAAACCTTAATCTGACAAAATCTAGAAAGTAACTACAGATTTAAGAAGGGTGTGATTTTATACACCTATCACAAAAAGGTTGTGTTGAGTGTCTTCCTGGTACTCATTCTCCCAAGGGCGAATGGGTCTTGATACAAGGGTTGAAAATTTGCTTTCATAGTCCTTTGATCCTATGTCTGCCCTCCCAATTCCTCCAAGTTTCAAAGTCAAAAATTAAGAAATATATTTTGAAAGTGAGTTTTTGTGGCTTGACGACAATGTTGGCAACTTTTGAAACTTTGAAAACTTTTGAAATTTTGCTCTTTTGATATATCTTCAACCCTTCTTCAACCTAAGACCTACAAAACACACAAGAGAGAAAAATTATTTGTTTTGGTGAATGGGGGTTTTCCTTTGTCAAACTTCATTTTGGTAATTAAACCTTGAATTGAAACAATGAATCATGAAAGGAATGATGAATGAACAATTGCTATGTTGCAACTCACCAAGCTCTTGATTTGAAACCCTTGAAGGAGTGAAATTTAGTAGATCTCTTCAAGGTCTTGATCTGGTATGACATGGCTTGATTGGATGTGATCTTGATTCTTGAAATTTGACTTGAATGCTTGAAACCTAAATCACAATGTTAGCTCCAAAAACATGCATGATGCTTGACAACTTTGACATGATACTTGAGATCTTGAATGCTGCCAAAAATGCTTGAGAAATCTTCTCTTGAACACCTTCGACAATAATAATATCTCTTGTGAAATTTTCCTTAATGCTAGATAGATTTGAATTCATAAAGAGACCTTTCTTTTATAGGTAATTCTCTAATTTCCCAAAAATTAAACATTATAAGATGACATTTAAATTTGAATTTGGGATCATAAAAAGGTTTCCAAAAACATATTTAAAATTTTAATTAAGAAACTAAAGAGGACCCATTCACCCAAGGGCAAATGGGTCCTAACCTAAATTTACAGGACCTATTCATTTTGGGATGTTAAAAATGATAATTGCATTAATTAAATCATAATTCCCCTTTCAAAAATTGCAATTAAGTAAGCTTGTAGATGCATAATAGGTCCAATTATAGGCTTAATTAAGTCCAATTAATTAAGGGGCCCAAACATAGTGTGAAAATGTAAAGGAGTATTGTTTTCGATGCTAAAGTTGCATGCATAGCAATATCCATGAAATGAAACAACATTATATATTTGGGGCACAAATGATCTTCTACTAATGTTATCATTCCTTCTTTGTCTAGATCTACAATCAATAGCCTTATTCCCAAATGTATTGCAATAAAAACAATAACCTTGAAAGGATTGATTGAACCTAGTAGGTGCATGTTATCTAACAAGTGGAGGACCTTTGAAGCTTCTTTTTCTCTGGACAGGAGTGAATCCACCTTCTTTCTTGCTATCTTGATCTATTTTTGCATCTCCATAGGCATTCTTCTTAGAATCTTCAATGCAAGCTCTCTCCTCCTTTGTATCAGACTTTCCTTGTGCTTTGAGGTTATCATATAAGTTTGTAGATGCATTTGTTACAGGACTTTTCCCTTTTTCAAAAACAAGACTAGATTTTTCTTTTGATGGATTTTGAAAGTTAATAAATCCTTCAAGAATTTCATAACCTCCTTTGTTAATTTATTCTTTAGCTTTTTCTAGTTCTTTTCTTAAGGCAACAACCTCTTCTTCAAGTTTTGAACATTCAAAAAAATTATCATTAAGCTTGGTATTCAAGCAATATTCAATCCCCTTTTCTTCTTCAATGTTAACTTTCAAATTAAATATCACATCCTCTACCTCCTTGAGTTTAATTTCACTTCCTTTACCTCCTTCTATTAGAGCTTTTATATTGCCAATTTTTTATCTTGATTCTCCAACTTGTGCCTTCAATTTGACAATTGTCTCCTTTGATCTTTCAAGCATGCTCTCATATTTTTTATTTTGTGCTCTTGCTTCATTCAAATCTCCAAGAGAAGACCAAATTTTTCCTTCAAAATCTATTTCCCAAACATCTAAATTGATGTCCCAACCTTCAGATATGATTCTGAAGAAAATATATCATTCAAACATTGCTTCAGATCCCATGTGTTCAAGTGTAGGATCTACCTCAACTATTAGGCTACTCAAAGGCACTTGGAACTTGAAATTTATCTTTTTATACTTTCCCATTTGACACTACTTTAAGTGATAGGCATTTCCATTTGTCCCAGTACCTTCTGCAACTAATCTTTTGGACCCTACCTTCCCGATCTCACATCCATTGACATGAAATTTAAGGTTATATTCTTTGTTACACATCTGACTGACACTGAGGAGATTATGCTTTAGACCTTTGACATAGAGGACATCCTCAATCCTATTCTTTCCATCAATTGTTATGGCACCCTTTCCATAAATTTGTGTTGACTCATCACCACCAAACTTGACAGCTCCACCATTCCACTTCTCAAGGTTGATTAACTTTCCCTTGTCACCATTCACGTGGTTAGAGCAACCACTATGATCAATTACCCAAGCATCTGCTACTTTTTTTCTATGAAAGGAAATACATACAACCATTGATTTCTCATTATCCTTGTCATCTTGCAAGGTACCTAACTATTTACATTTTTAAATATCACTCTTTTTGTCACCAACTTTCAAGGCCATGAAAAATGTTTTGTCATCTAAATCATCATGATCCTCATCTTCTAAAGAACAACTATTCTCCATGGAATAAAGTCTTATTTTGAACTTCTCTCTTTTTTTCTATCCTCTTATTCTTTAAAAGGAAATTTAGGGGGGAAATGACCAATCTTCCCACAATTGAAGCACTTGAAAGGTAACTTACCTTTTTATTTTTTGGTGCCTTTCTTTAAGCTTCTCACAAAGTTTTCTTCCACTTCATCAAATTCATCACTTTGATCAACTACTTCATCTTTTATCTTTTTACTGGTTTTGAATGTTGCTTCCTTCTTTGGAACATCTTTGTCAAATTCTCTCATTTCAAAGGATGTGACAACACCAAAAATTTCATCTATTGAATACTTATCCAAGTCCTTAGACTCCTCAATAGTAGATACCTTATGAATATAAGCTTTAGGGAGAGATCTCAAAACTTTCTTCACAATCTCATCTTCTTTCACTTCTCCACCAAGACCTTTGATGCCAATAAATACTTCATCCACCTAGAGCATATAACTAGTAATGTATTCATCCTCTAACATCCTTAGGGTTTCAAATCTTCTCTTGAAAATTATATAATGGCTTGCTTCACTTTATTATCTCCTTCATAAAATTTTATCAACTTTTCCCATACATCCTTAGCAGAATTTTAACTCATCAGCTTAAGAATATGAATCAGCTAACCCACACATGATAGCATTCTTTTCCTTGGCATTATTCTCATACAATCTAATCTCAACTAGATATATTAGAGGAGTAGAAGTTGCAATGTAACCAACCTTGATAAATTTTCAAACACCAAACCCTAGAGATTTTAGATTGCCTCCCATTCTTACTTTCCAAAGGTGTAGTTTATCCCATCAAACCTAGGACCCTTGTAAGATCCAACATCTTCCATCCTGGACCTTTCCTCAAGCGGTTAAGCTTCTTTAGAGGAACTTGGATTTGATACCAATTGTTGAACACACCAAGATACTAAGAGGGGGGTGAATCATTATCTATAAAATCTTAACCCCTTCAAATCTTAAAACCTTCAATAATATTCAAATTTAGACTTTTAACAAGATCAACAACTTATAAATAGATCAACAATGCTTAAACAAATAAGCAACAGTGAAAGATAAGAAAATGAACACAAATGCACAAGATAACACCAAATTTACATGGAAAACCCAAGAAAGAAAAGACCACAAAGAGAAATATATCAATATAGGAAGCTCACTGCTCACAAAATTACAATTTGTTTTAAGGCTCACTGCCTAAGGAACCACACTACTCTCGGAAGGACTTGCAAGCTAAGGTGCAAAACCTTAGGGAAAGATGCAAATGACTTGAATTACTAAGGCACACAATCCCAGGGAAAGATACAAATTACAAGGACCTACTTAAGAGAATCACTATCTGATTATAAGATATATGAAAATTTAGAAATTACAACATTTGTCAACAATACACTTTGTTGACTGAGGCATTAAATCTCATATGATCCTTCTTCTTCATAACTTACTTCACTAATCCATACTCCCACACATCACACACACTCACACATATTGCAACTAAATTATTCTTTCATTTATACCCTCCACAATATCTCAAAACATCAATTAGGTCGGCCATAAAAGAATACAAACAATGATTCCAACAAGTCAGTCACAAAAACATAGTGTGGTTCTATCCAGAAGATAGAGAGGACCAAAAAAAATCTTATTACATCTTCCAATGTGATCACAAACAACACACATGTTGGCACACATCAACCCAAGTCGGCAGCAAGGAAAACTGTAGATGAAATGTGTAGCACAATGCCAGTTGGCCCAAAAACAAACTTGCAACTAAATTTAATTAATGTGGTTCTCAACATGATAGTTCAAGACCCAAATGCATCAAAAAAACTTCATATGCTAGCTCATACCCCCAAGCACATGCCGCAAGCAAGATAACAAGCCTTGTCAGCCAGATATCCACAAATTTCCCATAAAACCAACTAAAAACAATATGCAACATCAAAGAGATCAACTATTGATGTGCATACCACAAAGAGATGTTCCATGAACATCCAAAAACCCTTCTAGATACTTCTTACACACTTTCATGCCATAAAAAACCACCACAAACCAAACGGAGATAGAGTACTTCATCTTAGAAGCACAAAATACATAACCATGAGATAGAAAATTAATAGATCAACTTGTGGTACACACCATCACTTGAAAATATAACTAAGATAATGCATAAGCATTGAGAACATGTCCACCAAGTTCTAGGATCAAAAACATCAATGTGGAGAAATGCAAAGCATTTTTTGGACCATTCCAAACAACCAACAAAACTACCAACCTTTTGTAATTACTAAAAACCTCCTCAACAACACTGATGACTTGAAAAGATAGGAGTACAACACCCACAGAGCACAACACTGAATCCCAAACCACAAGATTATATCTTCAATAGTGGAGGAGTTTGGAGCATTCTCCCAAACAGATTTCAACTCAACTTCTTGTAGTAGAAACTTTCACCAACTTGCGAAGGCTAGAATATCCTTGCAGCAACACATATTTCCACTGGAACAATAGGAGAGAGCATACAACATATTGGAGACCATGAACAACATCTCTCCACTGTCATCATTACTTATAATCCTCATATTAATGCTTTTAATCCTCATCTAAATATATCATCATGATATTATTTCTTTTGAAAGCAACCATACTCAATACATCTTTACATGTCATCAAACAAGGCATGACATCCAACCATGAACATCAACAACATATAACTATAGACACCAATGACAACAACACCAATGACAATTAATGTCAACCACCAATATCACAAACATATGTATCAATCTTCTAAAGTGTTGACAACCAATTCCAACAAACTCACCAAGTGTTGACATCACAGTAGCCTCCTCAAGTGTTGACATCAATGACAACCAATGCCAACAAAGAACATGATTGGTTTTACCCATGCAATCAGCCACATAACTGCAGTGTCAAAAATTATCACCCTTAACGATTTCACATTATTTTTTGCTCCCCCTTAAGTTATTGAACCTAATTAAGGTCCTAATTTCCTAAATTATGCATTACAAAGCCTATTTTTACTATTTTTTGAAGGATTGCAAGCATTGAATAAATGAAAACAATTAATATTTTCATTTTGACACTAAAAGTCTTGGCAGATATGGCCAAGAGCCATATGCCTATGGGTTTATGGGTCCCCCTATCTTATCGAGGACCAATTTTTAATATGTTGTCAGTATTTTAACATTCAAAGTTCAAATTTCAAGTGTCGGCTTTTGGGATTTAATTTTTGGGAAATTAGAAAAATTGCATATAAATACCTAATTAGTTTATCATTTGAAATCTAACAAGAGAAATCTAGCACTTACAAGCATTCATGATAAAATACTATTACCAAGAGCAAGTCAAGAGCAACATTTTTCAGAGATTATTGTAGCAGTTCAAGATCCAACATCATGTCAAATTTTATGTGTGTTTATTTTTTGTGAAGGATAACCCTTGTTGTAGGTCTCCAAAGCATTCAAGCTTTCAAGCAAGCAATATACATATCCTTGAAGTGATTTTCATGACTTCATTCCTTCAAGGAACCCATTGAAGGGTGGTGAGTTGCATCATTTTGTGGTTTCATCATTCCTTCTTTTCAATTATCATTCTTATCATTGACATTTCCATTATGGAAGTGGAAACACTTACACGGGATTTAATTGAGGTAAGACCCTAAATGGCCCAACATCTCTTCTCTTTGTGAATGTGTAGATCTCAAGTTTGAAGAGGATTGAAGAAGGATTGAAGGAAAATTGTCAATTGTTGCATTCAAAGCCCTAAAAGTTGTCAAGTTGTGGAAACTCAATTATAGAATTTTCTGACAATATTTTGACAACTTTGCAATTGGGAATAAAAAGCTTAGATCTAGCACCAGAGGACCCCCAAATCAATTTCACGGCCCCCATCAAGGATCCATACGCCCCTAGGTGTTTGTGTCCTCCTATGCATACAAGATCCAACTTTTTAAGTCAGGTGCATAATCTCTGACACTTCCCAGATTTGCTTGCAGTTTATTGTTTCAGTTTGTGTGCTTTTGGAATATAGCATTTACATTGTTAGGTCATATATTTCAATTATTTTAATCATTTAAAATCATTTCCAATCCATTTCCAAACCTCTAAGAAAGGGAGATACAGGTCTAATTGGCTCACCTTTGTGGTTGATAGTCAATCTATTTATCTTGTTGATCTCCACTTCTAATGTAATTTGGGAAAAGGAAGGAATTAACCCTAGGTTTTCATATTAAACATTAGGGAATCCCCTTTCCCAACTATACATTTTGGTGAACCCAAATTGTTAACATTAGATACCTTCTGAAAATTACATTCAATCATCTTAGATCTAGGTTTTGCATTGCATTGTTTAGCATCCTTTATTTAGGGTTTCATATTTGTATTTGTTGGCATTTCAATTTGCACCTCTAGAATGTGGATTAGAAATGGGTAGCTATGCATAGCTAAACTTCTCTTCGAATTATAAGGGGAAGCTCCCTCTTTGTTGATGTTGCTTAAAAGAAAGTAAACTAAACTAATTTTCTAATATTTTTGTTCAGCTAAGAGACAAGGTTATAAAAATCAAGCGTCGTAGCTAAGATTTTGTGTTTTAGAAGTTCAACTACGACTAGGCCTACTCTAATGATGTTTCTAACTTCTCAATTAAATGCAGAGCAAGAGAGTTAGAAATGGACAAGGAAGGATCTTCTGACAAAATACTTAAATAAACTCTTTTCCAACACACATCTACTTTCAATGCAAGCTAAAATAAAGGTCATATAAGCATAACACAATAAATGGAAATATGAGACTTTATATCAGGGCAGCAAAGCAAGCACAAGACTTTATTTTCTCAAATTTCAAGAACAAAAGATTACACTTCTGGGATAGCAAGATTGTAGCAAAATAGGCTTACAATTTAGCCATCGAACCAAAATACATTGAAACAAGACACGTGCACTGAACAAGAACTTATAGCTAAAGAGGCTTGCAAACTTGCTCTTACACAAAGCAAACTGACACTGAATAAAAACTTGCAGCATTACAAGCTTGCAATTTGCTATCACAATAACTGTTAAAGAAAAATGGGCAAGGCTACCCTTATTTATACACAAGCAGAGGAGTAGGGAACCCCAAAATCTCCTTGCTTTTACAACCAAGACTTGCCAACATGCAAGATTTATTTCTAAAACTAAACAAGATAAGCATCTAACCACCTATGAATGCACAAAAATAGGGAAACACCAACTATTACAACTTGTTTTCTTTTTCTTCTTCAAAGAGTGGATAAGAATTGAGATAAGAATAAAAAGAAGCATGGAGAAAGCTTCTAGATGACTTCCACTTTAAATCTCATCCACATCTTCCAAAAATATGATTTGCTTCTTGATCTTAAGTGAAGAATGATGCTGAAAATAGAATGTTGATCTACATTGAAAAAGCAAGTTCTCCAAAAAAAATGTTGGGACCTAGGTTTTGTAGAAAATCACGTTACGGAGAAACCCAGATACTCAGAAACTGAAAAAGCTAAATTCCTCTTGAAAAAGTGGCCAAAAAGCAGGTTTTAGAAGAGGGAAAAAGTTTCTCAATATTCAATAGGATGAAAAAGCAGAGAGACCCATGTGATTAGAAACAAAAAAAGCTAAGTGGTTGTTTTGAAAAAGCAACGCCCTAGAAGTTTGGAGCCTAAAAAAGCATTCCTCCTTGCTCACTAATCTTGGAATCACGAAGAACACCAAAAAATCATGTCATTTGGATCTTCAAATCTTTGCTGAGAGAAGGGAAAATATTCTTGCTCTTGACGCCAACCTACAAAAGTGAATAATGAAAGACAAAATCTCTCTTAAATAAGTTGAGGTTTGAGAAAAATTCGCTTTCTTTTTGTTTAAAAACTTTCAGAGTCTATCCTGAATAGGTTCATCAAATGTAGACGTTGTTTGAATGCTGAATGATAAAACTTGAAAAAAAAATTAAGGCATTGAGCCTTGGGCACCAATCTTCTCTTGGGGCACTTTTCCTCTCTAGACTTAGCCAATTTTCTTGAAATTTCAACTTTTTGCTTGATTTTGACCTCCATTTGACTTTGATTTCTGGATGCTCGGAGCATCCTATGAATTGACAGAGTGATCCATCGTGGAGCCTGACTGATTCTGAGAAGAATATCCTGGAGGAAACTTTGGATAAAAACATTATTTGACCCCTCAAAAATTCGGTGCCCCTGGCTACCTAGGGCGCTCATGATCATCAGTGTTAGTCATTTTTCTTAAAATTTCAACTTTCTGTGTTTTCTCATCTCTTAATGAATTTGTAGTTATGGGAGCTAGACTATCCCAACGATTTGTCTATCAGATTCACTAAATAGCTTATTGAATTCTAAAGAGGGTGCTCTAGATGCAACTTTACCTGAAAAATTGATTTGAAGCGTTAAAAGCTTAGGCACCCCTAGCTACCTGGGGCGCCCATATTATCCAGACTTAGTCTCTTTTTTGGATTTTACACTTTCTTTCTATTCTTTTGATGAATTCTCAATTCTAGATGATCTGGAGGTCTGACAAACTAATGGCTAGGCTCACTAGATAGCTTGGAGGATTTTGAAGGGGGTTTCCTAGGAATGATATTTCTTGAAAGTTGAATCTTGAGGGTCAAAAGCTTGGGTGCCCCTGGCTACCTGGGGCACCCAAATCCTCTAGAATTAGATTTTATTTTGATATTTTCAACTTGATTTTGACTTATGGCATTTTTCTCATGTTTCTCCCTCTATTCCGCCTTTGATATCTGGTGTTTATCAACTTTGATGGACTTTCTAATGGTTTCATTGGAGAGCTGCTTCAAATCTGAAAAAGCCATGCTAAAAACTTTGATTGAAAATTCTCTCATTTAGGCCCTCAAAATCTTGGGCACCCTTAGCCACCTAGGGCACCCAGAGCTCCCAGACTTAGATTATTTTCTAATATTTTCATGGTTTGCATTTTGCTTCTTGGTTGGGACCTCTCCATTCAATCTGAGATTCAGGTTGATTGGTTGATCTAATGATTGCACTGTTGGACTCACTATAGAGCTAAGAATATTTTGAGCAACATTGTCTGGAAGAAAAAACCCTAATTTCATCCTTTGACCTCCTTAGAAGTTGAGCGCCTATCTCCTCTTGGGGCGCCCATGGCTAGCAGAGTTAGTTTTTATTTTGCAATTTTTAATTTTCTCCTTCGTTTGACGTGCTTTCCTTTTCCTTGCTCTTGATCTAATGATTGCACTTTTGGACTCACTGTAGAGCTAAGAAAATTTTGAGCAACATTGACTGGAAGCACAAACCCTAATTTCATCATTTGACCTCTTGAAAAGTTGGGCGCCTATCTCCTCTTGGGGCGCCCATGGCTAGCAGAGTTAGTTTTTATTTTGCAATTTTTAACTTTCTCCTTCGTTTGACGTGCTTTCCTTTTCCTTGCTCATTGGCAATGAAAAATTTTCTAAGGCATGAGGGTTTGGCCACCTAGATTGAGCTGGGGCGCCTAAAGCTTCCAGACTTAACCATTTTTCCTCAGTTTTCAAGATTCTTCAACTGCCATTCTCCATTCTTCATTCTACGTGCACGTCCATCATTTTCATCTTTTGTTCAGTGCTTGAATGTTTGAATCTGATACCTAGTAGTTGACTAACCTCCATTAATGGCCTCATAACTCCCAAAAAGCTTTTGAAAAAGCAGAATAGACCCACTAGAGCAAAACTGATCTTTTTGAGATTTTGACTGCACCAGCTCAATGAGGAAGTATTTTCAACCAATCAAAATTAGTTTGAACCCTAACAACCAGAATTTATATTTTTAGAAAATTTTGCGAGCATTTGTTTCAAAAGAAACCAAAAAAAACCCAGAAAAAGGTTCTATTTTTAGAAAGTTTCTAAAAATAGAAAATTTCCTAAAATTTAGGGCCAAAAAACAAAAATATGGGTTTTGTAGGTTTGGTCACTCTGAGCGGACTCAGATCGTCAAATTTTGAAAATTTTGAGTTTTTAACCCTCATGCAAGACATGTAAACCCCAATTTTGACCTTTTTTGACAATTTTGATAAGACTTTTAACCATTTCTTCAATATGCCTAAGTGTAGCAAAAATTTCAATTTGGGGTACAATAGTATCATAAAAAGTCATAAAAATCCAAAAACATTGCATCATAGCTTACTTTATGACTTGCATTAGGGTTTGTTTCAATCATTTAAATCAAATTTGCATTCAAAATTGCTTTCAAAGTTGTGATTTCTTGTTCAAACATTGTCATACACTTGCATTTCACTCACATTAAGAAATTATGGAAAAATAGTAACTATCAGACCTATTTGCAAACAAAAGTAGAAATATTAACAAGAAACTTAAACATTCAGTTTTTCAATTTTCAAACCCTCTACCAAGGACTTAGATGCCCCTAGGCGACCCTATCCTTGTGCAAGTGCATCAGTAAATGTTTTCACAGTTGTCTATCTCTGTCTGCTTAGTTTGTAGGTACTTGCAAATCTCTGTTTTGAAATTATTAATTATATTTTTTTAGGCATATTCATATAGTTCATAAAGGTGAAAGAAAGTGTATTGTTTGTGTTTCAAAATTGCATCAAAATCATCATTTCTAGGTATTTACATTTTAGAATCAGTCAATTATTGCATTTCCAATCTAAAATTTGCATCCATAACTTATTTGAACATCTCCAACATTCTTGCATACAAATTTTGCATTCGACATCAAATTGGCATAAATTATGCAATTTCTAGGAAATTACTTACTATTACAACTATTTTCAAGTAGAATTAGAATCCTTAAACAATGTAAAACACAGTCAAACTTTGAATCTTTAGAAGCCCTGTTGAAGACTCAGATGCCCCTAGGTGACTTTGTCCTATTATCTAGGTATAGATCAACTTTATGTGACAAAATACTCTTAGGAGCCTCTATCCAAAGTTGTCTGATTATTCTTCACTTGTGGATTAATATTTTGAACCTCATTGCAAAATTCATTATGGATATGTGTTTTGGAAAAAATTGTATGGCCTTGAAATCTTTGGTTGATGTTTCAAGTTGTGTGTTTGGTGATGGCCCTAATTGTGATAGTGAAAATCATGGTACTTCATCTCCTATTTCAAGTCTTTTTGAGGTCCTAGGTCAAGATGAAGAGGGCATGCATGAATTCATACAAAATTTCGTACACAACATTGAGAATAATGCAACCTTTTATCATTCAATGTAATGACCTACTACCCCATACCAACAACATCCTACCATACCACCACTTGAAATGTTCACCCTCTTACATCCCGAAAGTAAGTCATAAAGCATACCTCAACCAATGCACATGGAAGTGACTATCAATAAAAATCATAAGGAAATCACATCAACCAACCCTCCATTATATGAGCATAAAGTTACAAACAAACCCATCAATTTGGAGCAAACTGATGGACAAGGCTTTTGAATTTTGAGGGAACAAGGATGTAACATTAAGAATGAACATGAAGTCCACTCTCTCTTGGAACAAACACCATCTGAAGATACTAAGGGGCTACATTGCCAAGATCCTCCACCTTTACAACAAGCCATTAACCCATCAACCAAGAAGTATAAACTTAAGAAATTACCTTTCTTGCATCTTATAACTACGATTGAAAGAACCTTAGACACACTTCTCAAACTAGGGAAAATTACATTCCCACCTATCTGTGAACAAGAAGATAAGAAATGAAAGAGTACAAACATGTCTTATTGTGTGTATCATACAACACTTGGACATCTTCCTGATGAATGTCATGTTGTCATGTTTTAAAGAAGAAATTGAGAGAATTTGATCCTTGTGGGGATCAAATTCAACATATAATCCATTAACATTCATGGTTCTTTTCTCCTTTCCATGTGGTAGTTGTAGTGTTATAACACACTCACTACCATTCATGAGGATATAAAACTAAGCTTTATGTAATCATCTTTAATTTTGCAAGGAGTAGCATTTTTGGCTCACCTTTGTCCCTACACTTGGGGGGTAAAGGGTTAGGTAGCCTTATCCTATGTACATTCCTTATAGTAGGGGATCCCTCTTTATCTCCTTAAAACATTAGTGTAGCAAGTACACTAACATTTTAATGGGGGGCATATAGTCCCCCACTCATTGTTTGCATAAGATTAGTCCCTTCTTAGTGATGATAGCATACATCTCCTAGGAAGTGTGACCTTGTTAATCAAAGTGTGGCTTTCTTGATTAATGTTAGTGTCTCCTTTGTGGTGATATTAGGCTTGATATCCCTCAAGATTGTGACATTTCTTGGCATATGACATTCCCCTTGGTGGTAATGCTATTGCTAGTATTCCCTAAGGCACAAATTTATTTTCTTAGGACTTGTTCTCTCTTGGTGGTGATGTCATGAGTGATATCCCCTAAGTTGTGACATTTTCTATATTGATAAAATCCCCTTTGATATTATCTCCTATGGTGGTGTTGATACAATACACCTTGAGTTTTAACTTTATCCTATTGTCATATATGCACCCCCTAAGGTGAGTTTTATGCACCCCCTGAGGTGAGTTTTATGCACTCCCTAAGGTGAGTTTTGTTACACCCCCTGAGGTGAGTTTTTGCAAGATAGTTCATGGATTCAACATAGTGGAGCTTATTGGGTCATGAAATTGAGCACCCTTTTTAACATGGCCACCTAGCATAACACATATTTCTTTCTATTGGAGCCATGTGTTCCATGAGTGATGTGTATGAATTTAGTCCTCATGGGAACTAACATTTATTTGATGGATGATGTTTGGTATTTGAGACAATTTAAGAATAAGGTCTCTTTGCCTTACTGGCTCAAATATTTTAGTACTAACCTTGTGTTTTTTGTTTGCATTGTGTTTACATCATGTTTTTTTTCATTTCATCATCATCCATATGTTATGCTATGCCATATGTTTTCATTGTGTATACTTCACATTTTCCAACATGTATGTTTTTGTATGTTGTCTTGTTGCATATCATACATGTGTGTGTTCCTTTGTGCCTATGTTTTTTTTTTCATGGGATCTAGATCCTGGGGGCTTGAGCTCTCCCCCTAGATCCTTTGTCATCCCATCTCTTCAACATTTGTGTATTTGAACTCCTCTTGACATATATTTCTCTACTTTAGTGTGAGTCTGAGTGTAAGTTCAAGCGCTCACTAAAGTGGGGGCTAAATGTAGTGTCAAAAATTGTAACCCTTAACAATTTCACATTATGTTTTGCTCCCTCTTAATTTATTGGACCTAATTAAGCTCCTAATTTCCTAAATTATGCATTCCAAATCCTATTTTTACCATTTTTTGAAGGATTGCAAACATTGAATAAATGAAAACAATTAATGTTTTGATCCTCACACTAAATGTCTTGGTAGATAGGGCTAGGACCCATACACCCATGGGCATATGGGTCCCTCCATCTTGTTGGGGACCAATTTTTAATATGTTATTTTCGATATTTTAACATTCAAATTTCAAGTGTTAGATTTTGGGATTTAATTTTTGAGAAATTAGAACAATTGCATATAAATACCTAGTTAGTTTATAATTTTAAATCTAACAAGATAAATCTAGCACTTACAAGCATTTATGAGAAAATACTATTGTCAAGAGAAAGTCAAGAGTAGTATTTTTAGAGACTATTGTAGCAATTCAAGATCCAACATCATGTCAAAGTTTATGTGTGTTCATGTTTTGCGAAGGCTAACCTTTGTTGTAGGTCTTCAAAGAATTCAAGAATTCAAGCAAGCAAGATCCATATCCTTGAAGTGATGTGCATGACTTCAGTCCTTCAAGGAAGCCAGTGAAGGGTCATGAGTTGCAATATTTTATGGTTTCATCATTCCTTCTTTTTAGTTATCATTCCTATCATTTATATTGCCATTGTGGAAGTGGAAACACTTACACGGGGTTTGAATGAGGAAATCCCCTAAATTTCCCAACATATCTTCTCTTTGTGAATGTGAAAATATCAATTTTGAAGAGGATTGAAGAAGGATTGAAGGAAAAATGTAAACTGTTGCATTCAAATCCCTAAAAGTTGTCAAGCTATGGAAACTCAATTACAGAATTATATGACAACACTCTAACAACTCTGCAATTGGGAATCAAAAGCTCATATCCAACACCAGAGAACCCCAAATCAGTTTCAAGACCCCCCATTAGGGACTCATATACCCCTAGGCATCTATGTCCTCCTCTGCATGCAAAATTTAACTTTTTATGATAGGTGCACAATCTCTAAGACTTCCCAGATCTACCTGCAATTTTCTATTTCATTTTGTGTACTTCTAGAATATAGGATTTACATTGTTAGGTCATATAATTCAATTATTTTAATCATTTCAATCATTTCCAATCCATTTCAAAACCTCTAAGAAAGGGAGATCCAAGTCTAATTGGCTCACCTTTGTGGTTGATAGTCAATCTATTTATCTTGTTGATCTCCCCTTCTCATGTAGTGTTGGGAAAAGGAGGGCATTAACCCTAGGTTTTCATAATAAAAATTATGGAATCCCATTTCCAAGCATTACAACCAAAATACCAATCAAAATGGAGAGTTTGTGCAAGCTCTAATGGTCTAAAATGAACCCTCGGCTTTAGGACAACAATTTGATGCAAACCAGGCAATTATCGGTAGGAAGATCATAGGCTAGGAGACTCTACATTGGTCAATTGGCATGAGGAATAATTTTGTGGCCTAAACCAATTAAGTGTTGATGCAGTGGACTAAAACACAAGGTCAAAGAAAAGATTAGGATAGTGGTATATCTTCAATAGTTGTTCAAGCATTAACCTCCCAATCACTCCAAGAAACTATAGTTTTTGGTACAATAGGTAGGAAAATTGTGCTACAACCAAATTAGATTGTTGGTAAAGGTAACAAAGCACATGAACAACCACAAGTCATCCAATCAAAAAAGTTGGACCTTGTTATTCCAAGAGTTTAATCTAAGGTTATTCAACCTCTTTTCAATATAGTTGATCAAATGAATAAGGCTAACATGAATGTCACAATGTGGGAGGCTCTATCCATCCCACCTCAAAGAGATTTGCAGCAACAAGATTTGGAGGGGCTCAAGCAGCTAAATAATATGTTAGAAAAAGAAGGAACTACTCCAAGCAGCCTAGTGCAACCCATGAAAGAGGTGAATTCAAGTAAAACCAGTAAGATGTCCTCTTTTCATTTGTCCTTAATTATTAAAGATCACATAGTACATAATTGTATGATTGATTTGTAGGCTAGTAGTTTTATTATGCCAAAAAGGGCAGTCGATCTCCTTGGCATTAAGTATGAACCTGTTACTAAGGGAAATGTGCAATTGGATACTATTATTGTCAAGACAGTGGATGTCATTAAGGATTTAAAATTGATCTTGCATGCATGCCCTAGTTGTATTGTATTGAAAGACATCTCATTCATAGACCTCCCTACTTCATTGCAAAAAATGGTGGGTACTTATCCTCTTATTGGTCACAAATGCTATTCAAAACAAGATATGGTACAAAAGTGACCATCAAAGCAAAACCCATTGTAAAAGATCATATTGAATCCTACACTCCCAGCTCCATAAATATGAAAATGCACATTACATGAAGAAGGAAATGAGTATATTTTATGTGATATTGATACTCTTTGGAGGAGGTTCTTGATTGTTTGTTAGATAAATGGGGTAATGCATTTTAGTTTGACCCACTCTCTAAAGTAGAAAAGGTTGGTCTTGACACTTACTACATTAATGAGGAGAATACTCCTATCCCCAATCTCATGAAATCTCAAGGAGATTCAGAGGGGTTGTGGTAGTTGTTTTTTTATGGCTACAAAAATAAGATTGGTGCAAGTTTTGGTGTAATGCTAGTATCCCCAAGTAAGGATAAGTATTAATTCTCTCTAAAACTTTAATTTAGATGCACAAAAAATGTAGTTGAGTATGAAGCCCTCATCCAAGGTCTCCAACTTGCACAAAATAGGAAGATAAAATTATTGTGAGTCTTTGGAGATAACAAATTAGTTGTCAATATAACCAAGAATAACCTACTCAAATCCTATAAAAATAGATTTTGGGATTTTATTGAGGGCTTTGGCATCTAGAGTATCCCTAGAGGTCACAATAAGCATGTTGAAAGAATTACAACAATTGCTGCTCAATTTGACATACTAGCACATATTTCAAACAAGAAATAATAACATATTAGGCTCATTGTAAGGCGCATTGTTCTAGACAACTAGGTAAATTAGCAGGTCTTTGAAAATAATCAATAAATTATCAATTTTCTTTAAGAGGAGGCATAATTTTATGCTAAAAATCAGTCTAAGATGCAAGTTCAATATTAAGATTAGATCATGCATCTAAATAGAAATAATTTGTCAAAAGGTCTCATCACCCTTGAGGGTATCTTTAATTAAAATGACTAGTTTAATCAAAATAAAATAAGCCTAGTTGCAAAGAAGGGTGACTACAAACCAGTTGCAATTATAGAGGGAAAATCTTTGAAGCTAGGGAAGGTATGTTCTGAAACTAAAAATGAAACTTTCATTAAGCTTTTTCAAGTTTATGATGATGTGATTGCATGGAACTATGAAGATTTAAAAGGTTTTGATCCTAACCTGGCCCATCACATGATTGAGTTAGACCTAGATGTTAAGCCTATCAAATAAAAATAAAGACCTATCAATCATAATATTGAACCTCTAATAAGGAAGGACTTGACTAAATTAATAGAGGCTAGGATCATATTTCCTATCAAACATTCTTCATGGGTGGAAAATTTAGTCCCCTTTAGAAAGAAGAATGGGGAAATGAGGCTTTGTGTGGATTTTAGAGACCTAAATAGAGCCTCCCTAAAAGATCATTACCCTCTCCCTTCCATGGACCAAATTCTACAAAGGGTTAGTATTTCAAAAATATTCTCTTTCTTGGATGACTAATTAGGCTATATAATCAAATTATAGTCCAAGAATTTGACCAACATAAGACACTATTTACTACAAAATTGGGTACCTATGCTTATTCCAAGATGCCTTTTGGTTTAACCAATGTTGGTGCTACCTTTCAGTGGGCCATGGACATGGCATTTCAAGGAATATTCAAAAAAATTGTGTTGGTCTACTTAGATGACATAATGGTATTTTTAAAACATTCATGTGATCACTTCAACCACCTTGAAGTAGTCTTAAAGAAGTGCAAGGAGTATGGTATTTCCCTGTATCCAAATAAGTGTGTCTTTACCATAGACCAAGGAAAATTACTTGGACACATTTTTTCCAAATATGGTTTGGCCTTCGATCTAGAGAGTGGAGTCCATCTTGTCCATTTCACTCCCCATCCACAAGAAAGGATTATGAATCTTCCTAGTAACAATTAATTTTGTGACAATATTCATTCCCAACCTTGTTACTTTGTAAAGCCTCTCACCTCCATGCTAAAGAAAAATATGGTTTGTAGTTGGACCAAGGAAGGGAGGGATAGATTTTAGGCTGTCAAACAAGCAATTTCTAAAGCTCCAACCCTTGTCAATCCCAACTATGACAAGGAATTTATTCTTTACACTTTTGGAGGAGGAGAAAACATATCAGTTGTCTTGACACAACTAAACAATGAAAACTTTGAGTAGACTATTGCCTTCTTTAGTGAAGGACTTAAAGATTATGAGCTCAAGTATAGTTATGTTGAGAAGTAGTTCCTTGTGGTTTTTAGAGCATTGAAAAAATTCAAACACATGTTGTCTAACAATAGGATATAGTTGATGGTCCCTCATTCCATAATCAAATAATTTATGTTGAGCAGAGATATTAATGAAAAAAGAGTTGGGTGGGTCACTAAGGTTATAGATTATGGTGTTGATATTATGATCACCAAGCTTGTGAGAGGTAGGGGATTGTGTGAGCATCTTGTCTTAGCATTTGAGACCCCTACAAAGGCTATTGATTTGTTGCAAGAGGACTGAATACACATTCTCCTTAAGGGAATGTGTGATATAAGTGTTTTTTTCCTCCAAGTGCAAGCCTACACTTTATCATGTTTCTTTCTAAGGAAAGCCAATTTTTGCAAGCTCCCCTTATGACTCTATGTCCAATTGATTGATAAGGCCTTTGGATTCTATGATTAACAAGCAATCATCCCACAAAAATTACCAAAATGTTACCACTTTGTGTCTCCTCTTTATTTCCCATTAGTTATAATTGATCCAAGAAATTTTAATGGGTTTATCATGCTCAAATATGACTTTGGTAATTGTATTATCCTTGTATTATCCCTTTTCTAAATTTTACTCAAATACCCATTTGAAAAAATCTCAAAAAAGTGGTTAAATCTCCCTCCTTCCTCCTTTGGTCCTGTCAAAACTTTAGGTCTTGTAGGATTTTCAAAGAAATTTTTTGGGTTTCAATGTCTCCCATCTGTTAGGAAATAATGCATCAATGCATAATTCATTTCCCACATAATCCCGTGAGAGAAAAACATGCATGCAAGCTTACAAAATAATCATAATGCATAGATCAAAATAAACAAGCCACAAGATAACACAAGATATACCCTAGGAAAACCCTCAAGAAGGAAAACCCAACCTCCAAAAGCATCCATACTCTATCTTATTATTTAGCAATAAAATAATACATGCACTTACAAAGTTACAATGAATACTTATGAAACATCAAGCCTCTCCAATGCATCCTCCATGTGTCCAAGCATGAATTCACACATCTCATGCCATGCTTCACATGTGCACTCCTTAGAAAGACTCAATAATGATAGCCCACTCAACCAACCAACCTTAACCACTAATCATGTGTTTGCTTTTATAGGCACAAGCTCACACAAATACAACCAAGTGGTAAGATAAAACCATGTGCCACAAAACCATGTGAACACAAAGCCATTGAACCCTCATTTAATATTGGTTACTAAGTTTTCACATGATTAAATACTTCACCAAATATTGAATTATTATCATATGTCTCTCACACATAAAATAATAGCCCAATGTTACAATACAACATACAAGTGGCCCCAAATAATTACCTAGTGCGGCTAACCACATCTCCTAGCTGCACCACAACTAAATAATTATTTAATTACAACATTATAATATAACATTTTATGAAATGGTGTACAACACCAAATCTTAACATTCCCCCACTTGTTGCATACATTGGATAAGGGTCAATCAATTAAATACATCATCATACAATACATGAAACCAAATGAATCTCCAACATGCTCTCATGCTCCATCGAGATACCTACAATAAAACCAAAGTGACCATTATCTCAAGCAAGAAATCCTCTCATCCTCCAACGTGCCACCTATGGAATAAAATGAGCATGCCAAGGCGAAGAGAACTAATCCAAAGAACACAAGCATCAAATCCAAGTCATAACAAAGGCTCCAAGCTATTTTCAAAGGCAAAAACCCACATGATCAGAAATAGCATCCACAACACATGTTAATATATCCAACCATCCATACCTCCTAGATATCAACAACATCAATAAACTCATTCCAACATATATATGTAACCCATAAACTACAATCAATCTCCTTGTATCAAAACATGTCAATGAAGAACATACATATCTAGGAACTCCCACTCCATGGGTAATGTCAAATCTGAAAATGTTCAAGGAATACCAATTCTACCAATCAATACTATATTAGGGTATGACAAATTATCAAAACATGAAGTACCAAGAAAAATCACAATGATCCACACATGCAACACAGAGTAGCCACATAATCTCTCATAATATGTCACCACAATCCTCCCAAATCATATGAACATGAAACTCTAGGAAGGATCCATAGAATGAAGAGAGAACACATGTAAACCATAACATGTCCTTCTACCAACACCTCAAAGTTCTGTTGTGTCAAGGATGATCTCCTTACAACCCCAAATGAAAATCTTCAACAACACCCATCCACTGAATCTCATAGATCAAATGCAACATATGAATAATTCATAATGCTAGCATGGATGTAAGCCTCTCTCACAAAGGAAATCAAACTCAAAGAATCCATTCACAAATCAAGAATAGAACCAATAACCACCTCCTAAAAATACCTCATCATTGGGTGATAACATAAATAGAATCATATGCACAAGGAGATAACATTTCTAAACATCTCTCAAAGTGAATCCTTTAGAACCAACTATACAAAGCTCAAGATCTATATCTATGAAAGATAAAGCAAAAAGAACTCATGCTAAACAATCCTCAAATGAGTCTCCCAAAATCAATTGAACCATGGCTCAAGACTCATTCTCATGAGAAAATAAAGCATGAAACATAAGGAAAATACCTTTTAGATGATAAACTATCGAGTAGACCAAGAGTGGGGAATGAGAATGCTCCTCTAGGATAAGCAATTCATCATGACTCACTCCAAGAAAAATCTCCTCCATATGTCCATATCTAGGTGAAGGCTCGTTGATCTTCCTATTGAAACCTCCAAAGAGTAACTGTCTCAAGAAAATTTCTCTAATCACAAGAGAAATCCAGCCTCACCCAAGTCTCCAAATATCCATGAGAACCTCGAACCGATCAATCCATGCTAAGCTCTAAATGTAATACAACACCCTCATGAAGCTCTCATTAAAATAACCAATGTACTCAAATTCTAAGAGAACCAAGGAGATCAATGTCAAAACTCCAACCACATAATCAAGAACCCAACATGACATCATGATCTAACCATCTCCTCCCAAGAGATCACATACAAAAATTCATGCATCCTAGTCTCAAGAGAACGTACCATGCCAAAACTCTAATCTAGAATCAAGATTACATCATGGCATACTACCAAACACACTCTAAACCAATAATCAATATCTCCAATCACATGAATATTACCATATCCTAATAGTGAACTTATAAATGTGAACGAAATCTTCTACACCAACAATATCTAGGAGCTCCTCCAAGACATCCATAAACACTAAATAATATCATCCATCTCCAAAAATGAATCTACATCATTTCCAATAACTCCCACTGAACTATGATAGTGAGATACACATGAAATCGTGACAACCATCTCCTAAATAAGGATCATCCATGGTTAACACGCATTCAACTACAATCTCAATAGCTCCAAAGAACAAGTAGAGATAATACCTCTAATTCAAGAAGATACAACTACCATCAAAACATTAGGAATCAATCCTACATTGCCAAATCATCACTATCAAAATCTCCCACTAAAATGTGTAACCAATGAAATGTAACCAAGCTATCATGACATAGTGATAAAACCACATGCTACAAGTCCCAACATTGACAATCATAGCACTCTAATCATCCATCCTCTCATCTCAAACAAAATACAAATGCATAAATGACCACAAACAAGGCCAACTAGAAAAGTTTGCATCAACAATGAATCGATCTCATGGATATAGATAGTTCACATTCAAGTCATCACTCTACAAGAAAATGGGTAGCTAATCCACAACCTGCATAGCTTGAAGATCCCACACATTGAAGCATGTAAACTCATTATCACATTAATAACCTAAAAAATGAGATATCAAAGAAGATAATCCTATAGAGAAGAAGACTCAAACACCAAATCAAACACATATCTAATTCATAAAACATGTACACAAACAAGTAACCATAGTCAAGGAACCAAACAAGTATCAAGGAGATAAGAACAACCTCCTAACACCAAACCATATCACCACCAAACAACCACTTACATGATCATATTGTGTCAATGCTCAAATATACCTACATATCTATGACACCATAATCATCACCAATAATATACTTGCACTCACCTATCACCCACATGAGACTCCAAGTCTTTATATGTGTCAACCCTTGTCCTCAAAATAGTAGACAACCTATGTACTTGTCATCATCAAAGTCCAAATCTAAAAAAATACATATAAACCTTACCAAGAAGAAGTAAATTGATAATCAATTGTATCATATTAAATATTATATAAAAAATTGTACTCCCTCAAGGTTTCACCTCTTGAATCATCTAGATGTTCACGCAATCACACCCCAAATTGTAGGCACCTACAAGTGATAAAAAATTACAATCCTCTCTACACCACAAACTGAAAATATACTTGATCCACTATGTAGTATACTCCACATGATTTCCAACACCTATTCAAAATCAAAAAATTAATTCCATATATAAAATTTCTGTCCAAAAATGTGAAATCAAGAAAATCTGAATTCCAAGCCCCAAAAATTGATATAAACAAAAAAAACATTGAACCAAACCTATACCATTGTTTAGTGCTCAGAGAGAGATTTATGTCAACTATTGGAAATTAAAAATTTGACATCTTAGGTCAAAGTTATGCGTGTTTGACAAAAAATTCTCCAATTTTCCCTATTTGTGGCTTTTTTGGGGCCCCATCGATGGCGGTGGTGGTACACCTATGCCACCTAAGTAGTGCACCACTAGTGGTAGCAGAAAAAAGGAGAGGCAAATTTTAAACAATAATCTATTTTTTTTTAAAGGCTGGTGATTTTTTTTATCCCCATGAAGGAGGCCTTGGTGCTAGTCCCCATAGGACCAAGGCCTAAGACTGAGGGACTAAGCCTCGCTGGCTCAAAGTTACCGACTAGAGGATTCCTTTTATATATATATATATATATATGTATGTATGTATGTATGTATGTATATATGAAACATAGTAAAAATTGATCCTAAGTCATAAGTGCTTGTAAAAATAGGATTCAAGGTCTTTTCCTAGGGTTTCATTGAGATGGAGATCAACAAGGTGTATAGATTGACTTTCAACCATGAAGGTGAGCCAATCAGACTTGGATCTCCATCAATTTGGAGATGGGAATGGATTAGGACTGATTGACTATGATTAACCTAATGAGATTATGTTCCCTAATATCAGAAATACAATAATCCAATAACTGATAAACTGAAATAGTCAATTGTAGGCAGATTTGGGAAGTGCAGAGGATTGTGTACCTACCCAAAAAGTTTGCTATTGATCTGAATACAGGAATAAACTCGCCCTAAGGTGTATGAGGCCTTGTACACCTTTCCTGCTCTATTTTTGAGGTCCTCTTATGACAAATATGAGACCTTTGTTTCTTCTTGCAAATTTATCGGAATACTGTCAGATAATTCTATAGGTGAGTTTCTATGAGTTGACAAGGTATAGGGCTTCAAATGCAACAATGAACATTTTTTCTTCATGCTTCCTTCGATCCTTTCTAAACCTAAAACCTACATGTTCACAAAGAGAAGAAATATTGTGCCATTTAGGGGCTTTCCTTAGTCAAACTTTGTGTTAGTGTTTCTACTTCCTCAATGGTAATGTCAATGATAAAATGGATAAATGATAGGAAGGAATGATGAATTAACAAAGTGTTACAACTCACCACCCTTCAATGGCTTCCTTGAAGGAATGAAGTCACACACATCACTTCAAGGTCTTGGATCTTGCTTTCTTGAAAGCTTGAATTTCTTTGGAAACCTACAACAAAGGTTAGCCTTCACAAAACAATAATAATAGGACAATATGAACTCACATACACTTTTCCACGATGCATAGATCTTGGATTGTTGTAATAAATCATTGAAATGTTGCTTTTGACTTGCTCTGAATGCTCTTAATGTTCACCTCTTGCTATATTCTTTCACTTAATTTTCAAATAATGCAATAACTAGGTATTTATAGGCATTTATTTAGTTTCTCGAAAATTAGATCTTGATAGCCAACCTTTACAAGTTGGGTTTTGAATGTTAAAATGTTGACACCATGTTAAAAATTGGGTACCGACATAATAGGAGGATATAGATGCCCTAGGTTGTCCCAATCTTAGCCCCTTTTTCTAGGACATAAGGTGTTGGGGGAAAAACATTAAATGGATGCATTTGTTCAATGCTTACAATTCCTCGAAAAGTGGTACAAATGGGCTATATAATGCATAATTTAGTAAATTGGGGGCCTAATTAGGCTCAATAATTTAGGGGGAGCAAAACATAGTGTGAAATTGTTAAGGGTGACAAATTTTTACGCTACAATATATATATTAATATTAATAAAATTTTAATAATGATTTTCAATTAATTTTTTATTTTGTGGAATTTTTTTTTAGTTTTTATTTTTAACAAATTTGATGGTCGTACGACCGCAAGGGGTTATAGGGATTTTTTTTGCATTTTTATCACAATGGCCAAAATAAGAATTTTTTTATATGAATCTTCATTTCTTGGCCATCCAGGATCCAATGGTGAGGGTCATTTTGTCTCAAGGGGTCATTTGTGAAATATTCTCTACAAAACCCTCATATGAAATCACAATCCAAGAAACCATTTTGATCCAAATTCTTCAAAACACTAGATCTACAATAAACCCAACAAATTTGCAAACTCTAAAAGCCCAAATCTACAAAACAACACTTGCACAAGTGTTCCATATCTTTTAATGCCTTAGATCTAACTTGCATAGCCATGGATTCAACTTTGCACTAAATCAACTTGTAGACACCCAAAAGAATACTTAATTAAATAAATACTTGTTATTTATTTAATTTAACCCACTTCCATTATCCTAACAATTAATTAAATAAATATTCATTATTTATTTAATTAATTTTCCCATTATCTTTATCCACCACCTTTAATTAAATAAATCTACATTTATTTAATTATAGCTAACTTTTTTCCCACTTTCCTCTAAAATCCTCTAATCCCATTTAAGTTAATTAATCCTTGATTAATTAACCTTATCCACTTCCTAACCCTCATTAACCCATTCTCCACCTTTTAACTCCACCCAAGTTAATAAACCCTTGGTTTATTAACTCAACTCATCCTCATTAATCTATTAATCCTTGATTAATTGATCTAACCCTCATCCCTAATCATCATTATCAGTATTTCCTAATTTTAAATTCCTACATCTCACCTACCCCCACTAACTTCTTACACAAGCCACCCTTTGAGTTACCCTATCTCTTACACAAATTTGATGCCTCTCTTCCTAATATGTGCTCACACATGTGTGAGCACGCCTCACCTCTTACCCCCTTTTCATCTTGTGACACTTGTCACAATTCTAATACTCATCTCAACCTTGATCCAAACCCTATCTTCTCAATCAATCTTAGCCCTCTATCAACCAATCAATCTTGGCCCTTGATTTAACCCCTCTCATTTCTATAATTGAGAGGTCTCCCATCCCATTTTCATAACTTCTCTCGTACTAATATTATGCTACAAGAATTATGAGCAACCACATTCTAATCACTTGAGAAAATCTTCAAGACTTGGGTGCAATATTGAGCTCAATCCATGGAGGGTTATTGAAGGTATTTTTTGTTTATTCATATGAATTTATGTCATTTGTGTTGCTTTTACCTTTGATGCCAATCTAACCCCTCTACATTTGGCATGCCCAATGGGACCCACGCCCCTTCTAACCTTTGTGCAAAGTTTTGTGAATTATTGAAGTGTGCAAGTCTCAGCCTCTGTTAAACCATGCTTCTACTTTGACTTGTGCCTATGCGACGGATTTTAGCGCTTTCACTCAATATTGTTGCACCTATGTTCAAAGTCATGGTGCTTGTGTGTTGACTTTCAGCGCTAGCATTCACGATCTTAGCGCTCACATCTACCATCATTTTCCTTGTCTTGCTAATCACTTTTGGTTTTGCAGGGGTGTTTTGGCATTTTAGTGTTATATTTGTCTTTCTAACATAGTTTTTATTTTGGTTTAATAGCTATCAGTGAATATAATAGATATTTTTCTCTTTTATTTTGACAACTACAACTATCATATTAAGGAAAAATATAATCTACCCACAACTTAAGAAACAATCTAAAATTTACCTAGGCTAAGAAAGTTCACTAGTTTACACTACACACTTCATTTTTGGGCTTTTAAAATTAACCCTTGAAGGTTAAGGAATTCACATCTAGATTTAAATTTTGCATTTTTTGGTTTTTCTGGGCAAGTTCATATTTTTTTGCGCCTATGTAGAAAATAGCGGCACTTTCGTGCCAACTTGCAACGCTTGTGCTCTGTATTTTGGCTCCTACGCAGAGACCTATTACACCTGCATATCGACTAGCTGCACCTGCACAACTTATCGCACCTCTATCTCATAGAGTGGCACCTCTGTCTCAACAAAAGTGCAACTATGTCTATAAAGTTGCGCTTGTGTTCCAAATTGTATCTTTTAGGTCCTTTTCAGCTGTTTTCTTCATCTAATCTTTGTTTTTGAGTTACTAATGCATGTTGCAATGTTTTAATGCTTTTTTAAGGAAAAAATAATCAAAATCTATCATTTTTCTTATAAAAAAAATTCCTTCAAGGGCTTGCCCCCAAATCCCTAGCAATAGGGGATCACGTCCATCCCCCGCACCCCCTATCATTAGGCTAAGTGTGCTACCCCCCATTGCAAAAAGGGATCCAAATTTTTATGGTTATTTTCATGCTAACATTCATTTCATGTGATCATTTTATCATCTATCCCCTTTGTGGTGCAACTTGAAATCGGTTGTCAAAGGAAAAATCTCAAACTACTAACATTTTTCTTACAAATTTGTTTGTGCAAGGCTTTCTTTTTTCCACTGAACTAGGAACATTTCATTTCTTAAGGTTAATGAAATTTTGTTTGATGTTTCTTTGAGTGAGTGGTGTGTATGCTCTCCTCTCGCACCTAGTGTGATCTAGAGGATCAAAAACATCACTTACTCTTTTTCTTTTCTTCTTTATCCCAAGGAACCCAACATGTGTATTCTCTCCCCTTGTGTTTTGTGTGATCTTGGGGATAAAAAACACTTGGATTATTCCTTTTAGGGGGTCTACCTAGGGATTTCATCACCCTAGGGGATGACTCCAACTCATGTGTTTCAACAGAGTATAAAGAGCGGGAGGTGAATTGAAAGACACCTCTCTTGGAAGTGGAATCTTGTCAATCTGGGCTAAGCCTCCAAGAACTTTATACCTTGGAGAAGTGAAGGTGGAGAGTGGGTTACCCTTTCCTTTTGGTTGTTTTGCATTATTCCCTTTCATCTATGGATTTGAGCCTCATGTACCCTTAAGGTATTTCGAGGAGTCCCTAGCAACCTTGTGTGTCCTACATTAAGACCTTTCATCCATAGACTAGTGTAGTGCAAGGGATGCACATCACGCCCTGTAGATTCCCACCATATCAATCCCTTGAGTGAGACAAAAAAAACCTTAGTGTTATATAAGCTATGTGCAGCTTTCTGGGGAGAGTGTGATTTGGGTTATCCTTCCATTCCAGGAAGCCCCTAGTTGTATACTCTCACAAAGATGCAAGTGTATACTATTGGGAATAGGATACCATTTAATTGCAATCCTAAACATATTTCATGTATCTCCTAAGTCCTTGGAAAGTTGTTCCCAAACACTAGGATTAGAAAGAGATTAAATTTGAATGAAATGAACATGTAAATTGACACTTGTGATTACTCCTAAATGATAGGAACATATGGGGGCATCCAAGAAGATCTCCTACAAAATAGGAGCACATGGGGCACCCACATGGAAGGTGGAACCAACCTTGCTTAAGTTAACTATTTGGAGGACTGATAACACTTTAATAATGCATGTTTAGATCCTAGAATTTAGGGATTGATATTTACATGAGTGGAGTTCAGTTCATTTCAGTTATGGTTCAATTATCTTCAGTTGCATGTAGTTAGTTTGAGTTGAATGCTAGTTGACTTCAATTGACTTGAGTTGCATGACTGATGACTTCAGTTGCATGACATATAACAAGTGGATACTTATAGTTAAGTGGGGATGATCAATAATGCATAATGTTTGCATGAATTGGTGGAGAGATATGTTTCAGTTAACTAAGATTGACTTGGACCCACCTTGGGTGCCCAAGTTGGCATCTTTGAGTTAATACCTTTTGCATGAGAAGATATTTTCAGGGCTTGGTTAATTGGGCCCATTCTTGGGCACCAACTTTGAGGTGATGTTTGCAAGATATTTTCTTGACCAACTATCAGTTAAGTGTTTAGTTCGGGGCACCTAAATTGAGGAGGCTTTCATTTTGACTTTAGATTACATTGTGGAACTCTACTTGCACAATCTAGGCGCAAATTTTTGAGGGGAGCTTTATGCTCTTGTATTTGATAACTTTTATGAGTTTACATGCTCATTAATTGTTTATTTATTGCAGCAATTGCATCAGAGTTTGAAGCAAGTTAGCATGTTAGTAGGTTGAGCTTGTGCATGTGTGAGGGTTTGAAGCATAGCATGGGATGTGTGGATTCATGCTTGGTCACATGGAATGCATGGATAGCCTGTGCTACAAAAAGTGTATGAGAGTTTTGTATAGGTTGTGAAGAAGGATTGTTGAAGGCAAGGAAGCATATCAATCAAGGATTGATATAGTATTATTGTAATCTTGTTCTAAGGTTAAATAATACAAGCACTATTGATTCTAGTGGAGTTTTTTCCCGAAAGGGTTTCTCAACGTATATGTTGTGTCACTTCTATCTTCTTGTCTCATTCTTCTACAATCTTTTGTATCTTTCTACAATTGGTAAAATTGATCTAAAATAATCATACACAAAGAATTGTTAACAAAGAACACTTAATTAGATCTACAATCTCATAGTTTTATAAGTTCAAAGCTACAATTTCACCTTCATTTTTCAACATTTGGTATCAGAGCTAACGGTTGGGTAGAGTTTGGGACACCTTTCTCTTAAAATTTTGAAGGTTTTTTGGTTGTAGTGGGAACTTTTACTATTGTGTTATTACATATTTGTAAAAGAAGTGTGTTTTATCTTCTTGGTTTAGAGATTATGGTTTTCTTGACCTTTTGGGAGTTGTGTCGTTAATAGTAGTTTCTTTGATTATGTTGAGGCCATGGATGATCTTCATTTAGGAGATGGCTATCATGATGTCATGGATAGCTTGTTTACATGTTTCAGTAGGAGTTTTTGATAGTGATGGTTTGATGTTTATCTTGTTGCCATGTATAGCTCGGTATCAGGGTTAAGTGGGAGCTTTGGTAGGATATGGTTATCTTCATGTGATTTGAAGAGGTTTTAAAATCTTGTTTCATGGAGGACCCTTAGTCTTTGGTAATGGTGTGATTGTTCTTTGGAGAGGATGTAGTTCTTTTTGGTTTTGAGTATTAATCATTTACTTGGAGCTTCATGATTATGCAGGTTGTATTTGAAGTTGGCATGAATTGATTGGTGGGTGTTCATGGATACTAGAGAGACTTAGGTTAGGTTGGATATTTATTATGTTAAGAGATATATGTTGGAATGGTTACTTGTTAATAAAAAATTTTCAACAGTAAAGACCGAGGAGCCTACACCTAGAAATGGATATGAGTCCATCATAGACCTGATGAGAAGGTTGTCTTTATTGAAAGCCTATATTGCTTGGTGTTGTATGCACAGGACAATCTTGTATCCCACTCTTGGTCTACTCGGCAGGTAAATGATCTAAGAGGTGTTTCCTGCCTAATTATTAGATGTATTATTTAAATGTATCTCGTCTTCTCTTATGAATTAGTCTTGAAAATTGAGTTTTGAGGGATTATTGAGAACTAGATGCATGATTTTATGTATTTTCATAGTTATCCTTGCAATCTTGAACTTGAGTTAGTTATAAGGATTTGGGTAGGAGAGGTATAGGAGATAGTTAGTGGCTTTGGGCATATTCCCTTTTATTGTGGGAATGTTTGGCTAAGTTTGATCTACTTTCTGTAAAAGGTTTACATCTAAGTTCAACCATGTTTCATTGTAAGTTGAATGGTTAGATGTTGATATCTTTTCAATTTGGGAGTGTTGAAGGAGATCTTACTTTACATAGTTTGACACTATGATAGAGGAGTTAGCCACATCCTCTATGTGAAGTGCTATAGGAGGACTTGTTAATGTTGTGATCTTGCTTTCAAATTTAACATTACTTGTGTAGTGGTAGTTCTAGAAGTTATATGTGTTCTGTATGAGAGGGGGCACCTCTCTCAGACTGGTTACACTTTACTATAGTGAGTTACTTCAAAGGTTTTTAATCGCATGTCCATGTGTGCTATTACCTTGGAGTCTTATTTTGCAGGATGGTGGATATACAAGGACTTGTTTGCACATTGGTATCACAATGTCATGGAGAGCTTGGATACACAGGTTTGGTGTGAGCTTATGACAGTGATGTGGTTTTGGTTGTGTGCACCATGATGCCATGGGTTGCTCAGTATCACAGTTCAGTGGGAGCATTTGGTAATGATGTGGATCCATTGTTGATTTTAGATGGTTATATTACAGATAAGTTCTCTTGGTGCAGGAAGGCCTTGAGTCATGTACTTATTTTTTAATAATGATTCCTTGTTTAGAATAATTGCAATGTATAATGTCAAGTGGGAGAATGTTGGGAATAGGATGCCTTTGATTGTAATCCTAAACATATTTCATGTATCTCCTAATTCCTTGGAAAGTGTTCCACAACACTAGGATTATAAAGAGATTAAATTTGAATGAAATGAACATGTAAATTGACATTTGTGATTATTCCTAAATGATAGGAACATGTGGGGGCATCCAAGAAGAGATCCTACAAAATAGGATCACATGGGGCACCCACATGGAAGGTGGAATCCACCTTGCTTAAGTTAACTATTTGGAGGATTGATAACACTTCATTAATGCATGTTTAGATCCTACAAGTTAGGGATTGATATTTACATGAGTGGAGTTCAGTTCAGTTCAATTCAGTTCAATTCAATTTAGTTCAGTTCAATTCAGTTCAGTTTAGTTCAGTTCATTATGGTTTAATTATCTTCAGTTGCATGTAGTTAGTTTAAGTTGAATGCTAGTTGACTTCAGTTGACTTTAGTTGCATGACTAATGACTTCAATTGAATGACAAATAACAGGTGGATACTTACAGTTAAGTGGGGATGATCAATCATGCATAGTGTTTGCATGAATTGGTGGAGAGATATGTTTCAGTTAACTAAGATTGACTTGGACCCACCTTCGGTGCCCAATTTGGCATCTTTGAGTTAACACCTTTTGCATGAGAATATATTTACAGGTCTCAGTTAAGTGGGCCCATTCTTGGGTGCCAACTTTGAGTTGATGCTTTCAAGATATTTTCTTGATCAACGATCAATTAAGTGTTTAGTTTGGGGCGCCTAAATTGAGGAGACTTTGGTTTTGACTTCAGATTATACTGTGGAACTCTACTTGCACAATCTAGGCATAAATTTTTGAGAGGAGCTTTATGCTCTTGTATTTGATAAATCTTATGAGTTTGCATGCTCATTAATTGTCTATTTATTGCAGCAATTGCATCAGAGTTTAGAGCAGGTTAGCATGTTAGCAAGTTGAGCTTGTGCATGTGTGAGGGTTTGAAGAATGGCATGGGATGTGTGGATTCATGCTTGGTCACATGGAATTCATGGATAGCTTGTGCTACAGAAAGTGTATGAGAGTTTTTTGTAGGTCGTGAAGAAGGATTGTTGAAGGCAAGGAAGCATATCAATCAAGGATTGATATAGTATTATTGTAATCTTGTTCTAAGGTTAAATAATACAAGCACTATTGATTCTAGTGGAGTTTTTTCTCGAAAGGGTTTCTCCACGTATATGTTGTGTCACTTCTATATTCTTGTCTCATTCTTCTACAATCTTCTGTCTCTTTCTATAATCGGTAAAATTGATCTAAACAAATAATCATACACAAAGAATTGTTAACAAAGAACACTTAATTAGGTCTACAATATCATAGTTTTACAAGTTTAAAGCTACAATATTACATTCATTTTCAACATATACACCCCATTGTGGTGTCCCTACCCTTGAGTCGAAGGAGATTTCAAGTTTGAAGAAATTCAAGTTTGTGGGACTACACTAGCCTATAAACCCACTTGACTAATTTAGGATTGTGAACAAGTTTTTGAAGTGTTTTCTTGTGCAATACCCATGAAAATTGAATCATCCAAGGGGTTGAGGATTGAACATACACTGCAAAAATCCATCAAAATTGGCCACTTTATTTGTTTTGTGTGATTTTAATTCTATCTCCTAGTCAAGCAATCAAAACCTTCACCTCATCCCAAACAATTCTTCCTATTAACCATCCTTCCACATCCTAATCATACCACCTTTTCCATCCTAATCATCCCTTTCCATCTTAATCACATTATCCCAATCATCCCTTCCTAATCCTCCATTATCATTCTAATCATGTAGCTTGTCCTAATCATTCCCTAATCTATCCATAATCTATCATTTAGGACCCTAAGCTTAATTTTCCTAATCCATTTGAGGTCCTAATCATTATCCTAATCAACCTCCATAATCCCTATCCAATTACATCATTAATCTTGGTCCTAATATCCTCTATCCTCCATCATCCTTAATACACATCCTTCATTATCATCTTTAACCCCCATCCCTCATCATCATTTTAATCCAATCCCATTATCAACCTAATCCCATCTTAATCAAATCCTAATATCATTCTCCATATTTATCCTTAGGTCCTATTCTTCTAAATCCCCAAATTCATTTATATTCTATCACCATAATTTCCATCCTCATCTGAAATCAATCCCAAGCTTCCCTCTTCCAATCAAAACTTCACCATGTCTAACCATCTAATCTATTGTCCATCCAACCTAATCTATCCTAATCCACCTTCATCCATTCCAACCCAATCTAATATCATGAACCCATATCCTAACTCAACAAACCCAAAAATCACAATCATAGCCAACCCCAATCATATTGATGATGATGAGGATAGCCTTGTTGACCAACTTGAATATGATCCCTAAGATGATAGTGAGAATATTGTGGACCACCTTGAATCCATGATCACGAGACAAAATTCTCCAAGCCTTCACCAATCACCCATCCACAATTCCCATCAGATCACACCCACATCCAATCACCCATGTCATCCTCATGGGACCCCATTGCCAATTTCATCCCACCCACTACTTCAATAATGATATGGATGCCATGCTTAGATACCTCCTTGCCATTGGTTCTAAACTTCCATCCTCTACACCTTCATCCAATCCCAATCCATCATCTTTTTCTTATCATTCCCCTTCCTTTGACAAGGGAAGCCAAACCTTTAGCCAAAATATCCCTCCAACTCCATCAAAATCCCAAAATCCCATCTCCCAATCCTTAAATTCAAGTTCCTCATCCTCATCCCCAATTCACCAATCCATGGAAGCTTCCTCCTCTAATTCCACTTGTTCATCTCCCACATCCTTACAATCCACGTCACCCCAATCTTACCAATCAAATTCATCTCATGTCCCTCACAATGGTTGGCTCCAAGGAATATTTACAAAGGTGCTTAATTCCCCATGCAAAAACAAAGTGGTGCAACCTTCCCATGTCATGCATCAAACCTCATCATCCCCACATCAAGATAAATCCATACTCCATCTTATTATTTAACAATAAAACAATACATGCACTTACAAAGTTACAATGTATACTTCTGAAACATCAAGCCTTTCCAATGCATCCTTGATGTGTCCAAGCATGAATCCACACATCCCATTCAATGCTTCATGAATGTGCTCCTAAAAAAGACTCAATAATAACAACCCACTCACTAGCCAACCTTAACCACTAGTCATGTGTTTTATTTTGTAGACACAAACTCACACAAATACAACCATGTGGTAAGATAATGTTAGAATTGTGAAAAACACGAGCCACATGATCAAACGACAAATAAAGACACCTTCCACGCAAGAGATCTACAAACAAAGAATTTTTGTATTCCTCAATAACAAAAAACTATAGAATGAACCTCAGGAATCTTCAAGGAAAACAAGAGTCCTAAAAGGTTGAGAGTTCCATCAAAGGTATGTAAGATCGAGAGATAATATAATGAGGGTTGAGTGCTATATAGGAGAAACCCTATATGAGTTCAAGCGATTTGATCATGACAATCATCAACATCACATATAATGAGATAGAAGGATATAATAATAGCTCTCTAGTTAACATATTAAATCACTCCTATATTTAGCTTAAGTGCATGAGAATAAATTATACTAATAGTTAATTAAAGATTAATTAATTATTTGCTAATGCATTATTACTCTAACACCCCCCTTAAGATGAACTTAGGGAGTAGCTAAAAACCATGAAATGACAATGCAAGATGGGTCCTGACAAACAAGGCTTGGTGAGATACCCATGTACAAACAAAAGATCTCTCACAACTGGAGAAAAGGAGAAAACCTCATGGGACAAACACCTCTCGAAAAGAGAGAAAGGCGAATGAAGGATTGAAAAATCCTCCAAATCAAGGTGAAGGACTCAGAAGCCGCCAACCAAAATAATGTCCCAAAAAAGAGAGGAACGGGTAGAATATCATTGAAGCACGAAGAAGATGTAGACTGATGTTGAATGATGACTAATATAGTGCTAAAATTAAGAATCTCCAGATACAGGAATACAAGAGTGTCCATATGGTAAATGATCCATCTCACTGAAATGCATGTAACTAGTTGTTGATGTATGTTGTATTTGGAAGTACATAGGAACAAGAAATAGATACGTAGATCGCTTAAATGTGAAACCAAGGAAGCATTAGCACCAATAGTAGAACCCGGCCCCCCCCCCCAACATAATACTGAAAAGGGAGGGCCATGACACAGACACTAAAACTATGTGAAACCAAGAAGTGCATGTAGGAGAAACAACCTACAAGTAAAAGGGTGTGCAAACTAAGGTGCACACGCATGAGGAAAGAATCACTAGGATTCACTACTATCGTAGAAGGGACACTCACTTAACAAGCATGTGATGGCAAACCAAAAAGAAAACATCAACCTCCCCATGGCACTTTATATCATAGTGTGATTACAAAAGGCACAATAGAATGTGAAAAATCCTCAAAAAGATATAAACCAAAATGGCACTTTATCTGAGTGCATCTATATAATAGGAAGTGCATACAGTGGAAGCTCATAATGTCCAAAAAAAGGACTACATGCTTAAAATACAATTTTTTGACATAAGATGAGGAAATTGATAGCACCATGACGAAGTAAATGAAAAAAACATGCACTTTCAAAAAAATGGCATCCAAGAAGGAGTCCAGATGTGGAAGATATGGCCTATCTAAGTATCCAAAAATGAGAACTAAACAACAACATTGAGAAAACTAAATTCTAGAAAAAACATAAATCCAAACTAGAAACCACCTATACCACTATGAAGAGAATGAAATTCTACCCCATTTCAAAAAAAATTGCACTAGAAAAGACCACTATATAGCTGAGATATGTCCATTGGAAGATGAGGTACAAAAATGAAAAGCCCAATGAAGAGGGGTTGAGTGGGGAAAAAGAGCATCTCCACCAAATTTAGCAAAAAATACCCCCAAATGTAGAGGTTTGCCAAATTTAGAAATCTGAGGAAAAAATATCTCTAACACTGCATGTGGATTTATTTTTGCAAAAAAAAAATATTGCAAGAAAAATTGCATGGATTTTTGACTTTTTATTTCTTTTTTAAAGTAAAATAAAGCTAAAAAAAACTTTATATAATTTTTTGTTAAAAAACATATAAAAAAAATTATTTTAGAAAAATTAAACAAAAAGATTATATTAAAAAAGTTTTTTTAAAGGGCCCAGGGGACCCATGACATCCCTGCACGGGGCCCAAGGGTCTTGTCACCCCTGCCAGGGGGGTAGGTACCTTGCATACCTCCCCCAACAATTTTTTTTTTTAATATATACTTTTTCAAACAAAAAAATTTGATGCCCTTAAAGGGCTTTTAAATAATATTTTTTGATTTGATTTTTTTAATTGTAGGAAAAATATATATTTTTTGAAAAAGTTTCACCTCGATCCGCGTGTTGGGGAGGCCGTACGACCTCCCTAGCAAAACAATTTGCCTTAGAAACTCCTGACACCAAAATAGGTCAAATTATATATCAAAATTTGTGGAAACGGTCTCTTGAATGCAATTGTTAGGTTCTTTTCAGCCCAAAGTACTCATAAAATTGCATCTACCCTTTAGATCTAGAAAAAACAATTGCTTCAAACCCTTGCAGATCTGACCTCAAGAGTCCAAATTAGGCAAAACAAAAGGAAAATTTGACTTTCTTGATGGCTCTGAATCCAACATTGAGGTCCTTTTTGCACCAAAATTCACCAAAAAATTTATCACCTCCAAAAAATACAAAAAAAACATTTTTGAATTTAGATTTGAAGCCTGTAACCCTTGTTGAAGAAAGAAAACCTCATAAATTGAGAAGGGTTTTTTTGAATCCATGCTCTAACACCATGTTAGAATTATGAAAAACATGAGCCACATGATCAGACAACGACCAAAGACACCTTCCATGCAAGAGATCTACAAACAAAGAATTGTTATATTCCTCAACAAGAAAAAACTACAGAATGAACCTCAAGAATCTTTAAGGAAAACAAGAGTCCTCAAAGGTTGAGAGTTTTATCAAAGGCATGAAAGATTGAGAGATAATACAATGAAGGTAGAGTGCTATATAGGAGCAACCCTAAATGATAAAGGGATTAGATCATGACAAGTGTCAACATCACTTGTGATGAGATCGAAGGATCTAATAATAGCTCTCTAGTTAACATAGTAAATCACTCCTAAGTTTAGCTTAAGTGCAGGAGAATAAATTAGACTAATAATTAATTAATTATTAGCTAATGCATGATTACTCTATTAAATAAAGTCATGTGCCACAAAACCATTTGAACATAAAACTATTGACCCCTCATTTAATATTGGGTACTAATTTTTCACATTATCAAATGCTTTCCACAAATATTAAATCATTATCATATGTCTTCCACACATAAAATAATAACCCAATGTTACAATACAACTTACAAGTGGCCCCGAATAATTACCTAGTGTGGGTACCACATCTCCTAGATGCACCACACCTAAATAATTATTTAATTACAACATTATAATATAAATTTTTATGCAGTGGTGTACAATACCAAGTCCTAACACCATTGCCCTGAGTTCATGTTTCTTGAGTTCTTGTTGACTTGTTCTTATTAGAGTTTTAGGTCTTGAAAGGACATTTGGACCAAGTTTAAATGTCCATCTTCTTTCCCTATCTGCACTTTATCTTTTGGTCTTGTGAGAACTTCAAGTTCCCCTCACCCCTAGTTCCTATCGCCTTTGGTCCTGTCAGGGTTTCAAGTCCTAAAAGGACATTTGGTCTTATCGTAGGGGAATAATGGGTAGTGGTTAGAAAGAATAATCAAAGCAATTAGGGTTAGTAAACACTAAAAACTCAAGAAGGAAAGATCAATTACATCTGTAATCAATGAAATTAGAATGCAATGCTTGAAAGATAACAAACCAAATCAATTAATTCAATTCAAATAAAGATATAAGACAATACAAACCTATAATCCCATTGCAGAATTATGCCAATTTAGGATGTGGATTGCTCAAAGAGTGCATAACCCATGTTGCAAAATCTTTGATGATGCTCTCAAAAAGGTTGTGAATTCCTTATGATAATTGTGAATGATTTTGATGAAGGTGATGGCTTATTTTATAGAAATGTATATGTTCGATCAATGGTGGAGATCGAAGATGAGGATCAACGGTTCATATTAGATCAAGGAGATCGACGGTGGAGGATTAACGAGAACTTTAGTTAACTCAAAATATCCTCTTAATTCAAGGAAATTAGTTTGAGATATTTTAGGATGGAAGATATTTTGAAAAAGGAATATTCACTTTTGAAAATGGACTATGCTTTATGATGCAGGGGCTTCGAAACCCTTAATCACAAAATCACACACAACAACAAATTGATACAAAAATCTGCAACATACTTAATATTCACTATTCAAACATGCATCAATGTTTCACAACTTCATTGAAATTAGATTACATATGTTTTGCAGCCATATAGGCTGATGAAAAAACAATGCATAACATATTTAAATTTGCAACATGATAGAAAATAACAAAAAAAACAAGCTGCAAATTCTCCTCTCTCAAATCAACTCCCTACACTATGAAACAAGCTCTTCAATTTGCATTCTTCAACAATCTACTATGTCGCTCTTCAACTATGGACATATTCATCAATTTTTTGCTGCTACACACCATTAAACCTGTAACAAAACACTTCCCATCTCCTCTCCAAGAAGATGATACCTCCCCTTTTCCTTCACCAAAAATTTGGAAGAATCATCAACTCCATAAATTATCAAATCTCCTTCCAATCAAGCATCCACTACCTCCATTTCTTGCAACCTCTATCTCCCACGCCCAACTTGGAAGAATCCTCATAAAAATGTATTAAATGAATATTTTAAATATTAAAAGGCATCTTTGAATCCACTTTCATGAAATTTCCAAATTTGGTTGACAACTAGGACTCCCACTCCACTTAATAGGACCTCGAAAAAGTAAAAATCAAACAACTTAATCTTGCCCATGCCCATTTTTGATTTTTTAGCATTTAGGGAAGAATAAAAGAGTTACGACAAGTTGTAACTCCCCAAAATCCACACCTATCTTTTCCTTTTTTTACTTTTCAAGATTTTCCTTCTAAACTATCTCTCACATCAAGATTTTGCAACAATTTAATACGAACAATTATTTATTACATTACTTTGGCCAATAAATTATAATTTATTCTCCAACTACAAAATAACCAAACCTTATTAAATTAAAAATTAAAATACTTCCTTTTTGGTTGATGCAAGATTGCTAGTCAACCGTGGATGCTCCTACATCAGACACCCATGGTAGAAATTTTGTGAGCATAGGCTCACAAAATAGAGTTAAGTAGTAGAACTATTCTTTCAAGTTGCAAGCAACTTGCAACATACTCAAATGTTGAGATGGCACTCTAGAAATTTTTCTTTCTTCTTCTTTTCCAACACTTTTTTGACATGCTCGCCATCTTCCTCCAACAAATTTGCTTCCCCTTCTTCCCTCCTCTTGTGCTCTCTTTGGTGGGCCTCAACCCACCACAAACCATCCACCTCCACCTAATTATTCCTTCCTTCTCTTCGCTTGTGGGATCCTTCCCACCATAGTTCAACCACCTCCACCAAAATGCACCTACACTAAACTTTGCAACACCAAACAAATCTTTTGCATACCAAACACCACTAGTAAACTCTATTTGAATCAACTTATTCAAAATATGAAAACCACCATTTTTCTCAAACTTAACAAAACATGAATAAATATTATCCTCTATTGCAACTCTTTCATAGACACGAAATATACTCTCATCTTCATCATAAAAATGAAAAATATTTTGTCTTACCTCTTTCTCTACAACCTTTTTCTCACCATTGTCTGCTGCCATATCTTTTTCACCTTCACTCTCAGTTGCACCTTCATTTTCCAATACTTTAAAGTCCTCCAAAGGACACTCATCCACTTCTGTAACATCATTTTCCCCTTTGATTACTATATTTTCTTTTTGTTTCTCATCCTCCACTACAATCTCACCATCTTCTTTCACACTATCCTCAAAACATACTTCTGTAATATTTTCTCTATCCTATTCACTTGCATACACAATTATGAAAAGAAAAACTTTCTTCTTTGGTATTTTGTCAAACACTTGCCACACACCCTCAATCTTCAACCTCTTAGGTATAGATTGTCTCACACTTGGCAATCTGTCTACACACAAATCATACACACCACCACAAGTCTTAGTGTAAACTATCTCACATCAATACTTCTACCTACACACTCAAGAACTCTCACTCTGATACCACTGATGCAGGGGCTTCCAAACCCTCAATCACAAACTAACACACAAGAACAAATTGATAAGGCTCTCTTGGCGATGTGTGTGATAAGGCTCGCCCATGCCACGTGGCACTAGGTAAGTGCAATGGTACCCTCTGTGGGTATGAAGTACGAGTCTATAGACTATAAAGTTTGTAGAACACAAACCAAATATAGTTTTTTATTTTATTTTTATTAAATTTAAAAATTTCTAAATAATAATAAAAATATATACATAGATACATATATATATATATATGTATATATATGTACCGATTGTATATTGATGGCGATTGTACAATCATACAAACAATTGAATTGGGGGGAGTTTTTCTCTGATGGATTAGAGAAAAGTTGTCCAATTTTGATGAATTGATAGTTGATCTTGGGGTTTTTGGGCCTTTTAAACATGATGGCAGGGCCAAATTTGACCCAAAATTCTCCAAAATTGCAACTACCTCCTAGATTTGGCAACCACTTGTCAACTTCAAACCCTCATAGATCTAACCTCATATGTTTGATTTAGATGAAACAAAAGGAAAAAAATTGGCTTTCTTGAACACCTTGAACTCAATGGCGAGCTCAGATTTGTACCAACAAGATCTAAAAGGAACCTACAATACAAATCCTATCACATCTCGATTTTGCTTGCATAAACTTTATTTGATAATAAATGGAGCTAGATGAGATCATTGGACAATATGTGTTTGAAGCATAGATTAATGTGTTTTCATAGATAATAAATTATATGGTATCTTTAAAATGCATGCTATTCTGATTAAAATAATGATAAATTATTAAGATGTGGATATTTCGATTATTGATCACGGTTTTATGAGCTAATCTATTGATGAGATATTGAGTGCAAATGAGTGTAGGAACAAGATGAAGGCAAAAAAATGGTTGAGGTAGAGATGACCTAGCCGCTTGACAGTAGTTGACATGATGTAAATCTTATGCACACACTCATGTAGTTGCATTCATCCTTCACTATGAATGATTATGTTATGCATTATGTTATCATGAATACGCCATTACCTATTATGTGTTATGATTTAAATAATGATTGTCTTGTGGTTGTTTTGTTTGTGAAAATTAATTTAATTGGGAGAGTAAAAGATTTTATTTTCAAATGTTTGATAATGATAAATCTCATAATTTATATTTATATATAATAATGATACCATTATTTATATATGAATATGTAAATAGTTTACTATTAAGAAGAAAAAAAATGAAATAAAATAAGTTTTCAATTCAAATGATCTACATGATAAAAATATTAAAAAGAAAAACAAAAATTAAATAAAATAAGTTTTATATTCAAATGATTTGCATGATAGATCATGCGATCCTTGCATGAGGAGGAAAGTTCATTTCTAAAAAGGAAAGAAAGAGATGCTCCAACTAGAGCTCTTTGAACACTTGCATGGAAATATGAAAAACCATAAATAAGAGAGCTAGATGAAGGGAAGACACAAAGGTTTTGGAGATCATTATTGGTAGCGAATGAAGAGGATTGGCATCATAATATTTGAGTAGAGTTGATGAGTTAGCATGCAGAGCAAGAGACCAAGTATTATCTTGAAATTACTATTTGTAACATGACTTATGAATGCATGGTAAAGACTTAAATAGAACCAAATTTGCAAGTTTAATTGATGAATGATATTGTTATTGTATCATGGGGTTTGAAGGAAATTATTGTTTATATTGTAGCATGTATTCAGTTCTTTGTATCAACCAATATATGTATTGTTCTTCCTGTGCATACATAACAAAACCTATATGTCGACCTTCATGCCTCAATATATGGTGTTGATCTGCTTGAAACTATTTGTGGAAGTTGAATATATGTTTCTATACCTTTGTTATGCATGGACCTACATACTGGATTGATTAAGATATTTGGTTGCCATATATATATATATAAATACCATCATATCGATTCACTTGTAGAGCTTGAAACCATAGAATCAACCATATTTTTAGAAACATCCCCAGTTGTTAAAAAAACCTATGTGCCAAGACTATTACATATAATGCAAAAATACCAGTTATATATATATCAATTTTAATATATATGTTATGAGTTTATTATACCCAAATTAATGAAAAAATCATGATTGTAACTGTATATGTACAACAAAACCACTATGGTACTTTGTAATCTCAACATATTTAAATAGTAGTATATATAAATATAGTGTATTTGCCATGAAGTTAATATTGGTAAACATTTTATTTTTGTTGTGATGATTCCATAATAAAACTATAAAACTAATCTATGAAACTGTCATTTAATTGTTATGGATCTGATTCTTTTATTTCCAATTAACATATGTTATGAACTAGTTTCTTATGGATTTAACCTACATGTCAAATAATCAAGTTGCATGCCAATTATACATTTAACCATCATTATGCATGAAAGGATTAAAATACAAAATACCTTCTTATTTAATAATTTTGCATGAAAATAAAAGGGTTATTTATTTTTATGATCATTGGATATATGCATGTTATATTATCTTCATGAGGAAAGTATTTTTCTTCTGTATGTGATTTGGCTTTACCTTCTAGGATGGGTGTTGAATATGGGATTTAATTTCTTTGGGTAAAGTTATGTGTACCATTGAAATAGATGGATGTTATTTTATTCTCTCTGCCATATCTTGATAGTAGGGAATAACATGTTCATATATGAAATGCATGTAGATATATTAGGTTGCACTAGATTTCATCTTGCCAGACATTTCTAGGTTGCTAGGTTTGTCGTGTAGGGTCAGGTATTTTTCATGTCAGGAAGAATTTCAAGGAAGAATAAGCTTCATGGTTGGGAAAAGAAGTGCCCGAGCCATGTTCTCATCTCTTGGTTTTCAAATCACCATTGTGATTAGTGGCGATTGTTGAATCGAGTGATTATATTTCTTTTATATCTTTACTTGTATTGTTATGACCAAATGGTCATGCGAGCTTGAGTCATATTCTTGCATAAATTATATCTTGTACTCTATAATACTTGACTAGATAGTACTTCATGTGATGATGTGCCATATTTCTTGTACTTAATATATTCTGGATTAGACACTTTTACATGTGAGATGTAATATGTAATATGTCATTTGTATATATTGAAGATGTTTCATTTCATTTCTATATTTGTATGAATATGAATTGCTATTTATTTTTTATGAGATAGTTTAGGGTTTTGAACCTTAAAAAGCCGTAAAGAGGAACCCTCCCCAAAATCTGGTATTTCTATCAAGTTTTCTGATTCTCTAGATCATTATTAGATGCGAGAGAAGAGAATACTCAAATTTTCAATATCTACCAATATCTCTCAAAAAATACTAATCGAAGGCACCCAACTTGCTTTGATACCATGTAAGAGTTGGCTATGGAGATATCCACCCAATATCTAGAGGCCAAATAAAAAGCACAAAGAAAGAGAAGATCAATATGATAAGAATAAATTGTATTCCTATAAAAAATGCAAATAGAATTTACGTATAATGTATGAGATGCCCTTGGTTATATAGCCAAGGTGAGATATATGATTAGACAAGATCATGGCAAGTGTCTTAATCCTATATCACGAGACAACTAACTCATCAAATATTAAATGACCTAGGAAACAAGAATTAATTGACATGATGAGATTACATGACACCCAAGACTTCTAGAAATATTCCTAGGACCTAAGTAAACTTAACATGTGCATAGGACCTACTAGAATGAATTAGTTACATAAGAAGCCTATTTACACCAACAATAAAGAATCCTTATGATGGAGGCTAAATCCTAAGTTGAATCCTCACAAAGATGGTAAGAAGGGCAAGTAATTATTGTTCATCCATGTGAAGGGTTATACTTCCTTACGGTTAGATTCAATTTTTTCTTGCACTATTATGAAAGGTGATTTTGTGACTAAGGAGACGTTATTGAATATCAAGTTACACGTAAATAATATTGAATTTGATGCTTTGTTTTATTTATATTCACAAAATTATCTAATTTCATAAATTTTAGTTGATAAATTGGGCCTTAAATCATCTAAACACTCTAAACCCTCTAATTTGGGTTGAACTGAAGAATATTAAAAAAATATGCTAATTATTAAGTAATGCAATTTTTGTAATTGTTATAAGTTCATTGAAAGGGTTGTTTTAGATGTTTCTCTCATAGCTATTTGTGGTATTGTATTCGGTAACCCATTTTTGTATGATCAAAAGGTAGTTTTCTATAGAAGAGGGAACACATATCATGTCATTAAGAATGATATACAATTCACATTGTATGCTTGCCATGACAATAAATAATCTTATGAGATATTATATCTTAAAGGGAAATAAGTGGTAACACTTTTATCCTTCCTTTTGAGAAAATCAATGTTATAAATATTACTTCTTGTTCAAGAAAATTATTTTTGAATAATTTTGATAATTGGAGGTAGACAAGCACTAAATTTTGGTTGGCATTTTTATTGCAGTGCAAAATGAAGTAGCATATGTGTCACTTGCTAAGGTTTTCTTCTACCCTCACCCATTGAGTCCTTAGCTTTTAGGGACTAGAATCTTCCTAATTAGGGAGGTGTGATTTAAAAACAAATTTGTTGTTTGTATTTTGTGGCATTAACTTTGGATGTTGTTTGGCTACTTAAATGTAGCTCTTTTGTAGGACTAAAATTAATCTTCATATGGAGTCAAAAGTTGAATATTTTTGCATATTATATTCATCTTATACAACTATACAATTTAAAAAAATCACATTGTGCTTTTAGTTTGGATATGTAAGTTATGACTTTGGGAAGGTTGCTGTTGAACATACAAAGTTGTTAACAAAGTTACATATTTATTATTGAAGTTTGTGGGGTTTTAATGTTCAAACTTACTAATGGGGTTAATCTAGTAGCTTATAAAGGCAAAAAACTCATCATATGTAGAAAAATAAATGTTTTATATGCAACTAAAAACAAAACGCTAGTTGCATAAATGATAAAAATATCCATAAGGAGTGACTTTTAGTGTTCCAAAAATTTGATGTTGTCTTCCTCTTCTATACAATAGTTTTTTTAGCTTCTAAATATCTTAAGGATCTACATATGTTGTGTTAGATTAGCATTATGGATCATTAAGAGACGTTTGAGTTGTATAACTTTTGTATTGAGAACTTTTTTGAGTGCTTAGATCCCACATTTTATGACTACAGTGTAGCAAAGAGTTGAAGATTAATAGACGATTTTTGGAATTAGTTAGCTAAGAGTGCTTCTTAGCTCTTGAGTTAATCTAAGAGATAAATCAATTATAACTAAAGTATTTTGAGTACATAAGTGAGACACCTCATGTTTTTGGTGGATTTTTTATCCACAAGGGATTTCTCCACATTATATGCTTGTCTCATTTTGTTGATGGTTGCTTATAATAATATGAATTCTTCCCACATAGTCTAATTCTTGTCGTGATTTTAGTCATTTATTTGTGCTCATAATCTCTCATAATTTTGTTCTTGATAACTAGCGTACATGCATATGTATCCTTATTTAAAGATCATTCACACAAACATTCTTAAAAGCATATTCATGATTGAAGATAGATATTTTATATCATTCATATACATTTCTATGCATTGACCTAGAAAAACATGTTTGTTGTAGCCCTACCAAGGTACTTATAAACACCACCAATCCTCATATATTCAAAAGATGCAAAAGATATAGATACATCAAGTGAAGTGAAGAACAAAGAATTGCAAATTACATAATAAAAATTCACATATATACATCAAATATGTGACTACAAACTTATCCTTGATATCTAGATTTGTCCCTACACAATAAAATTGAATATTCTAATTTGAAGAAGAATACCAATCTACCATTATGTATTTCTGATTCTAAAATATATCAAATTTAACATACATATTAATATTAAACATATTACAATGATTAAAATAATTATATTCTCACATCAAATAACTAATACAAATCATGATAATATCAATCCCATAACTTACATTTTATTAAACTAATCTAAATTAAACATTAAAAAATTACTTTTTCTCTAACATTTTATTCTTTTTAACTTCCCATCCTTCGAAATTAAAATTAAAAAAGAAAAAGAAAAATTAAATTCAGATCAAGGGCAACACCCCACTCCAAAAAAATAAAATAAAAAATGCACTTCTATCCCGAGAAAACACGCACCCACGAAAACCTTAAATTTTTGACGAGTCATTCTGAAGTCAAACACACAAGAGGGCGTTACTTGAACATTTGCACTATTTAATAGCTAATTGATTCTTCGAATCAACTTTAAATAGGTGGGAAGCCCTCAGGGGAAGGGCGTGGAAAGCACAGGCCAGCGAATTTTCCTTTCCTTTTTTAACATCCCGACAAATTTTTGAACTCCATTTAGTATTTGTTCTTTTCTTGCACCTTCCGTGAAGGCACCTATTACAAAAGTTCCTCGCTTGCCTTCCACTTTCTGAAGTTCTACCCACTCCCCTCTTTACATTCCAACCATGCATTAGTTCGTTAGCAGGATATTACCGTTGCATAAACGCTGCATTCTTTTGCTATTGTTCCAGCTAAAATCTCCCCAGAAATGGTCACAATAGACGAAGTAGAAGTAAATAATGAGGTGAATTTGGCTGTAGATAGAATGGCTGCCTTAAATTTGGATGATCCCGCCAAAAAGGAGAGGAAGGACCCCAGAGAAATCGCCAGAAGGTTAGATCATCTGTTTTTTATAACGTTTTCGTTAAATTTGTCTCTTAATTTCCTCGCATTCACAGTTCAAAGTAAGCCAAGACGTTCGTGATTCTTAAGGTTTTTGTTTAACAGGTTCTTCAAATTTGCCTACAAGTGCTCTTCATTAGCAGTTCAATAAAACATTTGCGTGTTTTTGCAGCTTTTAATGCTTTTTTCTTTCATGAATTTAGGTATCAGCTGGAATTATGCGAAAAGGCAAAGAATGAGAATATTATTGTGTATTTGGAGACAGGGATGGGGAAGACGTTGATAGCTATTTTGCTAATGGTTGAACTTGCCGAGCGCGTCAAGAAGCCTGGCAAGAATGTTTTTGTTTTCCTTGCGCCTACCGTACCTCTTGTTGAACAGGTTAGAGCCGCCCTTACTTTGAGTTGCCCACTAATTTTTTCTAACAACTACTCTACTTTTAGTGATACACTAAAGCTTGTAGAGCTTTTTTCTCTTAGGCTTCAGGGCCCCTGTTAAGTTTTCTGAACTTGTAGTTAAGAACCCGGCCAGTGCTGAATTCGTTGAACATGCTACATTTTGTTAAGAACAACTGTACTTCTAGAGAACCGCTAAAATTGTTGCGTTTTCCTGTTTTTGCTAAACAAGTATGGCTAATTGTTGAACTTGTTGCTAAATATTGTATGATACTGAATCTTTTTTAAAATCCACTGGTTAATGGAAAATGTGTTACATGACTGTACATTCTAAAATATGTCATAGAGCTACACATTTAAATAAAATCAAAAAGATTTTACTGCACATTTATATAAGAATAAAAGATTTACAAATGAGCAGAAAAATATAAAAATCATGGACTGAAAAAGCCTCCTAAAAAGTTGAGCAGTTATTGCTAATTTTCTTTTGAGCCAAGGCCATGATCCCTTGTGGCTGCTTAGCTTATGTTGTTTAGTGGCCACTGCTCAAATTTTTTAAGAACTTTTTGTGAAACTAGTGGTTTCATGATTTTTTTATTTGTATGCAACCATCGGGGTATGCACTAATAATTTCTTCTTTCTCCGGAATGCAAGAAAGAATGTTAAGAGGTGGAATTGACTATGAGAGCTGCATTGTAGTTATGGTCTATGTTGCTGGTCTGGGTTTAGGTTCAGCAGTATGCTGATTTTTTTCCTTGGATTTGGTACAGCTGTGTTTGACCATATGACACATAACACATATTTAATAAAGATGATTGATAATTTAATGTCAAATGTCAAATTTTTAAAAATCAATACAAAAATACAAATCAATAGTCTTCATATTGCCCTTCATTGTGAGCATCAGTGCCATCAATTGGTTTGTTAGCATGACAAGTGGCCCCAATGCCACTCCCACTAGCTGTACTATGCAAGCCCTGTATAGCAGCCTCTTGCTCCACATCCTCCGTAGCGACTTGTTGCACCCCTATGAAACTCAATGTTTGTACCAAATTTTTTCGGTTTGTTGTTAAGGCCATGGTCATTGTTAAAGCCATAATTTTTGTGTGTGAACCAAATTTGACTTGTATTTTTTTAGTCGGCTTGCAAGGTTGTTTTTGTCAATATTTTTTATTTTACTCTTCAAACTAACAATTGTCATTGATTGATAAAGTTTGCAGCGGTTCATTGTCAAACAAGGGGAAGTTTTGAATCGGATATAAGCAGCACTGGGTTCTTTTCTCTAAATTTGTTTTTAAATTTTTAATATGGCATTAAAAAAAAATCTAATGGGTTACCTCAAGTTCCATGGATTCACTCGAGTAAGCTGTGGGTGTTCCTTGGTGACTGAGTATCCCCTAGGTATGTCTGAATATACTTGAAGTACTAGCACACATACATGGGGAGTACTTATAGTCCTTGGGGCACACCTAAGGTGTATTGGTGTTGGAACTTTACTCAGACCTTTTTAGGATTGGTATATCTTCAAATATTGCCAAACCCAGCAATGCAGGTCTTGTTAAGTCTTAGGGTTATTGGCAATTAATGAAGGACACCAAGTCAGGGATATAATTCTCTTGTGAGAGTTACATTTCAGTCATTATAACCTTAGGGTTATTGGCAATTAAAGGTTAAAGTCCATTGCCATGTTTCTTGAAGATTGTGAGATTGCTTTTAGTCATTGGAATTCATCAAATTATGTCCAAATAATGGTGCTAGAAGAGAAGTTTCTTAGAAAGCCCTTGAAGGGAGGAAGTTTGTACAAACCAATTCTCATAGTGGATTCGTTTCTCTAGAGTTTTTCTTGGATCGTGTTTGTCTGGGGTAAATCTCTTGAGTTATCTTGTTCTTGTATTTGTTGTTTTGCAAATTTCTCTATTAATGCCAAGATGCTTAAAGTTTCTAACAAGTAAAACATATTGGGTTTTGGATACTGCCAATGTTTGTATCTATTGATTTAAGCCCTCTATGTTGACCTATATTAACATAGAACAAGTGAGAAATAAAGTAATGAATAGAGGACTTATTAAAATGGATAAGTCAAAACCCAAACATCAACTGAAAGTTAGGAATGGAGATTTTACACCCGCCATTGTCTTTGAACCAGGATTGTGCAGAGCTCTGATATCATATTAAAGTGGATCAGCCAAAGCACAGCAAAAATGATTACACTATGATGTAGAAAAAATATGAATGATTTAATATTATTCTCAATGGGTTCCAAATACAATGATACCATTGGCTTACCATTGGTTTTATAAGCTTTTGTGGGACCAAAAGTAATTAGATAGACGTGATTTGAAAAGTTTTGGATATTTATTCTTAGAGAGATGGGCAAGATACCCAGATGCTGTGAGACAGAAAACTGGATAGGGTTAGGTAGAAACAAAGGAAACAGCAGAGTAATTTTTGCACTTGATGGGTTCTGGTTGAATTCGTCATGATGGGACTCTGCACAGCTGGCAAGTTTGATTGTGATTGAACATGCCCCATTCAAGACTAAACAGAGAACTGAAGGGTTATCTGGGAACTTGAAACGCTTCACTTCTTTGACATGTGGAAGGCCATACTTTCCTTCTTAATTGATTCATGTTCTCATCTTCTAGTATAAATACATCCATTGACATATGTACTGGTAGCTTCTTCCTCCTTGAGAAGACAAGGAAGAGTGTCATAGAGGTAGAATTGACAAGGAGATCTGCATTCTAGTCAATCTAGGTCTTAGCTTAATTGGCAAGTCCATTGCCATGTTTCTTGAGAAAATTTGATTGTATGTAAGCTATATTGAAGTTCTCCCATTTGGGGGGATTCCTCCTCCTTGTGGAGAGTCAAGAAAGAAGTGTTAGAGGTAGAATACTCTTGAGGGAGTCACTTTTAGTTATGCCAGTCTCAATGTTATTGGCAATTAAAGGTGCAAGTAGTACATTGCTGTGTTTTTTAAGGATTATGTGATTATATGTAGTCATAGAAGCTCGCTAAATTATATGCAAGTGAGAATGCTAGAAGAGATGTGTTCTTAGAAGGTTCTTGAAGGGTAAATTTGTATAAAGTAATTTCCATAATGGATTCTTCTGCTGGAAGTTTTCTTACATTGAGTTTCTTAGGGTAAATCTCTTGAGTTATTTTCTTCTTGTATTTGTTGTTCTGCAATTTTTTTGTTTATGCCAAGATGCCACGAGTTTTCAACAACTAAGATACGTTGGTTTTGGATAATGGAAATGTCTCTATTTTTATGGATTTACATATTCATAAGCTCCATTTTATACACCAGGACACATCGGTTTTGGATAATGGGAATGTCTTTATCTCTATCGATTTAGATATTCGTAAACTCCATCTATATCATAGATTCATAATTGTGAAACTACCTACCAACTATTCATGGAGTTTACAGATCAATTTCCTTAGAAAATATCAAATTTTCTTCTGATTGCTGAATTTATTGAACTTGTTGATATTAGACTTTAGAGTTAAAAAAGTAAATCACCTAATTAATTATTATTGGGTCCCTATTCACACTAGCATGCTTAAGCTTACTTAGTTCACATGCGTCTTTTCTTGTCTCAAGTCATAGGATTAAGATTTATGCCATGATTTAATTTAATCCTATCCTAGGGTTTCATCTTTATCTTTATATCAAGGATTTATAATTGTATATTATCATAATCATCTTTGCATCTAATGAAATTTCAGGGTTCATTGCAATTAGTCCCTTTACTCGTCTCAAGTCATAGGATTAAGATTTATGCCATGATTTAATTTAATCCTATCCTAGGGTTTCATCTTTATCTTTATATCAAGGATTTATAATTGTATATTATCATAATCATCTTTGCATCTAATGAAATTTCAGGGTTCATTGCAATTAGTCCCTTTACTCGTGTGATGAGGTGTTTTAATTGTAGGTGATTCTTGGGGTGCTGTGGGAGTTCAATCATCAACTCCAACATGGTATTAGAACATCAAATTTGCAATTCCCCGTTCTTTTTTTGAGACATTCAATCTTGAACATTTAAATGATGCATCTTGGAGCAAAATGGACATTATTGGTGCATCCATAAGGCATCAAAACCCTAAGATCATTTGTCCAAAGACTCCAAACATTGAAATCAGAGTCTTGAAAAATCATGGCAAGTTTTTTGTGGGTCTTGGAAAAGTGTGCACAAAATTTTGTACAATAGTATAGATTTGTATAGCTATGTTGTGTAGTAGCCAGCTGTAGTCGTAGAAATTCGGCATCCTGTGCAAAAACACCTTGGTTTCTGTATGAAATTTAATAGTCAATTCAAGGTTTATGATAGTTTTTTATTTTATATGGCAAATTTTATTTCAAGCTAGTGGTAGATGCATCTGCAAGCTGATGTCACTGGGTGATTTTTTTGTTCTGTTTAAAGCCTCAGTCACATCACGACTGGGTGTTAAGCATAAGGTTGTTGTAGGCTGGAGCCCTTGGTTCATATTCAATGGCAATCATCTTTACTCGGAGATGCCACTATTGATTAGGTTGACACAAAAAATGACAATCGATTAATGACAAACCTGACAAAAGGTGAGTATGAACGTTGAATCTCAACAAAAAGTAAGAATAAGAATTAAAGAAGGAAAATTAAAAAAGGTTGATAGAAGGGGAGTTGGGGGTGAGGTAATAGAGAGTACTTAGGAGTTAGTGTGAAGGAAAATAAATTCCATGAAAAGTAGAGTGTTAGGAGTTGGTGTGGAGGAACAAAGGAGATGTTTGTATATTTGAAAAATGAAGAAGTGGGATATTGCTTGATATTCACATTTCTTATCTTACATAAATTTCTGGGTAAGAATTCCCAGTTTCCATGGAAAGGCTTTATACACAACCAAAATGAATGATACATTTTGACACTTTGTTATTTTAAATCACGATTTATAAAGTATTGATAAGAAGGGGCCTAGTATATTCTTGGATTGGTTGTTCACATTGTTGTTTGGTTGTTGATTGGGATTGTTTATGCTTATATAACATAACTGTTTGGTTGAAATAGTTTTGCTTATTCAAGCCTACAATTTAGATGGAATTGGTAAATTGAGGTGTTTTATTTGTTTTGTTTATTCAACTCTGACTATAGGTCATTTATTTTTTCTTTTGGCAGCAAGCTGATGTCATCAGAAAGTACACAGACTTTAAGGTGGGGAAACACTATGGGGAAGCAAAACATTCTTCACATGCCCACCAAAGTTGGATGGAAGAGCTAGAGAATCAGGAGGTTTGTCAGAAGCATTAGTCTGATGATTACACATCTACATACATTAGTTGTTTTGTACCAGGATTGTTATCTTGAAGTTTTCTACAATCTAGAAGAGGTTTTGTAGCAATTATACATTCAAATTGTTCCAGGATTGTTATCTCAGAATTTTTCTACAATCTAGAAGAAGTTTATTAACAATTAGAAATTCAAATTGTTCAGAAGCATCTGATTTAGACTGGATTAATGTTGAATCTCATTTGGATCATATATGTCTGCTTGATGTGCCAAACATGCAATACTTGTTCAACTTTCCTGAAGCACTTTTTGCAGTTTGCATATCTATTGTATTTAGGTTTGTAATATGATAATTTAAATCTAGAAAGTTAATGAAGAAGAAAGATCTGAATCCAGCTTCAACCTTAATCATCCATAAGACAGGTTATGGTGATTAAGTAATATAGTTTTACAACTTCCTCGGATACCCTCCTATCAAATCATCTCTGGGTTCAGTTTTCCAACCAAAAAGGAGAATGGGTGCCAATATCAAGATGCGTACACCTCTGAAAGGCTCTTTCTCTGTAGATGAAATGGAATACAGAATCTGGCTAATAAAAGGAAAGGACTTATATGCAGATTCATGGGCACTTACTTTGGACTGTGAACTCTCAGATCAAAGTTCAAGAATAATTGGAATCGTATTGACATCCTCATGATGCCAAAGGGAAATTTCATGCTGTTTTGAGCTCAAAGCAAGAAAGGGATTTAGCATTTCAAGTAGGACCTTGGTTCATGAACGAGTCAGGCTTCTTTACGAGAAACTGACACCTGCATCTAATCCATGGAAGACATGCCTCTTTACGAGAAACTGGCACCTGAATCTAATCCCATGGAAGACATACCGAGTTTTGTAATCATATATATGGTTTGTTTCCTGCTTCTAACAATTGATTAATGCTATGATACTTGCTTGCAAAGTATAGCATCAACCGTTTGGAGAACACATCACAACCTTGTGATTAACAAAAAGCCTCAAGCTCTTGAACTATGCAAAATCTGCATCAATATTGATCCAGATAGGCTTCTTCCAGATAGGCTAATCCTGGGCATGGGAAGTATTGAATTGGTTAGACTGCGAGAACATCCCCTTTTGGTGTCAGCTATATGATGAATGTGGACATCTAGCAAGAGTTTGCACTTCACAAGCTCAACATGTTATAATCAGAAATCAGGAGATAGGAGATAGGGATACAAGAAAGCCAATAAAAAGAGAAGCTAACACCCTCAAGGAACCGCTGATATTGAGGAAAAAATAAGTGAATGTGGAGCACCAATAATAATTAACAATTCAAATTTCAAGGGAAAAATAACCACAGATAAATGCAATTTTAAACCCATTATTCTTCTATGCTAATCATAAATAAAGGACAAATAGGGGAAGCCAAAAAGATCTACATAGGATATCATTCCAACACCAAGCTTCTTATGGAAATGAAAAGGCATCTTGGTTATTCAAGAAAGTGCAAAACAATAAAGGTAAGCACTAATCAGTCAGTGGATAAGATAATCCATTTGTGAACTCCAAAGATCACTACTTAGTTAAAAATCAGCAAAGAGGGGTGTATGAGCTCTGCTAGGGTTTTGTGTTTTCTGCGGTCACCCTTGGCCCCTTTTGCGTCATACTGCGCATCCTGCGCAGGAAGCCCCTCTTTTCTTGTGTGTATGGCCGCATTTATTGCAGTTTTTTTTGTTTTAATATATGCCTTCAACCGGCTCTAACCCAACAGTTCTTGCTGATGTTAGCGGTTCAACGGTGATAATCAATGGCTCCTCCTCCGAACAAACGTCCCTAGAAATTTGTTCCGAAAGTCTTTCACGAGGTAAGTGCTCTGATTCACCAGCTGATGTGGTTTTGCCTTTAGCAAATTTTGATACTGCCTGTCAATGGCTTGAGCAATACACCCTTGTTGGGTATTTTGTTGGGAGAACTCCCCCTGAAAGTGTGCTTAAAGATTGGGTTAACAAGGCTTGGGTCTCTCATGGGGTTCGCCTTGATATGGTCCAAAATTTAACCAAGGGTTTCTTTTTGTTTCGCTTTGCGGAGGTCAATTATGTGCAGGCTATCTTAGGCCATGGGCCCTGGTATGTCCGGTCTTCTCTATTAGTTTTTCAGGCATGGACCCGTGACTTTGCTGTCTCGGACGACACCAAGTTGTGGGTCCCGGTTTGGATTGAATTCCCTGGTCTACCCTTGCCTTGTGTGTCGTTTTTGAATAGTGTAGCTGCCTCATTGGGGAGGGTTATTTGCATTGAGCCAGATAGGTTCTTTCAGGCCCAACTCCAGAAGAGGGTTTGTGTGGAAGTGGACCTTTCCAAAGATTTAAAAGACTCCATTGATATCCAAATTGGAGCTCTTTGCCACACCCAGAAGGTCACATATTTTAATTTGCCCAACGCGTGCTATAGGTGTCAGTCAGTGGACCACAAGATCAAGGATTGCCATTTAGTAGTGCTTCGTACACCTTCTCCGCCACGAAATGTTGAAAAGCCTCGTTCGGCGGCTGCATCTGCTACCAAACCTGATGCGAAATGGACCACGGTTACCAACCAAAAGAATAAGTCCACTGGTTCTGGGTCGGGTCCTACGATCTCTGAGCCAGTGAAAGATGTTTCAAACCCTTCCGTGAAGGGGAAAGAAGCTCCGGTTGGAGCTGATTATGTTTCACAACAGCCTAGGCCAAAGGCTACGCCCTCGGCCGGTTGCTATCATGTTAACACAGCTGAATGTGTCTTCTCCTATGATAGGAGCTCACAGGCATTCTCACAGCCCTTCCCCTCCTAGGGAAGAAGGGGAATATGTTCATGAAAAATGGAGGATGTCCTCTCCGTCCATCCAGATTGGATCATTTCTGCCAAATTTTTTATAGAATCGTTTCTCTTCTTTGAATGAAGAGGAATTGTGTTTCGAAAACATGGAGGAGTTTCACTCATGAAGTTCCTTTCATGGAGTGTTCGAGCTCTGACAGACCTCTCCAGAAAGTTTTCTGTCGAGGATACCTTGTGTAAGTACTCTGGTGTTGAAGTGCTTTGTCTCCAAGAAGTTAAAATTTTTGGTTTTTTGCTTGCTACGGCTTGTTGTTCTATTTGGCCAGCGAGTAAAATGTTTTGTAATACCCATGATGCTGGGCGTGGCGGCGCTGTCACCCTTTTGGCCCCACGGTGGCGCTCTTCTGTGGTCGACCATGGGTCTGATCCCACTCATTGGCTCGTCTGGATCCTTCTCAACATTGATAATCATTCCTTTGGGATTATTAATGTCTATGCTTCTAATGATGTTGTGGAACGCTCTTTACTCTAGCATTGGATTGCTGATTCTTTACCAGTTGCTACCTGGTTACTCTGTGGGGACTTCAATATGGTAGAGATGGCATATGACAAAGATGGCACTTTGCCATTCAGATGGAAAGTTGGGGAAAGGGAGGCGTGGTTTTACATGCGCAATAAATTGGGGCTTTTTAATCCCAATATTGGTCGCTGTCATTCTCATTCTCTCTAGCACACTTGGTGCAATTACAGAGCTGGTTCTGACAAAATATTGAAGTGCCTTGATCGTGCCATGATCTCAGCGCAATCTTTTTTCTCATTTGACAACTCCTCTCTCTTGGTTAAAGCCGTTAGTGGATGTGACTTTGTCAGACCACTTCCCCATTTCTTTTGGCATTGAATGGGAGACTTGATAGCCTAGTATGTGTAAAACTCAATTTTTTTTAAACACATCTTTACTCTGCCGCAAGCCTACCTTGGCCCACATTCGCCGAGTCTAGAATTTGGAGTGTAGACCAGCTCATCATACAGGCTAAATTTCTTGGTGGAATGAGGCTATCATCCGCACGGCTAGATTTTTGCGCATTTATGGGCGCCAACTGGCTATTTTTTGCGGGTGGTCTTATGAGGCTACCACCACTGACCTCCGTGCTGCTTCTGAGGCTTTGGCGGCCAACCCCTTTTCTCCGTCATTACAAGTCAGGGTGGCGGACCTAAGGCACAAGAAACAAATTGCTGACAGCTATGCTGCTATGCCTCCAAAGAATTTTTTTTGGCTCTGCGTGCTAGGCACTCATCCCTTGGCATTAAAAAAATAAAAGATGGCGTTTAGGTGCTTTCTGAGCTACCTGACATTCTCCAGGCCTTTGTGTGCGTCATTATGAGCAAGTCTTCACTGCACAGGAAGTCACGCTTGTGCGACAGCAAGCCCTTCAGGATTGCCTTGCTGTTGTGCCAAATAAGCTTTCTTCAACTCAGAATTTTTTTTGTGATCAACTATTATCAGTTGATGATCTCAAAGAGGCTGTCTACTCCATGGTTGATGACAAAGCCCCGAGAATTGATGGATTCCCTTGTGAATTTTACAAAGCCATGTGGGACTATATTGGGCATGATCTGCATCAAATTTACTTAGAAGCTTTTCATTCTAATTCTCTAGGTAACTTAATTAATAAAGTTATCATAAAATTCATACCTAAACCGGGTGACCTAGAAGACATTTGCAACTGGAGACCTATCATGCTTCTTAATGTCTCCTACAGGATTATCGCCAAGGCTTTGGCTCTTAAAATCCGCCATCATCTACCTCAGATTGTGCGCCCGGAACAAACTAGGTTTATCAGATCCAGATGTATTTTGGATAATATTATCGCTATTTGGGAAGGCATGGAATGGGCCAGATGCTCAAACCAGAAAACCATGTTCATTAAGATTGATTTTGCCAAGGCATATGATCGCATTGAATGGCCGTTTATTCTTACTATGCTGCAAGCCTTGGGTTTTGGGCCTAATTTTATTCAATCTGTTTGAATGCTCTTTGTGGATGCCTCAACTTGTATCACCATCAATGGCCGAAAATCCTCTGCCTTTGGACTTCGGCAAGGGTGCCTGCTGGCCCCCTCTTTATATGTGCTTGCAGCCAAGGGTTTTGGTTACCTTTTGGTCAATGCAGTTTCCCAGCAGCTGGTCAAGGACATTTCTCTGCCCAACTCTCAGGCTCAGCTTGTTAATGACCATTTTGCTGATGACTCATTCCTCACCCTTCTGGAGGACGGAGACTCCATTGCGGCGGCTCTTGAGTGTCTTAATACCTCTTGTCTTGCTTTCGGCTCTGCCATCCAGTGGCATAAAATTTTGTGTTACCGACAGTCTATCTTGCCCTCTCCATTGTGGCTGCAACAGTATGGATGCCAGTGGGTTGGGCCTGGCGAAGTTTTTCGGTTTCTGGGCATTCCCTTTGCTTTTCATCTCCGGTTGAGCTTTGGCAAGCCATGCTCTCCAGAGTTGAACATAAGCTTGCTTATTGGGTTACCAAGCCCCTCTCTTTAGCAGGGAAATTCCAGGTGTGTTCCAAAATTCTGGTGGCCACCCATGTTTATTATTCTTCTTGCTGGGCCCCCTCCAAAGCTGCCTATGGAAAACTTGAGAAACTGCTTCGTGACTTTCTCTGGGCCTCCTCTGAATCTCACAAGGGGTTTCATCGGGTGGCTTGGGAATTCTGTTGCCTTCCCAGAGACTCGGGAGGTCTCGGGTTGTTGTCTACTCAATGACAAGGGACTACTTTGTGTGTTAAATGGATTATTCTTGCCCTTACTGGGGACGAGGCCTGGAAAATTCTTCTCAGGCATAGTATTCAATCCGGCTTCCCTGTTCATAGACCTACCTGGAAGGGGATTGGCTTTCAAACCCTTTTGGTCATGGATGAACCAGTCCAGATTGTTGGGACTTTTGTGGCCAAAAGCATCTGGCGGGCCTGGGAAGCTGTCAAACCTTGGTTTCGCTGGGCTAACTTTGGTTTTTGAGATGGGCTCTCTCTCAACCAACACAATATTTGGTAGTCGCCTCTTTTTGCTAGCAATGGTCAGCCGTTGGCTAAGTCACCTGGGTTTAAGGCGCTCAAATTTCACAAAAAGGGTATCTAGACCCTGCAACAGATCTTTTCCAGATCCACCATGTGTATTATGTCATGGGAAGTTTTCCGTGCCCAGTACATGCTTCATAACCAAGACCATGCTACTTATGATGGTCTGGTGAATGCCATTCCTGCTGAAATGCTTCATAAGGTTGGAATTCGTGGGACCAAACCTTGGTGGAAAGACTGGAAGTGGTATCCAGACACCCCTTTCAGGAACTACAAGCCTCGGCTTGGAAGGGGATTGGCTTTCAAACCCTTCTGGTCATGGATGAACCTGTCTAGATTGTTGGGAATTTTGTGGCCAAAAGCATCTGGCTGGCCTGGGAAGTTGTCAAACCTTGGCTTCGCTGGGCTGGCTCTGGTTTTCGAGATGGGCTCGCTCTCAACCAGCACAATATTTGGTGGTCGCCTCTTTTTGCTAGCAATGGTTAGCCGTTGGCTAAGTCACCTGGGTTTAAGGCGCTCAAATTTCACAAAAAGGGTATCCAGACCCTACAACAGATTTTTTCTAGACCCACCATGCGTATTATGTCGTGGGAAGTTTTCCGTGCCCAGTACAGGCTTCATAACCAGGACCATGCTACTTATGATGGTCTGGTGAATGCCATTCCTGCTAAAATGCTTCATAAGGTTGCAATTCGTGGGACCAAACCTTGGTGGAAAGACTGGAAGTGGTATCCAGACACCCCTTTCAGGAACTACAAGCCTCGGCTTGGTTATAAGTGGCTCTCACCACATTTTCCTATGATTTAGAGTTTGAACTAGAGGTGGCTTCTTCAATCTCCCGCTCATGTCTGGTGTAAAAATATTTGCTGCCATTTGGTCTGCAAGTGTTGAGTCGAAGCTTGCCCACTTTGCCTGGTGTATTCTTTTCCAGGGCTTGCCTGTGTGCTCTCGGTTGGTCCACCTAGGGGTTCGGGACCCTCGTTTCCCTTTTTGTGGGCAAGTTGAGAATTTTAAGTATCTTTTCTGGTTTTGTCCCAGAGCACAACAGCTTTGGACTTGGATTCATGACTTTTTTCGGCCCTTTCGGCCAAAACCTTTCTCCTGGCATATGGTGTTGCCAGGAGATTCTCCCAAATTTCCTGCAAAATTCACCCAGCTTTGGCACACTTTCAGAGTGGAAATTCTCTTCAATATTTGAAAAGATAGAATTGCTTGCATTTTTTCACATACTCAAATGGATATTCATGTATCTTTATATGCTAAAGCTATGATTTGCTCTAATGTGCTTTTATAGGTTCAAGTGCAAGCTAACAAAGTTGCACTTGAGGTTGCTCACCTCTAGGTTCTCCTGGACCACTGGGGTAATGCCCCTTGTACTGTTGGTCGGGTCTCCGCTTCGCCCACCTCTTCTCGCGGCCGGTCGCCCTCCAAGGGCCGGCTGCGGAGTGGCTTTGCGCGTCCCCGTTCACAACCCCCGCCTCGGCGGGATTCTCGCACTCCTCAGTGAAACCGTTCTCCTCCGCCGCGGGCTAGCCAGGGGTGGCCTTTTGGCGGTGCTTCGGGGAGCGGTGGTGGTGGTTCCGGGTGGCCCTCTGATGATCCTCCTGCTTCTGGCTCTGGTTGGCTAGTCACTGGTAAAATGTTCCCATGTCTAGCGCTTGCAATCTCTCCCTGGTGCGAGGAAGAAGATAAAGAGAAAAAAGACGTTGATGATGGTTGGGGTCCTCCTCTTGACGTCACTCCAGACCTCGCTGATGTATGGGGGAAAAATTTATATGACAGAGACCCTCCTGGTTCTGCTGGCACTACTTTGGCCGCTTAATGGTCTTTTTATCTATTTTGTAATTTTGGACTTTTGGGCGTAGCCCACGTGATCTGTTGATTTTCTGGGCGTGGCCCATTTGACTCTTGGGGTGTGCCTTTCTACCACCCACCCTTTTTTTGTGAATATATATAGCTGCCTATTCATCAAAAAAAAAAATCAGCGAAGGTTCCTCTACAACATGGTCATCTTTATAAAGATTAACCCATGGAACATTAGAAGACTAAATTGGCAAACAAATGTCTCTTCTTCTTCAAAAAGAAAGAAAATACATTAATGTCCACAAATGACTAAAAATAGATCAGTGGGATTGGAATGTATAGGAGGTAGATAACAAAGGACAAGGGCAAAAAGGGAGGCCCTAGACATAAAGCATACACATATGGGTTGTAACCTAGAAAAGGAAGCATACCCCCCCCAAAAAGTAGAATATTACAAAGACAAAAGAGGGAAGACCCTGAAAGGTAATAAATAGAAGAAAACCGTCCAAGAAATTAGCAGAGCCACAAACTATTGAACATTCTATGTCAAAAGGGATATGGGACAACAAGCAAATATCATTCGAGAGTATTCACCTATTGGAGCCCCATCAAGTATTTGCTCAAATTACACCAAGACTATTCTTGGGGATTTCATGCAACTTTTTATGTATTAGAATTTTCTATGGAAATTATAGTTATATATTCTTCCATGGGGGACAACTGCATAAACACCATCAATAATTTGATTGCATGGATCCAAGTCCATGTACTTACAAATATTATTTTGTGGGGGATGTCAACACCATTAGAACAACTATGAAAAATAATTAGGATTCAAATTCAATTAATGAGTAATTGAAGCTCTAAATGATTCAGAAATCAAATATCATTTGGTTGAAGCCCACTTTACCCAAGGCTGCTCCACATGGACCAATAGAAGGAAAGGCAACAGCTACATGGCCAAGAAGTTAGAATGTTCATCATTGAGAACAAGATTATAGTGTGGAGTACTACACGATGTAAAGGCAATTTTGGTTTGAAAAAATGCTTTAACTTACAAAGAATTTGAGTGGAATACGTCCAAATGGTGAAAAAGGGAACAACATGAAAGGCAGATTTTCAAATGTTTAAATTCAAGAAATTTTCAAATGTTTAACTTAAATGGAAAACTAGCATCACTTTGTCTTTAGGAACACATTTATTGAAGGCATATGAAACAAAGATTGGGTTTGCAATATTCATACTAAAGTTGGAGAATAGGGATTCTCTCATGGATTAGAATAACAAGAAAAAGAAATAATCCTTCCATTAGTCACTCTTTGAAAGAAGGGAAGAAAGATGTTGGCTCCAAAGTTATCTGACAAACACAAAATTCATTCACTACATGGCCCAAAATAGGAGACACTTCAATATGATTTAACAAATTAAAAAACCCATAGGGGAGTATTACAAGACATATTACAAATTCAAGAGAATATATAGGTAAGTCTTCCAAATCACTTTTTTTCACCTCCTTTTTTAACACAAAGGTAGAGAGCAAGACAACCCCTTATTCAAGCCATCCCAATCATCATCATAGATACAAGTCAAAAGTTGTTGACTCTGATTTATTCAAAAAATGCATTTTCGCAAGGGGAAAAATAGTGATCCTTGATTACTTGCAATTTTTTTCACAATTATTGCTTCTATTATCGCACCTACTTTAGTACCATGTGGAAAAATTCTTATAGGAACAAAGTGACAAATCTTTCAATAAACACAAACACAAGTGAGAATATGGAGAAGCCCATAGGCAATATACTTAATATATCTATATGATCAAAGAAGATGATAAGCAGTGAGGTCAGTATGTGTATATAGACACATGAAATTCATTGACATATAATGGGGCACATTGGATCCAATGTATTATACATCATTATAAGTGACCTTGAGGCTAACAAGATACAATGAAAAGTAAAAGTCAAGGTTGCACAAAATCTACCACTTTCTGAAATAATCTTTTGTGGCAGTGTTTAGGTATCAAATTTGGTGTTTTGTGTTGTAAAAGTTGTTCAGCTAAAACATACTTCTCGATATGTTTTTGATTTACATGCAAAATATGAGATTTACGCTTAGTTTGAATGAGGCCACTAGTTTGCCCAATGTAAGAGATGTAGAACGAACAAAGAAGCTGGTACATGCCCAGTTGTTGAAAGGTTTCAGGTTTATTGTTAATCTTAAAATGATTAAGCGATTCTTTGCTAGAAATAAAAATACTATTTTTGTTTTAATCAATATTTTTCTTCCTGATTTTTTTCATCCTTAGACAAATGTGTATTTGTTTTTAATGATCAGAAGAATTGCCCTTGTAAAAATAATTGTATCTGATATGGCATACATCACTATACAAACTGGTGGTTGGTCCATGGCTCATAATATTTGTTGTATTTCTGTTACAGGTTCTTGTTATGACACCAGATATATTATTACATAATTTGCATCACTGTTTCATGAAGATGGAGTTAATCGAGGTTTTGATATTTGATGAATGCCATCATGCTCAAAAACGGCATTCATATGCACAAGTAATGAAGGTATGAGTTTGTGTGGTAAGCACGACTGCTGTAGATTAACTATAGTGAAGATCACTATAATTGGTTTTTGAATCAAGTCAGATTCATACATATATTGAATTTGGAAATCTGTGCAGGAGTTTTTCAAAAAGGATAGTGAAAAACGTCCAAGAATATTTGGTATGACAGCCTCTCCAATCATGGGGAAAGGTACTGATATTGACTTTCCCATTGTTTTTTTTTAAACCCAATTATCAAGCTGGACAAAACTTTTTCTGTATGATCAATTTCTTTATTGGCATACATTTTGTTTTCATTTTGAGCTTTGTTGTAAAGTTTCAGATGATTGCATGAAATCTCTACCTAGAAACAGCTGCCTTGAAGCTATTCACAAATGATCTAGTTACTCAATAAACTAACGTAGACTCAAAATGCAATGAGCGAATTTTAGCTATACCATTCATAAAGTGTGTAAACAATAAGTGCAATGAATTCACATTTATAAAATTACAAGGAGATGAGGATGCCAACTCAAAGGAACTCCAAGGAATGAGATGGTACCTTATGCTCCAAAAAAGGAAGCATAACTCCTAAGAAATGAGCTGATACCTTATTCTTAAAAACAAACATAAAAACACTTGAAGTGATCACTTTATGAAGACATGAAAGGAAAAATCACTTAGAGGTTATAAAATCATTTCCGTAAGCCCATGGGAAATGGGAAATGGGCTTACGAAATAGCATTAGAACTTATTGGAAAAGGGGACATGACACCATACTAGCCTACATTGTGTAAGAAACTACAGTTGACCTTGGTTTCTAGGACAGTCTTGACAGTTAAACCTCCTAAACCTCTTCTAATATGCCTTATAGCCCATTATGGTCTCTTAGTGTTTGTTAGAATATATTATATTCTTATATTATTAATGGTCAATATGATGTATTTAATAGATTAGATATTTTCTATCTGTTAGGTTAGATATTTTCTGTCAGTAGGTAGATAATTAATATCTACAGTGCTTTATGCACTTCTATATATTGTAAGCTCTTTTTCATGTTAATATAAGTAACTTTTACCATTTACATGGTATCAGAGCAGAAAAAAGAACCCTAAAAATTCGTGGGCTTTACAAAAGTCATAATTCAAATTTTTTCAGGCTAGGGTTTCTGGGTAAAGTCGTGGCTGCTTTGTCTGAGATTTCTCAAGGGATTTTCAACTCTAAAATCGCGGGTTTTTTTTCTACTACAAAATCGAGGGCTTTGATCTGCAATTTTCGTGAGTATTTTCTCACAGAAAATTCGATCCTCTTGCTGGAAGTCGTGGGATTTCTCCCACGTGCTAAAAACGCGTTTCTGGGCGAAAAAAATCTGCATTTTTATGGGATTTCAGATCTGAAAATCGCGTTTTTCTGTGAAATCGCATTTTTCGCGTTTTTACCTGGTTTTTGAGCTCATTGGAGGACCTTTTTTTTGTCCTAGCTTGGTTGCCCCTCTACTTAGCTTCAGTTTGCCACGATTTCGTGGAGTTTCAAGCCATTTTTCTGGTCTTTTAATGGCGGCCTAGGGTTCAGAAATTTTCGTCTAGGGTTTTGACCCTCTGTTTCAAGGCAAAAAATTATTTTGCTTGCAGATTCCTTCTGGGTTTTCTGAGATCTCAACTGGGTCGGTCTTCAAATTTTCTGGGTACCTTGTTTTTTGTGCCTCAAAATTTGTGCGTCAGTTTCAAGTCGAATTTTTTATGACTGTAGATCCCTGGTGGGTTTTTTGAGATCTCAATTGGGTTGCTTTCAAAATTTTCTGGGTACCTCGTTTTCCGTGCCTCGAAATTTGTGTTGTCAAAATTTTCTGGGTATTCTTCCATCCTTTTGGGTTTTTATTTATCTTTTCTGGGTTTTCAGTAAAACCTCAAAATCCGTGTTCAGGTTTCTGTATTTCTGTTTTCTTTGCATTATCTTGCCTTCACTAGTTTGACCGCGAAGTACGTGATGGCATCTCTCACGAACATAATGCTCGAAAGCAGCCAGAAGTTCAACGGGAAGAATTACAACACCTGGAAGCAGAGCATGCTGACGATCTTTGAATATCGTTGTCTCGATCAGGTCGTCTTGGGGCACTCAACTCGACCCACTGTAGCCGGAAAGGATCAAGATAAATGGGATGAACGCAACCGGGAAGCTGTAATGCTCATCAAGCTCTCAGTCACAGATGAGCAGTTACCTCAGGTGCCGTCTAGAAAAACTGCTATGGAAATCTGGGATCACTTGAAGGCCCTTCATGAAACCTTCGACAAAAACAGAGCGTTCTTTCTCAAGAACATGCTTTTTTCCATCATGATGGACGAGAAAATGTCCTTACAAGAACATCTGACAAAGATTAAGGACATTCGTGATCAGTTGGAGGCCATTGGTCAAAAAATGGAAGAAGAAGATATGGTGGTCATTACTTTGAAGAGTCTCTCACGTTCGTATGAACATTTCATCGAGACGCTGAATATCACCTCCACCAATGTTGATCTCAAATTTGAAGATCTTTGCACCAAGCTCTTGCAGCAGGATCGATGGCGACAACAATTTGGCAGCAGCACCAGTTCATCCTCCACAGAACAGGCGTTCTCAGCCAAATCTTCTGCTGAGAACAAAGGGAAGGCTCAATCTTCTCAGCCGAAAGGCTTTGGTTCTTCTCCGGACAGCAAGAAGAAGAAGAACGTTCAGTGCAATTATTGTCATAAATACGGTCACATAAAGGCTGATTGTCACACTCGGTTGGCTTCTGAACAAAAGAAGCAGGGAGGATCTCAACAAAAAGCACGTCGCCGAGCACACTGAGTAGAAAGAGTCTGCATTCTATGCGTTTATGGCCAAAAGAATTGCAGATCCAGTACATTCTTCTGCCTGGTATATCGATTCAGGGGCTTCACGACATTTTACGCATTGTCGGGATTGGTTCACAAAGTTCGAACCCTTCTCAGATTCTGTCATTTTTGGAGGAGGCGAAGAGTACACAGTTGTTGGTAAGGGCACTGTCCAGATTCACTAAGGAGGAAGAAATTTACTCTTTCTCGATGTTTACTATGTTCCAGGTATGGAACATAATCTCCTCTCCGTCAGTCAAATCATGCGGCATTCTCCCCAGTTAGATGTTGTTTTCAGTTTGTCCACTTGCAGCATCGTTGATCGGGAGACTCGTACTACAATTGCGATGGGACTTGAGGATCATGGTCTGTATAGACTTGCTGATTCCGGTGATTCTCAAGAGCACGCTTTGGCTGCCCGTTGTACAACCATCAACAAACTTTGGCATCAGCGTTATGGGCACTTGAATGTGCACTACCCCTCTCAGTTATCTCAGGAGGGTCTTGTTGCTGGTCTACCTGAAATCCAAACTAAAACTCATGGAGTTTGTGGAGCCTGTCAAGCTGGCAAGCAGCATCGGACACCGTTCTCGGATGGTGATTCTTGGCGAGCCTCCAAGGTACTTCAACTGGTTCACGCTCTGAAGTTACTGTCCAGGTATAATGGTCGGGTGGATTTTTTGTTTGTGTTCAGCACATTAGACCTTCTCTCACTTTTTGTGCTACACACGGCATTAAGCGCCAACTTACCACACCCTACACCCCTCAGCAGAATGGTGTCGTCGAATGCAGGAATCGCACCATTACTGAAATGGCTCGTTCTATGCTAGAGTACATAAGTGTACCTAAGAAATATTGGGCTGAAGCAGTCTACACTGCCGTCTACCTCCTGAATCGGTCACCTACACAGGCCGTTAAGAAGATGACTCCTGAAGAAGCCTGGTCAGGACGCAAGCCTAAGGTGGGCCATCTGAAAGTCTTCAGTTCTACCGCCCACGTATGGATTCCAGATGCCAAACGTGCCAAGTTGGACTCCAAGAGCCAGACACTTCTGTTTACTGGCTACAGTGACAATCACAAAGCCTATAGGTTGATTGATGTGGAGACAGATCGTCTCATATTTAGTCGTGATGTTGTGATTGATGAGACTACTGGTCCATTTGTTCCTACCACCAGTCCTGCGGATCAGCCTATGAAGGTTCCTGATGAGGGTGTTCGTCTTCCTCTTGGTTCCCATGATGGGAGGGCTTCAGAGCATTCTGACTCTGAAGATGAGGAGTCTACTGATCATGATCTCGCACCACTGACTTTCCTCAGGATTTACATCCAGATGACTTTGTTCCATAAATCCCAGGAGATGCTGTTACTCCTGTTTCAGATGTTGGCACTTCTACTCGTCGGCCTAAGTGGTGGGCCAAGACAATCGGCGATCTTCATGACAATGAACTCATTGAGGGCAGATCAACTCGTAGCAAGAGCAAGCAGCTACACACGGTCAACTTCGCTCTTATGGCCAATATCCATAGCATCTATGAGCCTCAGACGTATTCAGAGGCTAAAGGACTTCCAGAGTGGGAACAGGCTATGCAGACAGAATATCATAGTCTTCTGAAGAATCACACCTGGGTTCTTTCTGATCTTCCTCCTGGGAAGAAACTTGTCAGTTGCAAATGGGTTTACAAGGTCAAGTATCATGCAGATGGTACTTTGGATAAGTACAAAGCCAAATTAGTTGCTCGGGGATTCACACAGCGGGAGGGCATTGACTACGAGGAGACCTTCGCTCCTACTGCCAAGATGAGCACCATTCGTCTTCTTCTCACTATTGCAGCCCAATTTGGTTGGACAGTTCATCATATGGACGTCAAGAGTGCCTTCCTCAACGGTGATTTGCAGGAAGAAGTCTACATGATGCAGCCTCCTGGTTTCAAGGTTGCCGGCAAAGAACATCAAGTGTGTAGGCTTGTGAAAGCGCTCTATGGAGTGAAACAGGGTCCCCGTGCATGGTACTTCAAGATTGATTAGTACTTGGTTGATCATGGTTTTCAGCACAGCCCTTCTGATAGTAATCTGTATGTCAAACACTCTGGTGATGATATTCTATTTCTTGTTGTCTATGTTGACGATTTGATCATTACTGGTAGTTCAACACATTTGATTGCGGCAATCAAACAAGCTTTGTGTCAGGCTTTTGACATGACAGATCTGGGGCTTCTCCATTATTGTTTGGGTATTGAAGTTTGGCAGACCGATGGTAGCATCTTCATCTCTCAGTCAAAATATGCCAGAAGTTTGCTTGACAAATTCCGGATGCAGGACTGCAAACCTGCTTCCACACCTATGGAGAAGGGGCTAAAGTTGTCAGCCAACTCTGATTCACCTCCGGTCGATGAAATGACCTTCAGGCAACTAGTGGGCAGTCTCATCTACCTCGCTGCCACTAGACCAGACATCAGTTTTGCCATGAGCTACATTTCTCACTTCATGACAGCTCCAAAAGCTGATCATTGGATTGCAATGAAGCGGGTGCTGAGATATGTTAAGGGCACTTCAGACTATGGCATTCTGTATGGCAGATGCAAGGATCCAAAGCTGATTGGTTACACAGACTCAGATTGGGCAGGTTCAGTGGATGATAGAAAATCTACTTCTGGGTATGTATTCAGTTTGGGTACAGGTGCTGTAACATGGACCAACAAGAAGCAATAGGCAGTGGCTCTTTCCTCGACAGAAGCTGAATATTGAGGAATTGTTAAAGCAGCATGTGAGGCAGTTTGGCTTCGTAGGATGCTTTCTGACATGCACATGTCACAAGCAGGACCTTCTCCCTTGTACACTGATAACCAAGGGGTGCTCAAACTGGCCAAAAATCCAGTCTTCCATGAACGTACCAAGCATGTCGAGCTTCATTGTCACTACATCCGCAAGCTGGTAGAAGACGGATCAGTTCAGCTGCAGTATGTTCCAACAGCGGATCAAATTGCAGATATTCTCACCAAGTCTCTGAGCCCGGATAAGTTTGTAAAATTCAGGGGGCAACTTGGTGTTGTTGACGGATTGACCATTAAGGGAGGGTGTTAGAATATATTATATTCTTATATTATTAATGGTCAATATGATGTATTTAATAGATTAGATATTTTCTATTTGTTAGGTTAGATATTTTCTGTCAGTAGGTAGATAATTAATATCTATAGTGCTTTATGCACTTCTATATATTGTAAGCTCTTTTTCATGTTAATATAAGTAACTTTTACCATTTACAGTGTCTTCCCCCTCTTTTCAGGTCCTTTTTTGCTTACATTTCCTTAGTCTAGGCAAAATTGCTGGTCTGTTACAGGCAGTTGTTACAAAACATGCCTTGACTGTTTTGCAATCATTGTGGCTTTTATGAAACCACTGTGGTGGTTTTGAGTTCACCCCTTGCTGAAACTAGCAATTTCCCTTGAATTGATTGTGCATGTTTGCCAAATGCCAGTAGTCACGTCCTTGCATTTTCTTCTCCCCAAAACTGTTCCTTTCTCCTTGTGTGGACTGGGCTTGTTCATATACTGATTTTCACTTTTAAAACTAGATTGCTTCATGTTTTTATTGGACCTTAGGCACAGTCTTCACTAAATCTCATAAACCCCTACATGACAAGGAAAAACATAGAATAGGGTACCTTCAACTTGCATTAATCAACAAGGTTCTGAAACTTAATGATCAGAAGTTCAATGAGTGATTTATCATTTATGAGGGGAGGAATATATCAATATGCAAAGTGAGATTGTTGGTTAAGGTAGGGAACCAACCAATTACCTAAAACTGAATATATTATTTGTTGGAAATGTTGTCAATTTTCATTGATGTCAAGTATGTGCATGACTGAAGATAACATATAGCAAGTTGCATAATCTGATATTGCAGGAGCATGACTGAAGATAACATATTTGAAAGAAAGAACATCTAGAAAATTGATAGTCAGCATTGGATGAATGCTAGCATTGTCACAGTTTGCATTACACTTCTATTCTACATCAGATTCAATAAGTCTGAAAGAAGAAATTCATATTGGTCGATCAGAGGAAATTGTGGATCAAACTTATGATGAGTTCAACATAAAGGTTGGATGTAGTTATGTTGAAAGAGTATTAATGAAAGCAACGTAATTCTGAAAAGAGTCTTTATCGAGCTTGTAGGAAGAAGACAAATGTTGACCTGGATCCGTGCTTTTACCTGTGAGGGGATATTACTCTCATATGAAATTGTTATTGAATATATTTAGTGGCTGAGTATTCAAGGACAAATCATGGAGCCAGAGAATTAGTTGAGTCGCCTAATATAAGCCGTGTCAGTGCTACCTGTGCAAGAATCGGAGGTCACATTTTGGTAGGGGCGGAAGCTGATATTCTCACTATCGTTCTGAACTATAAGAGTCAGGAAATTTCATTATGGTAGCGGTGAAAAGCAATTAAAATAAGCTGGCAAAATTAAGAAATGAAGTTACACAATTCCTGGATGTATAGTGATAATAATTAGAAGAATATGCATAGTTCATGTGTGACTATTGGGTATCTAAATTCGAGTCTATCACTCTCTGAGTGTTATCATTGCCGCTGAGTTAAGAAGACAGATACGGGCCACTTCAAGTATATTGGAGATTATCGGGTAACTGATATTAGGCGTTATTGTGAAAATCGGGCCCTCTGCCTTTACGTACTAACTTAGCGATTACACATGAAGGCATTGCTATGTTAAGAAGTAAAGGCAATGATTTATTTGGAAGTGATGTGACTTTTTGAAGAGTCATTATTGTTTGTAAAAGACATTCATTCATCAATGACGCCTCCCTTGAGTTGATATGAAGAGTGGAAGATATGTGGAATTAGAGTGATGGGATTTAATTGAACATTTTCTGTGTTGGAGTAGGACGATGTGAAAATGAATCATGGACTTTAATGAATATCATCTGTGATAGAAGAGTGTTGGAGTTTGTGAAGAAATAAAAGATATATCATCTGAACACAAGTGGATGTTGAAAGCTGTGTAGAAATAGAACAGAATATTATATTTGATGGAGAAAAGAGTTAGTGTAAATGAATATCATCTGAAGATCAATGTAAGAAGTATTGAATGAAGACTTTCTGAGTATTGAAAGGAGGAAGAGCAGCACTATGAAGTGCAGATCAGATTTATTTTAAGAAATATAAAGGTGTGTGGTGTAGAGTATGGAATAAATGCTATATCATCAAAAGACAAGCATGTGTGTATGTGGAAATAAAAGAAGATCTCTGAAGTGAGTGTGTAGAGTGAAAAATGATAAATCAGTCCGATTAAAGAACAAAATCTGTGTATAGCAGCAGACATGAATATTGTATATGCAGATTTAAAAGAGTAGAATGCAGATTTGAAAGAGAGCATATATGATGCATCATCTAAGAGTAGATTGGTGAAAAGGATATATGCAAATCAGTAAAGAAATTATATTCAGATTATTGAAGGAATTTGGAGCAGATTTGACAAGATTTAAAAGGGAAGTGTTGATGTGATTTTTGTGACCGCACCAACTCAGAATAAAGTCGCCAACGGCTACCCTATTCTCTCTTGATCAAAGTATCCAGCACGCTAAGATTGCGAGAGAGTTCGTGCGTTCAACTCCAAGGTTCCTTCAATGCAATAGAATAGCCTTAGTTGGCTTGATGTGTTTTTGTTGGTATTTCAAGGGGACTTACGCAATTGTTCGGCAACTGATAGCAGACAACATATTAAGGGTTTCACGTGGTTCGAATGATTTGGCAGGTGAGCACAAGTCTCCTAACACTAACTAGAAATGAACCGAATTTAAATGGGTGTAGGGATAAGAAGGTTCTAAATTCTACTCTAAGACGGGATGTGGGATTAATCTCAATAGACTTCAACCAAACTCTGCTCCACCTTGCGTTGGACAACTTACACAAAGTTGGTGCAATCTTCAAGGGAGTGGCAAGAGGTTTTCAAGTCGCAATTTGAGATCAAGACACCATCAAGACGATGCATGCCAAGAAGTAAATCACAACCGAAGTTAAGCTTGTAAAATTTTCCAGTTGACCACACAAGGCAATCTTGTCGTCAGCAAGTTGCTAGTGGTATGGACTAAAACGAAGTTTCCTTGATTAACACCACAAATCCACAACTAACATCAACTTGCATGAAAATGAAATTACGCTACTTTACGATACTCGAAGTAGAAGGGATGAAGAAACCTTGCTAGCTGCTTATAACAAAGATGAATTCACCATTCAATGAAAGATCTTTTATTATAATAGTTTTCACAACAATCTCTTACAAAGTTTTCAAGGGAAAAATTTCCTTTTCCTTCAAACTATGCTATGCTAAGCTATTACAACTAAAGTCTCTCTGCTCTACTGTCTAGTCCGATCTAGTTTCTAACTGAATTTCAAATGAGGGGGGATGCCCCTTTAGATAGTTGGCCAAGTCCAGTGGACGACCTAGATTACAATCAGATGGATGGCCCAAATTGTGCTACCTCAGCCCTAACCCTAAAAAGAGGAGTGGAGTAATAAATGAACCATTAATGTCCACCATCCTCTAGAAGATTCCTGTCTGGAAACACGTTCACACTGTTCTTGTTCCTCTTCTTGATTGCGAATTCGATGAGTTTGATCGTCATTGCTTCAACTCCTTGAATGGATATGGCGGGCACGTCCTTGATCTAACTTCAAGCCCGCAACCTCTTTCCTCTGCTCGACGATGATTTTCCTCCTTGATGTTGTTCTTCAACTTTGAAGTACTTGATGGTGACCATTAATGCTTGTGTTTCCATCTTTCCCTCCATCCTAAGCTTTGAAAACATTTCTTCTTTGCCACTTGAGTTGGGCACATACTAGGTCTCAACACTTAGCCATTTTTTCCAAGTGTTTGCTTCATCTCCCAAAGTCATCATGCTTTGGCCTCAGTGTTCACCTTGCAAAACAAGTAAGGAGAAGAGCATCAAAACACTTAATAATATAAACTCATCTTACTTACCTAATTTTCATGCTTTAACTTCCAAGGGTTCATCGTTTTTCTCTAGCCAACTTTGCTTTCTTTATGATTTTTCAACATCTGTAGGCTGGGGCATATAACACCTGTACATCATATTTCAATACCTTAGACAATTTCATCTTCCTCAAGGGCATATTTAAGAGATGCATTTTTAAAATCATCTTTTGAAAGTGTTAGCTTCAATTGCATCTTCTTCAAGAAATTTATTTCACCAGCTGAGGTGTTGACAACTTTGATTTTATTCATCTCTGACTCGAGAAAATTATTTCCACGAAGAATTCAATCAATTTTACCTAGGCAATCAACTCCAAATTCATCCGCCAAGGAATTTTATGTCAACAACATATTTTATTCTTCCTGCCTTAGAATTTTTTAAAAAATTTTCCCCCTTAGAAAATTCATCAATTAGGTGCCCATGGAAAATCTTCATCCTAAAGGTCTTGGCGAAGTGTGGAAAACTTTAAAATCCATTCCTCATCGTAGACATCCAATACCCAGAAGAAAATTCCCTTCAGAAAGCGTCAAATCCATGGGTCTACAACGAAGGGGTACATTTAATTTTTTTGAATTTTATACCTTAGAAAATATTTCGTCACCAAAGTTCATCTTACTTCTCCTCTGGGCGTGCCTTTTCTTGTTTTGCCTTAGAAAATTTAGAAAAACTTCAAATTCATCCTCCTCCAGCTGGGCGCATTTTGGACTTTCTCCTGCCATTTGCATACATGCCTTAATAAATTTCATCATCCACTCAAGTCTGGGCGTACTTTCTCTAGAGGTGAAATTTTAATACTTAGAATTTTTTTTAACATGTCAACACCTTTGGGAGCATTCAAGGGGTCTTGTAGGAATTTTAACTTAGAAACTTCTTCAACGCCTTAGAGCTTCCTCTCTCTTCACTTTGGCGCATATGACTAGCTGAGCTTCAAGTTTCAGGGACTTAGACAAATTTCCAATCCATCTCCATGTTAAGCCACATTTCAAGGCGTGTACTTTGAGTTCTAACGCCTTAGTGAAAACTTCTAACTTCCAATATCCTCTTGGGCGCATATAGGGGCTTCCACTTTCACTTTCTCAGCCTTAGAAAATTTCACTGCCAACTCCTCTTCAAGCTAGGCGCATATGAGGGGTAGAGCTTCAAGTTTTCTACACTTAGACTATTCTCTAGCTCTCCATAAGTCAAGGCGTTTGTGAAAGGGACCCACTTCAAATCTTGGACGACCTAGAAACCTTTTAATTTACCTCAAAAAGCTAAGGTGCATGCATGAGGTCAAGCTTCAAATTTAAAACACTTCTTTCACAAGCCAAGGTGTATAGGGTGGGGCCCACTTCATATTTGCATGCCTAAAATATTCTCAAACTTTTCTCCAGTCAAAGGCGCATTCAAGGGGGTGTGCTTCAAATTTGCATGCCTTTGAATATTTTAGTCGCCCTCTTCTTCTCAAGGTGCATATAGGGGGCCATGCTTCAAATTTACCATATTTAGATTTTTCAAAGGCCTCCTCTTCAAGCCAAGGCGCAAATGAGGGGTGAAGCTTCAACTTTTCTATACTTAGACTTTTTCCCAGCTTCTTCCAAGTCAAAGGCGCATTTGGAGGCTTGAGCTTCAAATTTCACACACTTAGAATATTTTAAAGATCTCCTCCTAGTCAAAGGTGCATTTGAGGGGGTGTGCTTCAAATTTAAAATACTTAGAAACTTTTTCTAGTCTCCTCACTTCTTGGGCGCATTTGGCATGCTGAGGAGGACTTCAGTCCTTGACTTGGATTTTTTTTATCAACCTCTTCTTTGCATGGGCGCATTTAGGGGTGGCAGGCGGACTTAACTCTTTGCCTTAGAATTTTTTCATGGAGCTCATGCTGGAGGTGGGCGCATTTAGCCTGTGGTGAGGGATTTTACTACGCCTTGGTAACTTTTTGATCAACTTCACCCTTATATTGCACTTGGGCGCATTTTGGAAGTGGTGAAGGACATTTTTAACACTTCGAATTTATTCCATCAACTTGACTTGAAGTGGGCGCATTTGCAGGGGTCTGCAGGACGAACTCAATGCCTTAGAAAAAATTTCATCAACTTATTTCTCCTTGGGCGCATTTGGGGTAGTGAGGGGGGCTTAAATCTAGACTTAGAAATTTTCATCATCAGCTGAGCAAAACAGGGCGCATTTAGGGGTGAAGCAGGATGAGATCTAGACTTAGGCGTCTTTTTTTTTCTTCATTCCTTCTGCCAGCTCAATACTTACTATAAATAGTAAGTTCCAAGTTTTCTCTCTTCTGAAGATCGGATTGATTTGAAATTTTAACCACAGGATCCTCATGACCTAGTTAGCCTGTTCACACTATCATCTCGAGCTGACCTGCTATTTATAGTATGTTTTTGAAGGTGGTTTACTATTTATAGCAGCGGCTTGATTTCATGACCTCCACAACTCTGTTTGACTTGAAATTTGAATGCCGTGACCCTCATCGGTAGACTTGCCCGTTCACACTGGTGCTTGCTGTTGATTTACTATTTTTAGCCTGTTTCTGGAACACCTTACTATAAGTAGTAAGTGCTCCGATTGCCTTCAAACTTTGCCAGTGGATAGCTTAAAAGATATTGATCGCAGTGGGATGCATCGATTTTCAAAAATTCTGGCATTTGATCCCTCATTTTGGGTCCCGAAGCTGGAAACCCTAATTTGACTTGCATGTCTATCAAATGACCTCCGTTTGACCTCGTTTCTGTTGCATGCTAATCAATTTGTGATTCTGAAGTGCTGGGAGGGGGCTACCAGAGTGGATCTGCTAAAAATAGTAAGTTGCTGAAAAAGTGATCATCTTGCCTTGCATGTCACATCACTGCGTAGCTCTTGAAAAACCCATAAGGAATCACTCGACATGCGCTGAAAAGCCCTGCATGCAAACCCTAAAAATAGCCTTTGAAGACGGCTCCTGAAAAAGTCTTGATGTTGGTTTGCATGTTATACCGTTGCGAAGCCCTCAAAAAACCCACAAGGAATATGGTAACATGCGCTGAAAACTTCAACATGCAAACCCAAAAAATAGCTTTTGAAGGCTGAATACTGAAAGTCATCGTCTCATTTTGCATGTTATATCACTGCGTAGCCTTTGAAGACGGCTTCTGAAAAAGTCCTTATCCTGATTTGCATGTTACACCATTGCGAAGCCCTCGGAAAACCCACAAGGAATATGCTGACATGTGCTGAAAACTTCAACATGCAAACCCTAAAAATAGCCTCTGAAGGCTGAATACTGAAAGTCATCGTCTCATTTTGCATGTTATATCATTGCGTAGGTCTCAGAAAACCTAGAAAGAATCTCCAGACATGCATTGAAGAACTTTGCATATAAACCCTAAAAAATGTGCTCCTGAAGCCGAACTTGCTAAAAATAGAAAGTTGTCTGTTTCAGCTCAAAATTTGCAGACGAGCAGCTTGACATGTCCTGGATGTAGTATGACTGAGAGAACTTCAACAGTGTTGAGAGAATGCCCCAAATCTGGTACTTACTAAAAATAGTAAGTTGTCGGAATTCGATGAAATTTAGCTGGAAACTTGCTAGAAGCCAGCTGACTGCAACGTGAAGCTTAGATTCCAACTTATTCACTCCATTTGACTTCAAATTGACTAGAAAATTCAAAACCCTAATTCTTAGACTTAGCCGAAATTTTACGTTCAAGCTCAAAGATGGGCACACCCCGGAAAGGTAGCCAGTAGAAAGAGACAAACCGAGAGAGAGAGAGAGAAAACCAAAGCCCAAAAGACCAAAATGGAGCAAAAATTAAGGGGTCCCCATTTTAAATGGGGTGATGTGTGAAAAGGTCACAACAGTACTTGGACCCAGTAATAGATGGAGTATTCATTGGTCCACATACATCAGCGTGAACCAATTGAAGTACTTTGGAGGCTCGCTAAGAACCACCATCCGAGAATGGTGTCCTATGCTACTTCCCAGCTTGACAGGCTCCACAAACTCAATGATTTTGAATTTGGAGCTCAAGTAGAGTAGCAACCAAACCCTGCCAAGACAATTGAGAGAGATAGTGCACATTCAAGTGCCCATAACGTTGATGCCAAAGTTTGCTGATGGAAGTACTCCTGGGTGCCAGAGCATGCTCTTAAGAATCACTAGAATCAGCAAGTCTATACAGACCATGATTTTGAAGTCCCATAGCGATTGTAGTACGAGTCTCCCTATCAACAATGTTACAGGTGGACGAACTGAAAACATCCAACTGGGGATAATGCCTTATGATCTGGCTGACGGAGAGAAGATTATGTTCCATGCCTGGAACATAGTAGACATCGGGAAATATTAAATTTCTCTCTCTAGAGTGAATCTGAACATTGCCCTTCTGGCAACTGTATACTCTTCGCCTCCTCCATAAATCACTAAATCAGAGAATGGTTCATATTTTGTGAACCAATCTTGACGATGAGTAAAATGCTAAGAAGCCCCTGAATCAATATACCAGGTAGAAGATTGTGCTGGATCTGCTGTTCTCTTGGTCATAAACGCATAGAATGCAGATTCTTTCTGCTCAGAGTGCTCTGCGACATTTGCCTTTTGTTGAGACCCTCCCTGCTTCTTTTGTTCAAAAGCCAATTGAATTCGATAGTCAACCTTCATGTGACCATATTTATGGCAATAATTGCACTGAACGTTCTTCTTCTTGCTGTCCTGAGAAGAACTAGAGCCTTTCGGCTGAGAAAATTGAGCCTTCCCTTTGTTCTTAGCAGAAGATTTGGCAGGGAACGCTTGCTTTGTGGAGGTGGAACTGGTACTGCTTCCAAACTGCTGTCTCCAACGATCCTGTTGTAGAAGCTTGTTACACAAGTTTGGAAACTTCAAATCAACATTTGTTGAAGTAATATTCAACGTTTTAGTGAAATGCTCATAAGATTTTGGCAAACTCTTCAATGTAATGACGACCATGTCCTCTTCCTCCATTGTTCAACCAGTTGCCTCCAACTGATCATGAATGTCCTTAATCTTTGTCAGATGTTCCTGTAAGGACATTTTCTTATCCATCATGATGGAAAAGAGCACGTTCTTGAGAAAGAACGCTCTACTCTTGTCGGAGGTTTCTTGAAAGGCCTTCAAATAATCCCAGATTTCCATAGCAGTTTTGCCAGATGGTACTTGAGGTAGCTGCTCATCTGTGACTGAGAGTTTGATGAGCATGGCGACTTCCTGATTGCGTTCATCCCATTTGTCTTGATCCTTTCCAACAGTAGTAGGATGTGTAGACGTGCTTAGAACAACTGCATCAAGACACCGGTACTCAAAGATAGTTAGCATGCGCTGCTTCTAGGTGTTGTAATTCTTCCCATTGAACTTTTGGTTGCTTTTGAGCATTATATTTGTGAGAGATGCCATCACGTACCCCGAGGTCAAATTGGTGAAGGCACAAAAACTATTGCACTAAAAACAAAAACAAGTTTTGCAAGATAAATCCCAAGGCAGAAATCAAAACGCTAGCACGTATTTCGAGGTACAAAACCTATGCAGAGTTTTTGAAGACAACCTAGAAAATTTCGGCAACACCCATGTGCACAAATTTCGAGGCATGAACTTTGAGACACCCAGAAAAAATTGAAGGCAACCCAAAAAAGCACTCGAAAAACCCACAAAGAATCTGCAATTGAAAATTTTTTCTAACTTCAAATGATTGGTCAAAACCCTAGTCGAATTTGCAGAAACCCTAGGCGGCCATGGAAACACAGAAAAATGCAAAGAGCAGAAACAAAAAACTTAGAATGAGGAGTTGTTGAGGGTTGTAGAGGACGTGGGCTCGAATTGAGCCAAGATGCAACACTCAAGAGACAAAAACGAGCTCAAATCGCGAACAAAAATTTGCTGGAACAAGGAGAAAAATGTGTCTGGAAGATGCGAACAAAAATGAAGATAGATCGTGGCCAGAAGGGAAGGAAAATGCGGACGCAGAATCTCGTGCCTGAAGAAAATAAAAAACACGTGCCCTAATCACTTGAAAAAGGAGAGTGAAATCGCACCCAAATGCAGAGAAAATCCGCGAGTTTGAAACACACGATTATCAAGATGAAAAAAATGAATTTCTAAAGACGAAAAATGCAGATAAAAACGAACCCACGATTTTTAAAATCGCTTTTATTCCTTGCCACAATTTTCAAAACTCAAAAGCCTTCGATTTCTTCTGAAAAAAATGTCCACGAAAACCAGAAGAACAGTCCTAGAATAAACTTTGAAATTTTTTCAAACTAGAATGATTTCAAAAACGAAATTATTAAATTTTTTCAAAAAATATTTTTACTGCTCTGATACCATCTTCTGAAAAGAAGTGGTAATTCTATGTCATGTCCTTGACATCTCTCGCATTACATGACAAGATAGAATAGAGACTTACAATTGATATAATCGAGACTATTTGCAGAATTGCTATTTTTAGCAGTTCATGTGGGACCAGCTATTTTTAGCACATCAGGAATCACTTGAGTTCGTCGATCGACGGATCACATCGGGTTAGAACGAGGAAGATATTAATATTTGATCATTGATTAAATATTAATTAATTAACGTTTATAATATAAAGTTATAATTTTAAATTATAACTTAAGTGTTTTCCTTGAAGGGTGCGCCCAACATCAGAAGGGGCCAAAAGTGATTATTAAAGTATTTAAAATATTCAGTGGAGGACTATTGAAATATTAAAATATTAAAACGTGAATATTTTAATGAAACCCTATTTTCAAGCAAATCGCACTTTTCAGCCTATTAGTGGATTTTGCCTTGGGATTTGTGCATTATGTGATTATTGAGTTTGAAACTGATCAAGTTTGGTCTGAGCCTGAGACTTTAGGGTTTCGCGTTCGATTCCTTGGAGAACGAGCCATCTCCAGCGGAAAGCAATTCAGAGAGTGTGCAATACCACTTGATTTATTGCCTACAGAGGTTTTCTTATTCAGAGAAAACTACAGAGCTTCAGAGAAAATTATATCTTCAGTTATTATCAGTTATTTGCATCCAGATATCATCTAATAACCTGGGCGCACCATATTCAGAGACATTGATATTGATTTGGGTGAAGTCCGTACAGTATTAAATGCAGATCTGACAGGCCGTACCTTTCTGTCAGGGCCGTACCTCTGTCTTTTTGGCCGTACTCATCAGCTTGAAAGAAACGCCTTGATCTGAGGGTTCCAGTTTGCATTCAAGGAGGCGCCAATACCACTGGATCATTTTGTGCATGTCAGACGGAAGGAGAAAGGGATAAATCAACCCAGCCGTACATTTCTGTACCTCTGCTGCAGCAATCTCCAGGTTTTTAAAACATTGAAAATTCTTCATTTAATTTGTTGTATGCATCTGGGTATCATTGTAATCCATAGAGAAGTTGAATAAAGGATACTGGCATTGATATTGTTGCATTTCCAGAGCTATTTGATTTTTAGTAAATTTATTTCCATTTATTATCAAAATCGTACCTCTTCATTATTGCATCAAAAACACAAAAAAATTGCAAAAACCTAAAAACGTCAGAAAAACTCAAAACTACAGTCAGATTCAGTGTTAGGGGATTTCTACATTCTATTACTTGCTTGCATTAACAAGAAGAAAAGATTACAATATATAACAGTTACAGAGCATTGTAGACATTTATGAGTCTAGCTACTTCAGCTACCTACAACTGTAGACATTTAAGATGTCTAACAACTTCACCTACTCACTATAGAAGACAAGATATAAAGAAAACTAAACTAACTAATTACATCATATTATTGACTATTAACTATAGAGATATATTATTCTAACACAGTCACTTGGACAAGCAAGAAGTAGCAGGCAATAGCTCTTTCCTCAACCGAAGCAGAGTATTAGGTAATAGTTAAGGCAACATGTGAGGTAGTATGGCTTCGAATGTCTCAAGCAGGACCTTCACCCTTGTTTTGTGATAATCAAGGGTTTCTCAAACTTTTGCTAAGAATCCAGTCTTCCACGAGCGAACCAAGCACGTTGAGCGTCATCGTCACTTCATTAGACAACTTGTTGAAGATGGATCTGCAATGTTGCAGTATGTTTCAATTGATGATCAAATTGCGGACATTCTCACCAAGTATCTCAATCTAGATAAATTTGTAAAATTTCGGGATAAGCATGGTGTAGTTAGTAGGATGACCATTAAGGGAGGGTATTAAAGTACTCTTGTATTATTTAATGGTCATCTTAGCCTTTAGTTAGTCAGTGGTTTGCTTCAGTTAGCTTTTAGTAACTTTCAATTATTTGCTTTGCCTTTTGTTAACGATTGTTTCCTTTTAGAAACATCGTCCTATGTTGTATTATTTAAGGAGTATTCCTCTCCTTTTTAAATAATGAATATTGAACATCAATTATCATTTCAAGAACATGCAAATGCAAAAATCAGAGTGCTTTGAAGAATTATGCTCTTTTAAAATAAAATTAATTGCTTTAATTTTTTTTTTTCAAAATTTGACAAATAAATGCAGATAATTAAAAATAGGATTAATGAATGGACTTTGTACTTGATGCAGAAAAACAACAGGATGCAGCTATGGCCATGTAATAACATTTTAGCTGCAAGATAGCTATGGAATATTATAAAATCCATGTTGCAATTTTGCTTAAATGCGATGCTAGCCAATATGCAGTTTATGCCCTTTCTATTCAAATCACCATGTCCGTTGTGCAACATTGAAGCTTCTCTTTTTTCCAAGAAAAATACTTAGATCCTCAAAGTTGCATTCTTAAATACACTTTTCAGAAACACTTATATTTGAGGACCTGAATTCTGGTTGGATATAACATTCCACTTGTAATTTTGTATTTCTATTGCCTATTTTAGCTATTGGAAGTATACTAATACTATAATACTTAAATTGAATCAACCTACGCTGTATTTATTCTTGTTGAACTCTGCTGTATCGATACTTTTGGTTCTTTGTGCTGACTTTATTTCTTCTTGCAATTTCATTTGTTTATCATAAAATCCATAAATTCTTTATGGTAATAGACCTTTTGCATTTGAAGCGTTTTGCTCATTCCTGAAGTCAAAAATCTAGATATTTATTTAATAAATAAATGAAGGGAACAAAGCTACAAATTGTCCTTTTGATATTTTAATTTTAATTTAGTAGTAGATTTGTTGGCTTGGATACTGATTTAACTTGTAAATTCTCTGTCTCATGTAGGGGGTTCAAATCAACTTGAGTATGCCAAAGGCATAAACACTTTGGAGCAGTTATTAGAAGCAAAGGTGTTAATATTTGCATCCCAAGTTTACTACAAATTGTTGTAAAACTTTGTAGGACTTTCATTACTTATATAATTGTGTTTGAGTTACATAGATTTACCATTTATGTTGTGACCTTGTTTACCACAGGTTGATCATTTGTTCATTATGATATCTGTGATAAGGGTTGATGCAGGTATATACGGTTGGGGACAGGTCAGAGATTGAATCACTTGTGCCTTCTCCGGAAATGATGGTCTGTTATTATGATAATAAACATCATCTGGATGATGTGTCTGTTACATCTTGCAGGAACAAACTTGATAAATACAGAACCCAGGTGCTAAAATGCTTATTGGAACTTGATGACTATTTGTGTTACTTGCTTCATTAATTGTTTGTTATATTGGTTTTGCTGCATGTTACAGTAATGATGGATTCTATGTGATTTGATCTGTGATTGCAGCATATTTCTCAGGTATTTAGTTGTTGCTCTGGGGAAAATGCGGAGATACACAAACATGATTTTAATGGAAGTGGAAAGAAAACTCGAAGCATCTACAAGTCATATCTTGAAGTGATGTACTGTTTGGGTGAAATTGGCCTTTGGGGTGCAAAACAGGTGCATCATTTCTACTTTTAAATATTAACTTCAGCTTTGCATTATACAAATTATATTTTCATGTAGCATTCACGAGTAAGTATTGCTCTTGCTTAATTGTGGCACTTTTGGAACCATTCTCAGCTTGTTGTAAAGTGGCATTCTTCTAATAGAATTTGTTCATGCATGTATTTGGTCACAGAAATTTGGGTGTGTTCTTGAAGACTTTGAGGAATGTAATTTTCTGCTTTTTTTTTTTTGATTTTTCAACCCATGCTTGAACACTTAGCACTGGAAAAGGGCCTACTTCTGCATGTTAATTAATTATAGCCAGAGTTTGTTCTCTTTTCAAAGAATGTAAAAATTAGTATGTTCTCATCAGATTGGTCATTTAGCATACTTTACATTAATTTGTGGTCTTGTATTTATAGGCTTTTCTTGTTACATTACTTTTCAATGCATGCTTAGACTTTTCTGATCATATCCTTTTCTCTTTAATGGGATGAGGTTGGTACATTTGTTCTGACAAACATTCTGATGCTTGGCTTTCATTTCCAATGTTTTTGAGAGCATAATTTGTAGTTTCTGGTTGTTCTGTTATATATTTCTTCTGAATGCAATTTTGGTGTATAATCTTCTAATTTTGAATGACATTCTTTGTGCAATGGCTACATGGTATGCACTTTAAATTTGTTTTTGAGTTTCCAAATAGAAGTTTGCATGATTGTCAATTTATACTAAATGATTTGAGCAGAGGATGGAGCCAGATGAAAACTCAAACACTGGTCTTGCATACTTAACGCATAAAAACAACTGTACCCATTTTTCTGATTACAGTGACATCACAGTATAAGACTGAGACTGACAACATGAATTTCAACTACTGATTATAATGATCTCAGTGTTGACATAAAATTACAAAATATAGTCATTTGCTTCCTATATGTGGGTAAATAATCTCTTTCTGTTCTAGATGGGAAGTCTGATACTCAAGTGTGTTAGCATTTTAATTTTTTCTGCAAGACAACTAAAAATGGAACAATGTGTGAGTATAAGCCTCAATTCAAATTTGGAGGAGAAGCTACCTGAGACCTAAACTAAACCTAAACCTAAGTTAACTGACCCTAGACACCAAACCATAGACTATATATACAAATATCAACACTATTCAGAGTATATTAGATTTGAGATGAAGAAAACATTATTTCACACCTCTTGGAGGTCTGAAAACACTGCTGTCACAGGTCTGATATGCTACAGTAGGTCTGAAACACCCTGGACAGCAAGCATAATCATGGCACAGCCCCCAAGAACATCACCCCAAAACAGCAAGCAACTCCCCCAAACAGATATCAACGCAAATAGTGGGATGAACACGACTAAACAACTCCCAAACAGCAGTAAGAAGAAAGTGAAAGCTCCCTTCACCCTTATGTTCCCCTAGGGCCAAGATGTATGGCCAGCAAGAGGGGGGATCCCCTCTAGAAAATCTGAGACTCACTGAAAAATCCTTCAAATTGGAGCATAGGGTCGCCCAAGGTGGAGTAAAAGATTGGTTCAACACCCAGAATCAGGTTTGCAATATTTCTCACAGCTGTTCATAAACGTGGTACAGCCTAGGTGTAGGAAATAGGAATGAACAGCAAGGAGCGACTCCGAAAAATCTCCTCCAATCACTCCAAAAACTCCGCAAGATCAGTTAACACACCAAAATACAAAGCTAGAAAACATTATATGAAGCCAAAACTGAAAGCAAATCGAAAACCATCACCAATAAGCTCAATGGTGACCCTTGCAATGGAGCCACACCCATATCCAGCTAGGGAGCATCTTGCAACTCCAAAATTAGAGCTAACCTTGAGGGTTTTCATCCTCAAAGCCCTAGGATTGTGACACCAATTCGGCAGCGCTTCATTATCTTCAAATTGCATGGTGAAAATTAGAACAAGAAGTGAGCTTTTATAGAGATTAGGGCTCCAAAAATTGAATTGCTTTTTCCCTCCAAATGGGACACCCAACTCCAAAAGCAAATTAATTTATTTTAATTTCAATAACCTTCTCATCTAGGCATTCAAATACAAACTCCCCTTTTTAAAACAACTTAAAAGTCATCTAGGTGTAGTGTACAAGGGGGACTTAATTGAACCTTTTTATAACTTAAGTCATAATATTGATTTTTGAGGACTTAAGTGCAGGTTGATAAATAATATGCCAAAATTATCAGAACTCACCACTGAAACTACCAACCTTGCCAGAACTGGAAACCTTGCACTGAATTGTTGCCAGGACCAACTGCCCAAAATAGCACTTACTAAAATAGCAAATTGCTAAAAATGGTAAGTGTGTCCAAACTCCATATAAGCCCAAACCGAGGTCCACTTAAACTTACTAAAAATAGTAAGTGCTAAAATAGACATTGCTAAAAATAGCAATTACTGCCCACCAAGGATCTCAGAATACCCAGAAAAACCCAAAGAACAATTTGGGATTCTCGGCAAATGCACTCTGAAAGTGCTGACAAGAATCCTCCAAGAATGTTGGAATCCCTCAAATTCCTTCGTTTAGTCTATGAGACTCTGGAAATAGGCTAATGGTCATTGATAGGCTTAGGACTGAAAAGGGGACATCACATTGTTATGCTTTGGTAGTGTTTTGCAATATTTTTTTGTCCAAACTTTGCCCATTTTTCTCATCGGTATTGTTGGCAGCATGAAACTATTAGTACAGGATCTTGAGATGAGTTTGGCATAAGAGTAGGAGTGAGAAGGGTCGAGGCACGTGTAGCAATCTAAACAAGGCTTGCACATTTTCCATGTCAAGATGTTTTCCCCTCATAGTTGCAACAAATGCTTAGATCGACATGCTGATTTCTGTCCTAAATCGATCTTTTTTTTTTTTATAAAAATGGCCAGCTCAAACTAAACCAGAGAATAATTGGCAAAATAGTTGAAAAACAGGTACATCATGAAGCCAAAAGAAGAATCCAAGGAATGCATAGTGCAAGGAATCATAGACATAGCATGTGGAGGCTTTGGAGGTCCTTTTGCAAGAGCTTTGTGGGGTTCAGAAGAAAAAATTGAAACTTCTTGAACTTCTACTTAAAAGTGGGTCAAAATCTTGGGACATCAATATCAAAGGTTCTTCTTTTGTGTTTCTTAAAACAGCTAGAGCCTGCATGGATTGTTACACGCATTGGGGTAGCCCTTAGAGGTGCTACTTCTGATCAGGTCTCGACACTAGTGTGAAATGGGGAGAAATTGTTGGTCTGATTTTAAGGGAATCTCTGCAATAAAGTTTTCCAAAATATTTCATGATTTCTTTTTCTGTAATGAAATTTATGTGACAAATGTGCATGCATGTGTGTTAGTTTGTAATTTTTGTGCATTCATGGTGAAAGATTAGTTAAAATTGCGTCAAAATTGGGTGCTTTAATGAAATTTTGCAATTTCAAGTGATTTAGTTTTCTTAGAAGAGTGCACTAGCTTTGTGCCTCTATGATGTAATCTGGTTAAGCAAAGTTTTGGTTAGTTTTTCAAATTGATTCATTAATGCATGTTATCATTCCAACATAGTTTCAAAATTAGGATTCTTTTCTTTCCCTTGTCTCTTTTGATATTTTTTATAAGTTGTTTCAAATTAGGGAAAATAACGGTAACACATTGAAAATTAGCTATCTTATATGGTTTCCAGAATTTAGAGTATATTAGATTTGAGATCAAGAAAACATAATTTTAGGGTTTTGAATTGTATTAAATTGCTTTATCGTCAAAACCTAACCCTAAAAGTGCAGGTTTCAGAAAACAACCATATCAATCCCTTTGTGAAAACAACAAAACAATGAACAACTGTGTGAACCAGAGAGTCAAGACTTGACAAGCAGAACCTTGGGGTAGTCATCTTCCATTCAAAGAGTTGATTTCCTTTCAAAGGGATGTAAGTTCATATGAATTTGCATCTATATTGCGGGTGTGTCAAAACACCCATCAACAGTTACAACCTAGATAATTAAAACAACATCAATACAAAGCTTAGCACTTATTATTTTTTGTTCTCAATCTAATCAACAAAATTACTAACATAGATGAATCAGTGTGAATAATAGTTGGTAGCATAAGTGTAGCATCAACAGTTACAACCTAGATAAATAAAACAACATTAATACAAAGCTTAACACTTATTATTTTTGTTCTCAATCTAATCAATGAAATTACTAACATAGATGAACAGGTGTGAATAATAATTGGTAGCATAAGTGTAGCATCAATCATTACGCTTGAATGTCTTGTGGTCAAAGCACTTATAAGTTATGATAGACATTGATTTTAGGGATTTAAAATTTTAAAATAATAACTAGTTATCCCTAAAATTCAATGTTTTTAAGGTATTGCTAAAATAGCAATATTCTACATGAGGACAATGGTGACTTTCCATACTATTGGGGCTCCAATGGTGACATTCTATGGCATTGAAATTTGCATGAAACCCTACCACAACACCAAAAATAGAGCCAACTCTTGCTAGAAAATAACTATGGCATGTTGTTTGTGTAGGATGGGGATTGTACTTTGCATAAATAGGAAAGATCTCAAGTTTTAGTGCTTTAAAACACTTTTTCTTTCAAAATATGATCTTCTATAGATATGTGTTACTTCTACATTTCTGATTTTCTTATTTAAGGAATTGTGTTGTAATACAAGTGATGCTGGAAAAAAGTTGTTGGCAGATGGTTAACACTCCCCTTGACATTCGTGACAAGGGACTAACTGCCTCCCATGTGATTGATGTCTCTACCATTTGCATTGGGCATTGATAGATCTATCTTTTGACGCAACGACAAACGTGGGCCAACAATTGGTATCAGAGTGTTGGGTCACGGGTTCGAGTCTCGTCAAGTAATGCTGAGGGGGAGATTGTTGGCAGATGGTCAGTGCTCCCCTCAGGATTTGTGACAAGGGACTAACTGCTTCTTGTGCGATCCATGTCTCTACCATTTGTATTGGGCATTGATAGATCAATCTTTTGATGCAATGACAAACGTGGGCCAACAAAAGTTGCATAAGCACAAATTTAGTGTTTTTGCCATGTTAGAAGAATCTGGTCATGCAAATTATAACTTATTGGTATGGTAATATCTAGTTGGGGGTGCAACTTATACTTTTTCCTAGTTAATGAATCCTCATTGTATGATTTTAAGGTCTTGGCTTGGCACGAAGGGGTCAAGGGTATGATTCTTTACTTATCGCCATGGCAAAGTCATGTCTTGGGCATGACATAGGAGAAGCAAGATGGAAAAACCATGTTGGGTATGTGAGTTGCCACATCTTGTTGGGTGAACACTCTAATTTCATGCGAAATCCTCATTTGAATTGAGAAAACCTCCCATGGTCATGCAAATTCATTAGTTTAACCAAGCAAAGGTCTCCTTAGGGCCCAAACTATAACTTAGCTACTTTTGCATTTGAGTTTAATTGGGACATGAAGGTTTCATTACCTTTTTAGGCGTAAATCTCTACAAAACATAAGTCTCTACCATCTTTGAACCTTCACTCTACCCTGGGTGCTTATTGATCATATGATTTTGCCTTTGGTTTTATTTTTCTTTTTGCTGCATTTTTATTGTTTTCATTGCACTTTGCCTTTTGGAAATTCACCATTTGCTTAAGACCATTGGACACTAAGTATGCCTTCGTCCATTGGTGAAGAGTTGTACATGTAGATGTAGATTTGTAGGTGGTTGGTGGCTCTTGTAGATGCAACATGTCTTAGTTTCTAGGGGAGCTATTTATGCCAAAGTATGTCTTGGTTAACATGTAAGTGGTGTACTTGTGGATGGTGAGTATGTTTCAATTCAGAGGCATTGTTGGATAGTTAGCACAACCATTGATATGTTTGGTTTGGTGTGCTTTGGGTGAGTTAGGAGATTTGGTGGAGCCATTTCATTAGATTTCCGTATGGGTTTGTTGTGTTCAAAACATAGTTACAAGACTTGCCTAGATTTGCTTGGTCTTACTCGGATTCCTGGAGTCTCGAGATGAACTAGTCAAACAAGGCCTAGAGATTTGGGAATTGAGTACTTGATGAGTTTGGTTAGACTTTCTAGACTCATTCGATCTTGTTTGGAATATTTGGCCATGACAGTTATGGGGCTGTGTGGTGTTAGCTTTAATCTTCAAGAGTTTTTTGCAATCACTTGAATTTTAGTTCTTCCTAATCACCAAGTTCTTGATGTGGGCAAGGTGAGCACATATAGAGACTAGAATGAGGACAATGGAATTAAATTGAAAGATATTGGTGGATAGTTGGCCAATTTACAATAGAAGCAAAGTCATAAAATTGATCAAGCCAGAATGGCTGATAATTATTTGTAAATTCTGATCGAACCAAACTAGCTGAATGCAAGTGAAATTATGTCAATACCAAAATGACAGACTTAATCACTCAATTTTGATACATACCACACATGGCAAAAATATATTGAAAAATAAAGAAATGATCCAATAGATAAATTGACTAGGATCTTTACAATGAAAGCATGGATTCGATGGTGAACCGTCCAACATCTTACAATATTAAATGTTACTTCTAATTGATGATAAATTGTCTGTCATGTCCCCGGACAAATTGAATTGATTTCGGAGGGAAAAATATAAACATGTTTTTAAACACTATTTAATAATTAAATATAATTATTTTCTAGTTGCTCAATTTTGCTTTCTAGTGCCTCAATATCAATAACCGAGTTTTTAAATTCTAATTATTAAAAATAATATTTAAATTTATTATAGTATTTGGCCAACCTCTTTGGAAGGCGCTAAGTATAATATTTGAATTTCATGTATTGGTCGACTTCCTAGAGTTGGTGAATTTAGTATTTATTGAGGTTTGTTGTTTGTGTTTTGGATCATCGAATAATGACATGGAGCTTGGACTGCATAGATGGAAAATGATTTGGTAGGATGAAAACCCTTCCAAATTCGTGTCCCACTAATTCTCACTCTAATAAAGTATTTTGGATACCATAGGGCGAACACAAGAAGACTAAGCATAGAGGACGCGATTTACAAACGATAGTGTGGCCGAGCCCTACTGGCTCTAGCCACAAACTTGCCCAATACCTTTGCGTAGGGATTGACGGGTTCATTCTGCCACATTATCAATTTCAACCCGCGAGACTTAATCTCCAGTGCCACACCATAAGCAGCTATGCGTCAATACAATGGTCTATTCGATCCTCATATCTTCATGGCCTAGGCGCAATTCATAGTCGGAGTTCACAGATTGATACAAGGCGACCACTCCCGTCAGTTTTTGTCAGCGCCTTCATTCTTACTTAGCGGGATTAGACAGGGTATTAATAGCACGTCATTCACACAACGATAAATACGATTTGAATCTACAGGTGACTATTGCACTCTCACATCACTCATGCCCTTGGCGGGAGGTATCGTGGACATCCAGAGGCCTTCGTTTGAAGTGATTGGCATATGAATATTTTCAGGGAGAGTCAAGCCATTACCAACCAGTTGCACACACATCATCTGGACATATCTGCTGAGAACGTTGGATGCTACTGGGACTGCATTCATCACTAGATCAGGGAATTCATTCGCTCTATGTTAAGTACGCCAACATCAGGAGTTTTGTATATGTGCTGAAGACAATTCTTAGAGGTTTCATGTGATCATTTCATTAAATCAGTGTAATCGAATTCCTTGTTGGCATTGCAAATCTTTATCTTAATTCAGTCTTTGGTTTCATGGTTAATAATTCTGTGTCTATTGCTAAGTTGTGAATCTGTGATATCCTTGTAATTCTGAGTTTCCTGCTTGGCACCTGTTGTGACCTTTTCACAAATCACCCCATTGCAAATAGGGACCCCCTAATTTTTGCTTCGTTCGGGTCTTTTGGCTTGATTTTGGTTGGTTTTTCCCGCTGTCTCTCTCTTTGCTGCTTGTCTTTCTGGGGATGTGCCGTCTTTGAGCTTAAACTTGAAGTTTTGGCTAAGTCTGTAGAATTAGGGTTTGCCCTCTTCATGTCAGTTTGAGGTCAAATTGAGTTGGCTAATGGAATTTTGACTGTTACACTGTGCTTAGAGCACCTTAAGTTGCTTGCCATCAAATTATGAGCTGAATTTGACAACTTGCTATTTTTAGCAGTCTGGGCTTCAGAGCCATTTTCAGGGTTTGCATGTGAAGTTTTTTGATGCATGTCTGGAGAATATTTCTGGGTTTTCCGAGACCTACACAATGATATAACATGCAAGATGAGATGATAACTTTGAGCAGTCTTGACTTTAGAGGCTATTTTAAGGGTTTGCATGTTGGAGTCTTCAATACATGTCTGGATATTCTTTGTGGGTTTTTTAGGAGCTTCGCAGTGATGTAACATGCAAACCAGGATCAAGACCTTTTTGCAGAGTTGTCTTCGAGAGAAAATTTTAGGGTTTGCATGTAGGATTTTTCGATGCATGTTAGGTTAATCTTTATGGGTTTTTCAAGAACTACACAACGAGGTAACATGCAAGTAGAGTTGATCCCTTTTCAGGAACTTACTATTTTTTGTCAGTGCCCGTATGCAGTCCAGTTTGTTGGGTTTTTTTGGGTTTTGTGAGATCTTTTGGGCTGTGTGACATGCAAACTCATCCGACAGCTGATTGGTCACTTTTTTAGACACTTACTATTTTTAGTAGGATCACTCCGGCTGCTGCCCAACAGTTCAACATCATGAGCATAGCGACATGCAACAGAAACGGGGTCAAATGGAGATCTTTTGAGCTACATGCAAGTCAGATTAGGGTTTCCAACTTCGGAACCCAAAATGAGGGATAAAATGCTATAATCTCCAAAAACTGATGTATCCCATTGCGATCAATATCTTTTAAGGAATCCATTGGTAAAATTTGAAGGCAATCTGAGCATTTACTATTTATAGTAAGTCACTTTTGAAATAGGCTATAAATAGCAGGTCAGCGCGAGGCACCAGTATGAAAAGTCAGTCAACCCACGAGGACCCCATGAAGCAAATTTCACATCAAACAGAGCTGCAGAAGTTCAAAAATCAAGCAATTGCTATAAATAGTAAGTCACCTCCAGAAACAGGCTAAAAATAGCAGGCCAACACAGATGCCAAGTGTGAACATGACAGTTACCTCACGAGAGTCAGGGTCAGCCAAAATCAAGTCTTGAAAATATTGAGAATCCATGGAGATCACAAGAGCACTGAAACTTTCTAAAAATAGAAAGCTAGGTAGGAGGCATGAAAATTTTCAAACTCTCAAATGCGCCCAACTTGAAGCAGGTTGGAGGAAGAACTTGCGAAGGCATTGGAATTCCTGCAGGACCCCTCAAATGTGCCCTGCCTTGAGATGAAGCTTGAAAAGTTGCTAAGTCTTGTGAAATTCCTGTAGGACCCCTCAAATGTGCCCTGCCTTGAGATGAAGCT
>VDFB02086081.1:126282297-126448388 GCA_007258455.2 Sequoia sempervirens | reverse complement strand
TATTTTATTTTTTCATCATTTAAGTTTGAAAGTGGCTTTATTTGGAATGGGTTTGAAGAATAATGTGGTTGTTATTAATATAGGTATTTTTTTTTATAAAGGAAAAAATGGGTTAAGCCATCAGAGTACCCAAAAAAAGGAAGGCTGCTAAACAGAAAAAACAAAAAAGGATTAATATAGGTATGTTATTCTCTTCCATTTATCAAGAATTAAATATTCAACTGTATTTCTAATTCTTATGTTCATTTAGAAATTATAATTTGAAGACTTTATAATAACCGTCTCTTCAAAAATATTTCATTATCCTCTCCATTTCTGGATAATGCTCAAGAAGAACAAGATTTCCTTCCAACTAAAACAATTTAATTACCAATTGTTAACTCTAAATGTACCAACACATTGTTAACCAAAAAATATGAAACAAATAAACAACAAATTTACATGATGTACAGCCTTAAAAATTGCTATAATAATAATTGATACTAAAATTGTTAGTATGTAGATTTCTGGAAAAAACTGTGTGGAAATTTTTACATCAACATTTCGGATCATACTCCTTGATCCATCATCAGGATGATGAGCACACAGTTATTAATCTGAAATTCGCGACATTTTTCCACAAATCTACATACTAACTATCATGGACTGTGGAAACAAAATGTGTTATTAACTAAAATTGGTTATAATTACAATGAAAATATAATTACACTGTTGTATATGTTGTTTGCTACTGGCACTTACACTAATAGATGGTGACCTGAGCAGCTTAGATTGATGATTAGCCACCATAAACAAGTACAGATTACAACCTTTTAACACTCATTAGAAGTTTTATGTCTGCGTTCACAGGCTTATGAGGATAATTTATGTGGGTCCTAAAATGTCACAAAAGAAATTACCATAAAACACTAGCGATGGATAAATCTAAGGCATTTGTGGTGGCATAATAAGAATCAAATTAATAAACTGAAGAATGCAAATGCAAAAAATTAGAGGAAATGTAAGTGATTCCATATGATGTCATGAAACACAGAAATTCGGTCGTTAAATTTTAAGAGAATAGTTGAATTCGTACACCCTATGGAGTATCGCAAACAATTAGCCAAGCATTTTTTGCGTTGTGATCCACAACCTGTGCAGACTCAAGGGGCCACCTTTCCTTGTGTCGATATCACACCCACGTGCACACTACACTAACACTATAAATTCAATGAAACTTCCTCTCAAATTCATTGCGAGTGATGGGGTATAGGCACTTGGAGCACTGTGAAATGCGCTCCAAGTTTTTTGGAATAAATCTCCATCTTACACGTTCGAAATATATATCAGAGACTACAGAGCAGAAACTAGAGAGGAATCATAACAAGTTCACTTCGAAAATGATGTAATGCTGAGAAGCTAATTTCAGCCAGTAGTGTTGTCTGTTTGTTTCTGGGGAAATATAAGTAACGTTCTGTTCCACGATTCCGTCAATTAAAGCCACATGGCCATCAAAATCCAAAATGAAGAGTCTCATCCAATCAGAGACGTACGTGGTCCTCTGATTAATGACGTAGGGCGGTTATATAGAAACTCCAAATACATCTCAGGCAAAAATCTTAAAGCAGATTTGCATTTGTTATATCAACGTTTTTTACTATTTACTTTATCATTTGATAATGACATTATTTTGTATGTATGTTTTTAGTCAATGCAATTAGTGTACTGGATTTGATTTTTTTTTCTTTAAATAATACATCCATTCAATTAAAATAGAGCTTGCCAATAATGGTAATTTAGAGAATTGATTGTTTCTTATTTTATTGTATCTATGTAATCAATCATTATTTACTTTTTTAATGATATATTTGTATCGTACACATTTAATAATGCATTTGTATGGTCTATTCAGTTTGAATATAACACATTAAATACTACATTTTTATAATAGTGAGCTTATAAAATGATAAAATTTAGGCGAAAACCAAAGATAATGAAAAGAAAATTTAGTGACATGGTCATGATGGTTTTCTTGAAACTTTTACAATTTAACTTAACCTAGCATAAAATATTGTGGAAAACATATTTTCTACAGTAACATACATTTACTTTAAACTAATTTTAAAAATAACATTCAAACTTTAATTCTAACATGCTTAATTTTTCATACAAGAGTAGTTTCAAATATGTAATGGTTTTCCAAAAATAAAAATATATTATTCTAACCACAAATTGCTTTAAACCAACATTTTCTACATTTCACTGACAATAATCCTATGATCTACTGTTTTAAAATCGTCTTGATTGTTTCTTTTGAAATGAATTGAAATTTAATTTGCATTGAAACAAGAGACAAGAATTCATACTTAAATGCAAAGTGGGAACTATTTTTTAACAGCTACCTTTTAGCTTATTAATACAATTGAAAACTGAAGCAACAAAAATCATAGTAAAAATTTTCATGCTTGATTTTAAAATACTTATGTTTTCATCAAGCTTGCATGTACACAACTTGATTAGAATTAGAGATTCTCTACCTAGTGTCAAAAGGAGACAAATATTAAGAACCCATTAGACTAGCCATAACATCTATGCTGAGGGGATTAGTGAAAACCATAAGAACCAGATCTAAAATGGGCTTGATTTTTATGACTATGTCAACATCCACATAGAGATGAGGCAGCTCTAGTATCAAGGAAAGGTGGCACATGAGAAACAGTACATAGATCATTAGCTCAATACACAATATGAGTCAACAAGTGGGAAACTCCAAAGCCACTTTATCAACATGAACTTAGAATTTGTAACATGATATTACTCTTGAGAGAATTGGTGAACATAAAATGAATAATTCTGATTAGTCTAATTAAAAGAACATATGATTGAGCATTAAAATTTAAATACAATATTTAAAAAATAAAATATATAAATAGATTTACAAATAAACTAGACTAATATCATCATAAAAACAAATGATAAAAAAAGTAAAAATAGATTGATTATATATTGTAAAAGTGAGTCACAGTATAATTAAAAAAATAAAATCAAATTTGAGAATTTATATTTTATACCATTTACAAGATTTCAATTATTTATTTATAAAACTATTCAAAGAGGATGCCTCTCCATATGTATTGCAGTCCAGATTTACATGTTCCCTGCTCTTGTTTGTTGTGGGGGGCTTCTCTGTTCCCTGTTATTGTCAGTCAAAGAGGCTGGGTTTGGTTGTGTTGGTTTCCCATCCTGTGCTGGGTCTGTTCTGTCCGTTCTCGTAGGCCCTTTCCCTGTTTCTTTGCGCAAATATTAATTCAAAATTATTTTTCAGGTTTGTGTTGGTTGTGGGGTTTCTGCCACTTTTGTTAGTGTTTTTGATGCCTCTTCTGTAAGCTCTGTTTCTTGTTAACCCGAGATGTTTGCATTGTATAGCTGTTCTGATTTTCATTCTTTCTTTTTTAAAGAAATCTGATTTCTCCTTTGTGTATAATAAATTTCAAGAAAAAATAACAAAATGAAATTTGTTTCTGTGTACTGTTAAATTAGTAAAATTAGAAATATGACTTCCCTCCCAGGAAGTAAAAAACGCAAATTCAGAAACATTCATATATAAAATTAAAACAGATCAAGTTTATTAAAATATATATATTTATTCGCGAAAATTTATATTTAATACAAATGTTCTTTGATAAGAAAATTGCTAGCTGTAAAATAATATTAAAACATTTTTGAAACAGTGAGAAATGCTGTGACCTCCATAATACAAATTTCAATAATATTCATCTCTTAAACTTATACATCCCATAGAGGTTCACATAACATCATTGAATCCACCTCCTCACACATGGTTGGAAGGCAAACAGGATTCTCATGTGCAAAACGCATATCCAAGAGCTCTGCTTGCGTGCCTGCCAACTGGGATTCCAGGTCAGCAATCCGTTTCTGCAGTTGATGGATTTCTCTAGTACACCCATAAACAGGGTCCTCCAATCTGGCTGTGGCTTCATACACCAAACTATTAACTGCCTCTGCTCTTTCCTCGGCTTTTACATTCTATTACAATACCACATCAAAACTATGAATTTCATTTTAACTGTTTCTACTAGTAAAGCACCTGACTAAACACAAACTAACGAGAAGGAAGTTTACTAAAACAAATCCAGCATATACTTAACAAATAGAAACCATAATTTCGATCTTTGTATAGCCTGCATGGAAAGAATCTGACTAAAACAACGGCAAGTAGTGATTGAAGTTCCAAACATAGAAAATCTTTAATACAGTATTAAAAATATTATTTCTTGTTATCATGGTCCTAAATCTCTGTTGTGAATCAAACTTAATGGCAGAGAACGCAAACATAGAAATCAGGCGTAGTTAAGTTATTTTAAGCATTTTAACAACATTGTTGATTCCGTACACTTGATGCACCACCCTAAACCTTTGAAGGTCGTCCAGAGGAAAATCAGGAGCCAGCAGACATTCAGCTGAGCATTTTTTGCGTTGGGATCGACAAGCTGCGCACGCCGTAGGAGCCATCTTTCCTCTTGCAATGCTTCAACACTCTTTATCCATGTTCCAAGACTTGTGGCTTCTATTTATTTCTACACAACTCAACACAGCCTTCATTGACTTGCAGAAGTACTTACTCGACCCATATTCAGGTGAAATTCGTTTACTCGGTTTTTTAATTCTGTATTCCAAATTGGGTTAAAATGTTCGAGCAGGCTTTCACAAGACAATAATATATTACGATGTTATTCACATGTTTGGACTGTCGTTAACATCACACTCATCTGTACATTTCCACGTGTTGCAAGATGATTTTGGTTTCTGTGTGTTGATTCTTGTTCAAACATTGTACTTGGGACCTAGGACTCTCTCGTTGCTTCGTTTCTCTTGTGTAACATTATTTTATAAATAATAATATAGATATTTATTAAAAAAATATGTATTATAAAAGTTTTCATATTTTTTATTAAGTAACTTATAAAATCTATGACCATCGATCATGTGTACATAATAATTAAACTATACACATTGAATGACGTTGATTATGTAATTTCATTACTGGTACATCACCCAAGAGTGAGGTGTGGGGAAGCGAATGCTAATGGAAGTGTGGAGTCCACCTTGCATACCCTAAAAGAGAAGGTTGACCTTAGTACTCTAGGTGATACTAGATGCATTACTTTATCGAATTCTATTATAGGCATGATATTACTACTTGCATATTAACCACTCCATAACATTATAGTATAGGGCAATTGAACAATAATATTAACACTAGTATTAATGTTTTTTAAATAATATTAATAATAGAATTTATGTACTTTTTAATACCAATCCATTTTGGTGTAAATACTATTACTTGTATTGTAATTTGAATTAGCTCCAACTTAATGATAATATAAGTTTTAATACCTATTTTGCTAACAACATTAAATCCAAATTAATGATATTATTAATGTATTTTTTTAATCTAATAATTTCATTGAATTCTACATTAGTGTGGATCTTGTGATTGATACATCTAATTTTGAACCATAATAATAATGTTATTATAGTGTATTCTCCAATTTATCCTTAACTAGTTCATTTCTAATAAACCAATAACCATTGAATGAGAATAATATTGTTTGTTTTTGAAAAGGAAAAAATAGGTTTTACAGGGACCTGAAACCGCAGAGTATAAAAAACAAAAGATAACAAAATAAGTCCAAACAAGCAGACGACTGTCCCAAAAAGGAAACGACAGCACCAAGAGACAACAAGGTCCAAAAAAAGGACCACCCAAAAAGCCAGAAACAAACACCACTGCACTACTCCAAGGTGTTCAGCAACTCCTCAGCCTCCTTTTCAACATCCTTCATATCCTGTAACCCCTGCTTGAGGATTTGAGCCGTATGTGACGAAGTCGGGGTCTTCCTCTTAGTGTTAGCCCGGGTACGAGTCGAAATCCCTTCACCAACAGATCTGTAGCATCCTCTGTCTGCATCCAAATCCACGACCAGTGAACCCTTTTGATTTTTTTTGAGCTTTTCCACCATTGCATTGATGATAATGGTGTTATTCCTGGAAATTTTGTGATTGTTGGCCACAGTGGCCCTAATATTTTGGCCTATCTTGGACATATTGCACTCAATACTAGTCAATCTTTCCTCCTGCGAATGTTGTCTTTTCCTTGGTAAGGGGGTTTCCTGTTCTTCATTCTCTTTACAACTCCAGCTAATCTTCTGCTCCAAATCCATGACCCTGTTGCTTAGATCTATATTACGGCCCTTCAAATCATAGACTTCCTTCTGGGTCCACTTGAGAACAGTGAAGAGGCCATCCGTACTTTTTTCTGCCATACTCACAATGTCCTCAGGTTTGAGCTTATTCAGGGCCGAATTAAATTCATCCTGATAAGGGGAATCAATAGGGGCATTCCCAAATCTTCCAAACGCAGGGGCACTAGGGGCCGACTCCTTACTGACCATAGGTTTATCAGAAAGAATTTCCATGGAATTCCCAGAATACGAGACAAGTTTCATAACAGAGGTACCTTTAAAACCAGAGACCAAACCCGGAGTAGGGCAGCCAGGAGACAGCTGGGGATTAAGACAGGGCAGCGAGGCAAAACCTGGACTAGGGCACTCATGCAAAGGCTGCAACTTAGGACATGATGGCGGAGCAGAATCCTTAAGGGCATTCTGACAAGACAGGGACAGGGGAGAATTGGTATTAGGAGCAATAGGGGCACAAGCAGGGGGGCCTGGGCGTCATTCTCCCTACTACTTTCTGTATCCTCATCATCCAATTCTCCAATATCAACAATTTTAGGCAAAGTAGGTAAATTTTGATAATGCTCAAATATGAGCCTGACAAGACCAGGGTGAATAATAGCAGTCCTCCTAGGGTTTCTTTCAACTTCATCAAGGAAATTCTTCAAAGAAGAGAATAAGTAAAAAGGCAGAGAGATATGAACCTTGTGACGGAAGTGGTTCAGAATGGAAAAGTGGTAACCATACACTCTGGTGAAGCGCCCGTCAACCATGATATACTCCATAATAACTCTTAAAACTTTCCTCCAGATAGATTTGATGGACTCCACATCAAAGTAGCTATTGGAAACCTTAACCAACTTAGCCTTGTCCTTGTCTTTTTTAGGAAATTTAATGACCGCTTCATCAGAGAACCGACAGTCCCGATAAAATTTCACACCCTCTGTCGAAAGACCAGTTATCTCACCGATTAAATCCTCGTTCAGCTTAACATTCCTGCCAAACAATACAATCTCACATATTTTCCATTTTTTTACAAAATAGTCCAGCATCCCTTCGTCAGTACCATGGAGCTTTTCCAAATACGGGACTAAGCCTCCCTTTTCAATTCTTTCCTAGGCTTTGTCGTTCTTTCTATGCTCCTGAAAACTGCTCGGCTCCACATGTTTTCTTTCTCCCCCCATTTTCAAAGCTCTGTTAAACAACACCCTACAGTTGCTCTAGGTCTCGTTTAGGCATATTTTATCAAACACCCAGAAAGCGTGCCAGAGACACTTCTTGAAAAAGAAAATGATGTCGGTCCCATCAAATCTAATGAAATTGACGTACCTAATCTTTATCCGCTTCATCATGACAAAGAAAAACTTCTCTTCCATGCACTGAATCATAATAAATTAGCGCTTTCACTTCAGGATGGAGGTAGTCATTCTTCCTCCACGTGTTTTCCCTGCCCTTCTTAACCCCTTCATTGGTGAAGTAATCAGCCACCTTATTGGCTTCTCTATAGGCGTGGGACACTTTCACTTTATCAAATTTACTTAATAAGATTTTTGTATCTTCGATCCACTTTTTGATGGTCCACGAGGGAGGGGTAAGCCCAAGAATGCAATTTATTATATTCATTGAATCACCCTCCAACCAAAGAAATTTTGTGTTCATCTTGAAAGCTAAGCTAACTGCATGATAAGCCCCTACAGCTTCCGCAACATGATTAGTTTGGGTGCCGATGTCCATAGCAAAAGCCGCAATAAAAGCGGATAATATTGTTTGTTAATAGTATATTATAGTTTGATTAGCCCAATCATCTTAATGGTAACAAGATTATCAATATTAATATGACTCTTAATATTAATATTTTTAGTCACAATAAATTCTAACATTGTCTAATTATAATACGAGATAATACCCAAAGAATTAATAGTTTATTGAGTTATTATTGGATACAAATATTAATATTAAGACATCTATCATCATTATTATTATTTTTATTTTATTTTATTAATAACACCATTATTACTATAGATCTGCTAATGATCAACAATATTGATATGTCAATAGTTATTAATAGTGACTATCTCAATTCTTTATAATTTCAATTCAACCTAGTATCAAATTAATAAATAGGCACTTACATAAATAATTAATTGAAAATGATAAATAACCTTTCTATTATCCCTTGATATCTACTTATGCTACTTTTGATATTAATTTAAGGAAGTGTGAACTTAATGTTTTATGGTGTTTACACAGGTAACAACCGACCTAGTGTTAACACTACATGAAAAGTTTATGAAAGCGTGTTGAGATATGTTAGGATTTATTTGGGTCCTAATAAAGGATTTATATGGGTCACTTTCTTTCCTATCCACTACAACAATGTTTAGGTGCCAACCTAATTTGAAATTTTAAATGTAACAAATAGTTGTTGACCTTGGAGAAGGTTTTCAAGGAGGAAGTTGATGTAAATAAGAGTGGTATTGTTGTAATATGGATGAGACAGGAAACAAAAATGCGAGTGATAAATATGATACGAATTTAACGAAAGCAGTGCAAATTTCAAACTATTGAATCCCTAAAGGCAGAGAGCTGAAGGTGTTTGAAATATTTCATACAAGACTACAAGATTGTTGGAGCATTTGTAGTGAATTTTCTATTGCATTAAGAATTTTTTCTCTGTGTAACATTTCTCTTCTATTTTCTTTATTTATTTTTGTAGTAGTGAGCCCTGGTTTTGAGCCTTTTTTGACAATGTGTCCTATTCTGATAGTGAGCCCTTGTACTAGTTTTGCAACTACTTATATTGTTAGCTAATCCTCACTATGGTTTTTCCCTCATTAGGTTTTCCACATAAATATAGTGTTCTATTGTGTATGGTGTTATTTTAGTTTCTATTATCTACATTTAATGATTCATCACTTTAACAGAATAAGGATTTAATGGATGCTTGTAGATCTGGTTATTGTTGAGAGTTTTGATGTTTTAATTTTCTACAACTGATTCACCCCCCTCTTATTTTCTTGTTCATTCAACAATTGGTATAAAAGAAAGGTTCCTTTGAGAAGGTCTTAATTGTTTGAGGTAGATCCAAGATGGAAAAATAGATTGATTTCCCTAGATTTGATGGAAGAGACTATGCATTTTGGAAGACGAAGATGGAAGGATATCTGGCATCTGATGGATTTGAGATTGAAAAGGCAATAAATACTCCATATGTTGAACCTCTTAATGGTACAAGCAAAAATAGTGAGATCAAGGCACATGAGGTAAATGCTAAGGTAAGATTTATTTTGATGAACAGTCTTTCAAATTTTCAATTGGTAGAAGTTATGAATCTTAATACTACTAAAGAATTTTGAGATAATATAGAAATCCTTTATGAAGGAGATGACAAGGTTAAACAAGTAAAGTTGTAGAATCTGAAGGAGCACTTTGAGACCTTGATAATGTTTAAAGATGAAACAATTACAACCTACATGCATAGATTTCATGAGCTGGTAAGTGCTATGAGAGGTCTTGGTGCACAAGTTAAAGAACCTAGGGTGGTAAAGAAAGTTATTAGAACTATTCTTGATTCACATAGTGAAAAGGTGTCTGCTATAGAGGAAGTTGCAAATTTTAATACTTATTCTAGTGATTAGTTGATTGGTACACAAACTTCTTTTGAAATGAGAAAACTTGGTTTGAGAAATGGTACAAAAGTAGAGGCTGCTTTCAAGGCTAAAAAATTAGAAAAGTTTGAAGATTCATATGGAGAAGATCTTGATGATGTGGAAGCTAACTTTGTAAGAAGGATGAAAAAGGGCATTAGTAAGTGAAAAGGTAAACTACCCTTCAAATTTTTTTACTATGGAAAAGTAGGTCATTATGCTTCAAGACGTCTAAAAAGAGCCATGAACAATAAAAGTAAGGATAATAAAGGAAATATGATTAAAAATAATTACTATTACAAATAGGATGCTAGTATTTTTTATAATGAATCTAATTATGGAGATGTTGATGAAAATGAATGCTTGCTCTTGGCTTTAAAATATGTTTCTACTTGTACTATCTTTGAAATTTGTGTGAAGGAAAGTGTTCTAGAGAAGAAAGAAAAGATTGAAGGTACATTAGCTTTTTCTTTTCATGTTAAACAAGATAAGAACTACTGGGTTGTTGATAGTGGCTTCTCTAATCACATGAACGAAGAAAAAAGTAAGTTTTTTAAACTTGAAAAGTATGATGGAGGATTAATTAAATTTGGATATGATTTAGGAGCTAAGATTTGTGGAATATGTTCAATCAATTTATTTGGCAAGCATAATATTGAAGATGTATACTATGTTAAAGGTTTAAGGCATAAAATTTTGAGTGTTAGAAAAATGTGTAGCAAAGGATATAATATTGTGTTTAAGGATGAAAGATGTGAGATTATAAAAGGGTCCAAAATTGTGATTGCTATTGGAAAGAGGATAAATGGAAACATCTATCAGCTTAAAGGTGTTCATAGTCATTTCTTTATGTCTCATATTAATGATAGTTGGCTATGGAACTAGAGGACATGTCTCATGAATTTTAAAAATTTGGTTAGAATTAGTTTAGTTCATGAAGTGAGTGACCTACCAAGAATCACAAAGCCTGTCGGTTTTATTTATAAATATTGTCAATTTAGAAAGAAAATAAGGATAAGTTTCAAGGGAAAGGAACAATCGACTACCAAACTACTATAATTAAAACATAGAGATCTTTGTGGTCCTACAAGGGTGAGAATTATTTAAGGTGATAGGTATTTCATGATTTTGATTGATGATTATTCTAGAATAACATGGGTTACATTTCTTAAAGAGAAATCTGATGCACTAGATAGATTCGAAGAATTTAAAGCTATGGTTGAGAATAAAATGGATCTGAAAATCAAATGTTTGAGGTTTGAAAGAGGTGGAGAATTCACCTCCAATGAGTTTAACATGTTTTGTGAAGTTCATAGAATAAAAAGGTACTTGTCTGCCCCTAGAACTCCTCAGCAGAATGGAGTGGTTGAAAGAAAAAATTAGTCTACTCAAGAAATTGCTAGTACAATGATGAAAGAAGAAAACCTAATAGGAGTCTATGAGAGAGAAGCAATTCATACTACTATTTACATACTTAACAAAGTTCAAGAAAAAACTAATAGCACAAAGAATCCCTATGAGTTATGGTATGAAAGGATTCCTACTGTCAAGTACTTTAGATTATTTGGAAGAAAATGTTATATTAAAAGAGATGAGGAAAACTTAGGTAAGTTTTATGCAAGGTTTGATGAAGGTATCTTCCTTGGATATTCAACTAAAATAAATTGTTGAAAGTGCAAATGTGAAGGTTGATGAAAAATTGAAAAATTCAATTGAAGTAGATGGATATGTATTATATGAACTTGATTGCAAAAAAGAAGAAGAAAAAGCTAAAGAAAAGGAAGTGCAAAATGAACAAGAAGGTCCAGAGAAGAACCCTAAGTATGTGCAAAAGAATCATTTTGAAGAACAACTCATTGGAGAGAAGAGGAAAGGAGTAATGACAAGAAGAAAATCTGTTGAAGCTAAGGTAAATCTATATTTACTCTCTAAATTTGAAGCTAAAAGAGTGAATGAGGCATGCAAAGATGAACATTGGATGAAGGTAATGGAAGAAGAGCATATGCAAATTGAGAAAAATCAGACTTGGGAATTAGTTCCTAGACTAAAAACAAGAATGTAATTGGAACTAAATGGGTATTTAGAAGAAAATTGAATGAGAATGGAGAAGCAATGAGAAACAAGGAAAGACTTGTGTGTAATGGTTACTCACAAGTGGAAGGAATCAACTTTCAGGAAAAAAATTCTCCGCTGGCTAGGATGGAAGCTATCAAAATGTTTTTGGAACTCATAGCATACAAGGACTTTGAGGTTTATCAAATGGATCTATGAAGTATGATTTTTTGAATGGTGAGTTGGAAGAAGAGGTTTACATGGAACAATCAAAATGATTTCAGTTTTCAGATCAATAGAATATGGTTTGTAAATTAAAGAAGGAAATGTATGGATTGAAGCAAGCTCCCAAACATTGGTATGCAAGACTGGATAGCTATTTGATACAACAAGGATAAAGTAAAGGCACTAAAAATAGTAATCTTTAGTTCAGAATTGAGTAATAGAAAATCTTGATAGTGGTTGCGTATGTGGATGATATTATCTTTGGAGGAAATGAACCTATGTGTAAGAAATTTGCAGAAGAAATGTAGAAAGAGTTTGATTTGTTAATGTTTGGGGAGATGAATTTATTCCTTGGGTTACAAATCAATGAAATAGATAAAGGAATTTTCATTTCATAGTCAAATTATGTCAAAGAAATGTTGAAGAAGTTTGGAATGAAAGACTCTCTTTATCAATATGCACTCCTATTGTGACTAGTTGCAAATGTACTAAATATGATGATTTGCCTAAGAATGATAAGAGGAAATATAGATTTATGATTAGAGGATTGTTATATCTAACTTCTACTAGATCAGATATCATGCATGTAGTTTTTCTTGTGGCTAGATTTCAAGAAGATCCTAAAGAAACACATGTTGCAGCTATGAAGAGGATATTCAGAGATTTAAAAGGCACTATGAATTATGCCTTATGGTATCCTAAGAATACTGATTTCACATTAAGTGCTTATACAAATACATATTGGCTTGGTTGTGTTGATGATAGAGAGAGTACAAGTGGTGGTGCATGCTTTCTTGAATGTAGATTGGTTTCATGGTTAAGTAAGAAGCAAGATTAAATTTCTTTGTCCACTATAGAGGCTGAGTATATATTGTAGCAACATCTTGTTGAACATAAATATTATGGATGTGATATTGAAGAATATCAGAGTAGTGTATGATGAGCCTATATCTATCTTTTGTGATAATACAAAATTGCAATTAATATTTTAAACAATTAGTGATGCATTCAAGGAAAAAACATATATCAATCAAGTATCACTTTTTGAGATAGAAAGTAATGGAGAATGAGGTGAAGCTTGAATATGTAACTACAAAGGATTAGATTCCAAACACATTTACTAAGGCTCTTCCTTTAAGGATACTTTTGAGTATCTTCAAGAGAAGTTGGGGGTTATTTCCCATCCTTTGAACTAGATACATATGGAGATGCATCAATCTAGTGGATCTATGGATTCATCCCTTCTTTGGACTGATGTTGGTGGCTACCTCTCATGGGTAGTAGGTAGTATCATATAGCGTCATTGTTATATTAAGGAATGTTGTCATTGTGCAAAGTTGTTGATTAGGATGGGTGTACTCCTAACTTGGGGGAGTATTCAGAGCAAGTATCTTGGTTCAGTGTCAAAGGGTAAGAACTATAAGCACTAAATCTGCATCTACTTCAAATAAAAACAAGCATTAGTGTTGTTAGAAAATGAAGCAAACCAAATCAAGCACTCCTATGAGGTACATAATCATGCTAGATATGCAAACAAAACCATGAAATACCAAAGAAAATCAATTAAATCATATAATTTAAGAAGGATCATACCTTATCACATAGTGGGAGTGGTGCTCCTTTGATGTGAAAAGGATTCCCTTTCCCACCCCTTTGATAAGCTTCCAAAATGATGAAAAAAAAGTGATGAAGATGCTAAAATAAAAGTGCCTATAGTGCAAATGCTAATATTGTGGATGGATTGTGGATATAAGTGGCTTCTATTTGTAGGTTGAAGGGTTGAAGAATGGAGAGATGTGAAGAATGTGGGACTAAAGGAGAGCCAATGAGATTGGGACACTTGTCTCAATCCTAATGGGTGAAGTTGGAGCACATTTTGTAGAATGTGCATAGTTAATGCATATGGTTAAGGATTTGATAGGTGTAAGAGAGATTAATGCATTTGTAAGAGGCATTAAATGATTGGGGTTGAGATATTTTGGAGGGAAATTGTTTGTGCAAGAAAGTAAAATAAGTGGAGTTAATGAAGGAATATTCTCTTAGAATATGTCTTTGTGAGGGAAAATGAGATAATTAGATAATTAAAAGAATTGATTTTCATGTACAAGTGGCTGGGTTAGTCAGAGGTTGAGTTTGACCAAGGTTGAGTCAAAAGCTAGAGAATGGGTAATTAGGATTAGAAGTTAATTAATCTAGAATTAATTAACTTGGAGGAATTTATGGGTTTTGACATTTGATTTAAATAGTTTGATTTATTAAATCAAATGAGAGAACTTTAGGATAATTAAATAAATTGATTTATTTAATCAAATATGATGTGCATTAGTGAATTAATCCAATAAATTGCTCTATTTTATTAATAGAAGAAATGATGTTAATTCGAGTGTCTACATTTTCCCCTCTTTAAAGCAATGTACCGGTTGACTTGGTTCAAAGAATAACACTGGTGAGATTGAAATTCAAAAAAATTTTAATTTTTTTGGATGCCCCACTGTTTCCCCAACGAAAATAATTACGTTGGTACACTACCCCCTTGAGAGATTGGGAAAAAAATTGATTTAAGGGTTGATCTCACAATAATGAGGTGCAAGATGGATGTATGGATGGTTATGTTATGAGATGCTTAGACTAACAGATCTATATTATGGCGATGATGCAAATAAGATGGTTTTAAGATGCTTAGAATAAAAAATCTATATTATCCTAAACAACTTAAATGATAATACAATCCTTGTGAGATGGATGATGTTCCTATTATGATGATATTCCATGATTATCCAGGATGAGAATACCAACATTTTGTGAATGCAGGATGGATGCATGTCATGATAGCATGTTAATGTGAAAGAGGATAAAAGAATGAGAGGGATCAACCCTTGATTTTGAGAAGATGCAGAAGTCCAACAAGTCTATGAGTCGTGAAGACATTATTAAATGTGATGATGAATGATGATGATGTATTGCTTATCCAGGGATTGGGGATGTAAAGAGCATAACTTTCCTTATTTTTATCATACACAAACATACGATGCATCATGGTATAGAAAACTAGGATGGTGTTGTACCTAGTGAGACATACTTTGACTCAACAATCAGATAGGCATATCCTTGTTCACACCTAGCATATGAAACCTTATTAGGATGTACTTTATATATTCGAAACATCTCTGACCAAAATATAGAAAAGAAAAACCTTCCTATGTAATAGTCAACAAGACATCTAAAACACCCTCCCTACAAACCAAACAAAGTAAGCATGACCAAGGTTATATTGTAAGAATATCCAAAAAGCACAATAGACAAAAGATAATGATCAATGCTGCATTCCTTTATGTCTAAATATTTTTTAGATAGACATCCTTGAGAGGCAATGGGAATAGGCACAATAAGATAAATCAAAAGAAAAGATCAAGTAAACAAACAATCTAATGTTCTTCATACTTCTAGCCAAGACTAAACTACAGTGATGACTGATGTTGATGTCCACTGTAGGAAGGACGCATCCTAGGACATGATGATCAGATGATGGTAAGATTGGCGAGACAATAGGCTATTGATACCAAGAGTTGACCAACTTTTTTACCTACTAACCCAGTGATCCCACAATAGTGGTTTACAATTTTTGGCCAAACTAGACACTAAAATATATTTTTTAATTAAATGTTCACTTTCAGGAACCTATAGCAGCTAAACCATGAGGAATTTGAAGATGATGCAAACTAGAGTTTCGTGACATTTTTTCTATAGATTCTAAATATATTTTTTTCAAAAATTTTGGACTCAAATTGCACTTCTTTTTCCATCTCCCTCAAAAACTATTTTTTTTCAAAGAACAACATTTTTTAAAAGTGATGCTCACCATATAATGCATAACTTTTCTTCCATGAAGGATATAATTCTAATTATTTCAAATTTAGATTTGTAACTCTGATATCTAGTGCTTCCACATGGTTAGATAGGATTTTATTGAATATTTTCTCTTTAATCAAGTTTTAAAGTCAAACCAATTACAATTCGAACATAGCGTGACCGTATAACACGTAACTTTTTTTGTATGAATCGATTTTATTTTATTTTTTTTGGGTCAAGGACTCCAATATCTGGTGCACTCATATTTTTCAAATTTTTTTGATAATATTCTATTTTTCCACATGTGTAGAACAAAGAGCTTCATTTTTGGTGAAAAACCTAAATTTAATAAAACTAAAAAAACAAATAGATAATAAAACCAAAACATATTAAAATTATATTTGTTGGATAGCTCGTTCTGAGGGCTACATGATACCAGTGTGAAGTATCATCCATTTTCATTCTCAAATTGAGCTTCGAAGTGCAAAATTTTGGACATTTTTTGTGCCTGGTATAACGCATATGGTTTTTGAATAATGAAATAGATTTAATGTGTGATTAATGAATGTATTGTGTTGTTTTCCACACATGCTTTCTTTCACCTTTGTCACCTTGTGCATCGCATGTTGTTGAAGGGAGCATGAACGAGTCAAGCATAGCGGATCTCAGCCCTACAGTAAAGTCCATTTCCTACACGACGTCGAGGAAGTTGTTCTGGCGAAGACTCTCTGACCAGGTCGTTGGGAAGAAACTTTGATCATTAATCTAAGAAGAGTGGAATGCTAAATTCTCTTTGGATCATGTTGAACGGATATGCTTTCATTTATGTGAAGTCTATTCCTCAGTTTTAGGATACATTTTATGTCCACGTCTTTCTCTGTTAGTTAGTTAGTTGCTTTTCTTGTTTGAATAAGTGTTCCTCCTATTTTAGTGAGCAAGCATAGCATGTGAAAGTTAGTATGATAATGAGAAGAATAACATGTAAGATTTAGTACTATGATAAGAGATAGAGCTTTGTGTTAGTTTTCGTATGAGCAGAACAATGTATATCATTCTGAGTTTATGAATAAAAGCTGATGAAGTTTTGAGTTTAATTCTTGCATAGCTGATTGATGCTTACTAAGGGGGACCACTTAGTAAGTATCTATAGTTAGTTAGTTGCTTTTCTTGTTTGAATAAGTGTTCCTCCTATTTTAGTGAGCAAGCATAGCATGTGAAAGTTAGTATGATAATGAGAAGAATAACATGTAAGATTTAGTACTATGATAAGAGATAGAGCTTTGTGTTAGTTTTCGTATGAGCAGAACAATGTATATCATTCTGAGTTTATGAATAAAAGCTGATGAAGTTTTGAGTTTAATTCTTGCATAGCTGATTGATGCTTACTAAGGGGGACCACTTAGTAAGTATCTATAGTTAGTTTTTTATCTTTTGTTGATCATAAGTTAGATTTCATTATGGAAAGTTTCTATGCAAAATCAGTCTTATATTGTTCCTGCAGTGCTAGGAATCCATCCCTGTGTTTTTTCCTGCAGCATAGGGCCAGTTCATAGTTTGTTTCTTAAGTAACAGTTGTCATGATGTATACTTTGATTAAGTTATGCTTAAGTTAGAAAGCTTTACATTACATTCATGTAGCATAAGTAGAATTCCTTTCACACATTTATTTCTAGTAAATCATGACTAAAACTAGTTCTTAGTGCACATACAGTGCTGCTCCATTTCAAGTATACGTTCCCTGGTTTGACAAAGTAAATGAATTACCATAAGAAGATGTTAGTCGCCTGCTAGAATGACCAATTCCCAGGTTAGGATTTGCCATGAATTTTATATCCTTTTGTGGGCGCGACCATTTTTGGCGTTGTTGTCAGGGATGGTGTCAAGCTAGGAACCTGTCATTAGTCATTGTTAGTTGTAGTTTAGTCTATTATTCAAAAAAATCCTTCAAGTTACGGTTCATTCTATTGCATGCATAGAAGAAGAGACGCTCTCGGAAGATTCCTCCCTAACCTTCCATTCATTGATAACAATCCTGAACCAGCTTATAATCTATTTGAGGAAGGAGACCAAGATATCAATCTATTTGCTAAAAACCTATTTGTTAAATTGCCATTTGACCTAGCTGATGAAGAACCTGAAGAAAATCCATTTGCTCTGATCCTCCATCAAGCAAATATGGCACGAAATCCACCTAATAGACCTCCTGCTTTTGAATTCCCCATCATTGCTCAACAAGATAATGATAACCTTAAAAATATTGCTTCTTCATTACTCCCCAAGTTCTATGGACTAGTTATAGAGGACCCAGAAACTTTCTTGTTTGAGTTTGACATCCTCTGTCACAGCTATGATTACACTTCAAATGCTCACAGGCTGAAGTTGTTTCCTTCTACTTTAAAGGAAGGAGCTCTTAAATGGTTCATGAGTTTGGGAAGAGGTGTTGTTGATAGTTGGGCAATCATGCAAACAAAATTTCTTGAGAAATACAAAGAATATTGTAAGAGTGGTAGTAAGGGAGATGATATATTCAAAATTCAACAAAAGGAGGATGAAAGCCTGGAAGACTATATCTCAAGATTCTTGTTTTCCCTGAAAAAGAATTTAGACCATACTCTCAATGAAGAATCTCATAAACTACTTTTTCTAAGGGAAATCAGTGATACCTATATAGATGCCCTAGACCTGATGGGAGGAGGAGATATAACCCAACTACCTTGGGATCATATCAATAAAATATGTCTCAAATACTCTCAAGCAATTGCTAAGAAGGGTAGAGGTCATCAAGTCACAATTCTATTAATGGAGTTTCACAAATGGAGATCACAAATTTGCTATCTGATTTCAAGCAGGATATCATAAACAACATGGCTACATAGTTGGATACTATGTAAGATCGGAAGAAACATGAGGAGGCTAAAGCAATCTTGGCTGAGTTCTGTCCACATTATAGACAGAAGAAACAGGACTGCAGATGTAAGATGGTGGCTAACTTGGAGGTTAAGCAGCTACCTACTGACTTTGAGATGGTAGAGAATTATGATGACCAAGTATTCTTCGTCGCACAAAGGTGACCATGGGCTCAAAGAAAAGTTATGTCTCAAGACCCTTTGACTTTTGGTAATCCTTATTCTAATTACAATAACCAATGGGAACCTACATATGGCCCATCACCACCTTGGAATACTTCTCAATCACACTATCCTAACTATTAGAGTCCTCAATGGAAATCTCCTCAAGGAGGTTGGTAGCAGCTACAAGGACAATGGACTCCACCCCAAGGTAACTGGCAGCAGAATCCTCAATGGAGAGGTTCTCAGCAATGGCAGAACTAATCCCCTAGACCTCTGCAGTTTCAGCAGCCACAACCTCAAGCCCTCATGCCACCTCCTATAGCACTTGTAGTGAATATTGGCCCTCCAAAACAAATGTCTATGCCTACTCAACCATTGTCAAATCCTACTAATAAGCAGCAACAACCTATGTATTTTGTAGAAGCCAATCAGTATCTCAGGTCTGGAACCACTCTTCCTACTCCACAGCTGCCTATAATAACAGAGATTTCAAACTCTGCTTCTAAGTAACCTACTGATCCTACTAAACATATACCTATATCTGATACTGTCTCTAAGGAGTCTGTCCTGCAGCATCAGGCCAAACCACCTTTTTCTCAGAGATTGCAAATTACTACATCCAAGTCTATGGAAGAGCCTACCTTTGATATTTTGGATCAGCTAAAGAATGTACACATTCAAATTCCCCTTTTTCAAGCCATTAAAGATGTCCCAATTTATGGAAAAGCCATTAAGGAGGCCTATATAAAGAAACCAGGAAGAAAGAAAAAGGATCCCCAAACTATCCATGTTCTAGGACAGTTGGCATATATTATGTTAGGGAAGGTAGTCATTCCAAAATATACTGATCTTGGGAGTCATGTGGTACAAATAAATATTAATGGCTAGATAGTAAAGAATGTTTTGATTGACCTTGGTGCAGCCATCAATGTAATGACCAAGAATACAATGAAGTATTTGAATATCTTAAACATTCGATCTACACCTACCATCCTACAGCTTGCTGATAGTTCCATAGTAAAGCCTGATGGAATGGTAGAAAATGTTATTATCATCCTTGAGTCTTGGTAATACCCAATAAATTTCACCATATTGTCCACTAAGGCCACTTTGGGAGGATATCCTATCATCCTAGGTAGACCATGGTTAGCCACAGCTGATGCTTTTATAAGATTCCATTCAGGAGACATGACAATTTTTGATGGTCAGTCAAGAAAGAAATTGGTTTTATACCCACCTGCTCAACCTCAGCCAGACTTGTCTCAACCAATTTGGCCAGATTTAGGAGAGGAAACTGAAGAAGTCAATTCATTGGCTCAACTAATGATGCTACAAACTAACCTATTTTCCCAGCTTCAGAGTGAGGATGACCTGCTTTTACAAATTTTGCAATCCAACATTGATCTAAGTAGCCCATCTATTCTAGATAACTGTCTTCAGCAGTGTTTCGTGTAGCAACTAAATTCTGAGAGCCTGTCACCTGAATTTCCTACAGTTTATCATAATTTGCTTCCATATGAAATACAGACACCACCTTTATCAGTAGCTTTCATGAATGATCTTATCAAGCAAGTAGAAGTGTCTCCAGGCCGTTGTCTAAATATCAATAATAAGCTGCCTCAATCTCAATAAGTTGCCCTAGTCACAATGTTGCAAGAACAACATAGAGATTTTGCATGGGACTATGGGGATATGAAGAGAAAATATCCTCAACTTTGTACTCATAGGATCTACATTAAGGAAGATTGTTCACCTGTTAGGCAGCCTCAAAGAAGGATAAACCCAACACTAAGGGAAATAGTTAAAACAGAGCTCCAGAAATTGTTTGATGTTGGTTTTATCTACCCCATTTCAGACAGTCAATGGGTGTCTCCATTGGTGATTGTTCCTAAAAAAGGTGGAAAATGGAGAGTTTGTGTAGACTATAGGGAACTAAACACAACAACTAAAAATGATCACTTTCCATTGCCATTTGTTGACCAAGTGCTAGACTCATTGTCTGGTAAACAATATTTCTCCTTTTTGGATGGATATAGTGGGTATAATCAAATTAGAATTACCCCTGAGGATCAAGAAAAAAACAAATTTTACTAGTCTATGGGGCACTTTTTCCTACTCTGTCTTACCTTTTGGACTATGTAATGCACCTGCAACATTTCAAAGGGTAGTGATCAGTATTTTTGCTGATATTTCTCATGATTCTATGGAGATCTACATGGATGACTTCACTACTTATGGAGTTACTTATGAAGAAGCATTAGCCAATCTAGAAAAAGTGTTGAAAATATGTAAGGAGAAAAATTTGTTTTTGAATAGTGAAAAATGATTTATGATGATGCAAGAGGGAATTGTTTTAGGCCATCATATCTCTCAAGCAAGAATTCAAGTTGATCCTGCAAAAATTGAAGTTATTCTAACTTAATAGCCAGTCCATTATATGCCTTATTGACAAAGGATTTTGAATTTACCTAGACTGAGGCCTGTGACAAATCTTTCCTGCAACTTAAGAATTTACTTACTCAGGAACCTGTTCTTCAAGGAACGAAGTGGATTCTACGTTTTCATATACACACATATGCTTCTAATTATGCCATAGGGGCAGTTTTAGGACATAAAGAGAATTTCATTGAGCATGCCATATATTTCATTAGCAAAAATCTTCAAGGCCTTGAATTAAACTATACTATCATAGAGAAAGAATTGTTAGTAGTTGTGTATGCCCTGAACAAGTTTCAACATTATGTCACTGGTTACCAAATATTTGATCATACAAATCATGCAACAATAAGGTACCTCATGAATAAGTCTGTCGTATTTGGCAGATTAGCAAGATGGCTCCTATTGTTGTAGGAATTTGATATTACAGTTATTGATAAGTCAGACCGAGCTAATGTGGTGGCTGATTTCTTGTCAAGACTTCAAACAACTACACCTCCTGAGGTAATTGATGATAGCTTTCCTGATGAACATCTTTTTTCTATTGCTACTCAAACTCCATGGTATGCAGATATTGCAAATTATTTAGCAGCAAACAAAATTCCAGCTCACTCCTCACCAAAGGAAAGGAAATTGTTGGTTGAGAAAAGTTTTAACTTTTCATGGATTGTAGACTGTTTATTTTACATAGGACCTGACCAAGTCATAAGAAGATGTGTTAGGGAAGATGAGACCTATGATATTTTGTATGCCTGTCATGATGAGCCATGTGGTGGGCATTTTGCAGCCAAGAGAATAGTTATGAAAGTGCTTAATATAGGATACTATTGGCCCACACTACAAAAAGATGTTGCAACCTACACCAGGAAATATGATAGATGTCAACGCATGGGGAGACCAACAAGGTCTGATGAAATTCCCTTGAATCCTCAAGTGGTATTCAGTCCCTTTGAAAAAAGGAGCATGGATTTTGTTGGGCCTATTGATCCTCCATCCAATGGGAAATCATACATTCTGGTGTGTACTAATTATGTAACCGAATGGGTAGAAGTAAAAGCAATGACACATGCCCGTGACAATAAAGTTGTTGAGTTCTTGTATGAGCAGATTTTTACAAGGTTTGGAGTTCTAAGGGAACTTGTTACTGATCAAGAAGCTTAGTTTACATCTAACTTAATCACTGCATTGATAAATTATTACAAGATCAGGCATAGAAAGTCTAGCCCTTATCACCCTCAAGCCAATGGCCAGGTAGAGGTTACCAACAGAGAAATTGAGGCCATCCTTACAAAGACAGTCCAACTACACAAGAACGATTGGAGTAGTCATCTTCCTGAAGCAGTCTGGGCCTATAGGACAACATGAAAAACAACTAAAGGGTTTACTCTTTTTGAGTTACTCTATGGTAAGACTGACATGTTACCAATAGAGTTTGAGCATAAAACCTTGAGGACTGCTCTCTAGCTTAACATTGATATCTCTGAGGCTCAAAAGGAATGCCTCCTATAGCTAAATGTATTAGATGAGATGAGGAAAGTTGCCCTACAGCATACTGAAACTATCCAACAATAAAGAAAAAAATGGCATGACAATCACATTCAAACTAAGCAATTCTTTGTCAGTGATTGGGCGCTACTCTATGACTCCAGGTACAAGGAAAATCAAGGTAAGCAAACCACACGTTGGCATGGTCCTTATGAAATAGAAAATGTGTTTGATAATGGCTCAGTGCAGTTGGCTACAATAGATCCAGTTCAATTCAAGCTACTGGTTAATGGACACCGTCTTCTGTTGTATCATAAACCAACATCCAAATATAAATTTATGCAACAGTTTGTTTCGAATGCGGCCATTGATATTCCTGCAGTGAAAGGCTCTAGTCTTTCTCCTGTAGCATCTCTTTAAATTCCACGTTGCATGCCCATAAAAAGGTTTCCTTTTTAAGGGAGCCACTTTCTTCGCTTTTCATCCATCACCACCATTCATTCCCTTTTCTTCCACATCATCCATCCTGCCGTACCGCCCTCATTCATGGTTTCTATTCCATCCATCATTTTATGGTGCTCTGTGATCTTTCCTAGCACATACAAGCATTAATTAAAAGGTACACAATATCTTTTGTTATCACATTGTTTATATATTTCATTAATTCATTAACTGCTATGTACATATCAGTCATTATTGCCCATTCTTCACCTATCCTTTTGCACATGTGTGGACACATGTCAAAATTGAAGTAGGGGGCAGGATAATCCATTTCAAACCTTTTCTTATGTCGTTGTCACAACTAATAAGATATTTTTATTCTTCTTGTACTTTCCAAATATGGCTACGTGTTTTATCCTAAACAACATTAACTACTTGATAAGAGTAGTTCCTAACAATTATTACATGCAATTATCTTTCGAGTCATTCTTGGAAAAGAAGAGAAAAGTGACGACATGACAAAAGGAAGCAAAAAGAAGCAGAGCAGAAGAATTTTGCTTTTGAATTTTCAGAAAAGGTTTGGGTACTAGAATCTCAGCTGGAGTAATTTGCGACTATGGGTGGTCAATTGGTAAGACATGAGCCTGTAGCTCATGAGCTCTTAACACAAAATCCTCAAATAGTTCAAGCATTTAGTAATTGTGGTTGGCTAAACTATTTTTTGAGGTTAGATTATTTTAATGAGGAAGCTGCTGGTGAATTTTTAAGAACTCTTTAAGAAGGGGAAGCTTTAGTATGGGGTCTGACAGTGTCTGTAACAGAAGAACGAATTGCTGAAGTAATCGGGCTTCCTACAACAGGAGAAAATTTCTCTTCAGATGTTGTTTCTGCTAGGGCAGAATTTACAGTACCAACTAATGGACCCTTGGAGGTCTCTAAAAATTGATGCAAATGAGTGCCGATGCCCTTTCCATATTCAAAATATGTTGCATTCATAATCAAGTACTTAACCTGTGAGGGACACTTCTCCTATTTACATTCCTACCATTTAAAATTATTGAGCCATATGAGGCATGGGTTAGCTGTTAATGTCCCAAATTTCTTGTTAAATCTTTTAAAACAAAGTGCCCATGAAACCCAGAGGGGAAGGGACAACTCTATTTCCCATCATGCCCTCATTAAAATGTTGATTGAGCATTCCCTGAGGGATGTCTCACCCCTTTCTTGGCAAGAATTTGTTGCCCAAAAGGGTCTGCAACTTCTAGAACCTCCCAGAGCACTCCCTGCAGCACCTATCCCTGCAACATCTATTTATGCGGCCTCCACACCAGAGCCCTCTACCAGAGTACAAACCAAGTCTGCTAGTAGAAGAGAAAAAGGAAAAACAAAGGTAGGAGAGTCATGTAGGCTAGAGAAAACCCCTGAGTCTGACCCTCATAATCAAAGACAAAAGTGTCCCTCTCCTGCAACACCTTCTGTTGTAGCAGTTCCTCATGCAACAACACCTGTTGCCATTACAGTTTCACCTTCATCTTCTTTTGTTGAGTCTAAACCCTCTAGGAAAGTCAGAAAGAGGAAAGCCATGAGAGTTCCTCCTGCAACTGCCACATTACCAAAAAGAGTTTCAGCAAGCAAACAATGTAACTCAACATCTGCTCAACCTGAAGTTATAATAATTTTTGAGGAGTCTGAAGAACTCAGTCATAATGATTCTCAGAATGTATCTGAGAATGTTTCACATAGTCCACCTGTTGTTTCTGAGGACATGCAAAATGAGCCAATGGAAGTTGATGAAGCACAACATGATAGTAATGAAAGGGGAATGCCAAGTCTTGATGACTTGGTAGAGGCAGCTAGGAAAATTTCTGAGGAAGTACAATCTCCTCCTGCACATCAACAAGAATTCATCCTATAGGAAGAGGAAGAATAGACTGAATAATTAGAAGTGTCCAACGACACATCGTTACCCCCTGTAACTTGTCAGGCAATGGTTGTTTATAAGAAGACATTTTTTATTGAATTTTTGGAATACATTAGGACCACATGGAGACCAGTCACATTTCAAACCTTGAGTTTCCTCCACTTAGCCAAGGCTGAAATTCAACAAAGTCTTTGGGAGGAGGAGAAGAAGAAACTGAAAAGAGAAATTGAAAGGCAGAAACAGGAAATCTAGGAAATGAAAAAGAAAATGGATGAAATGATGAAAATCACTGGTAAAATTGTGGAATGTAGACCGCCACCTAGGGTTTATGCTATGTGCTTAAAGGAATAATTTCTTTGGTTTCAATTAATGAGAATTTCAAGGAATTTAGATCATGTTATTCATACAGCCAAAGAATTTTATGATGCATACCAGGTAGCCCCTAGTTGGCTAAAGAATTCATTGTGTGAATTTTATTTGCATGGATTGATAATTCCCTCTGAATCATAGTGGAATCCACTTCTTTATATTGGCGATGTTCATTTGAGGACACTTATGTCATGGATAGCGAATGAAACTAGTTATGGTAGACAATTGGAAGCCTATAAAGAAGCTGAAAGGGATGAGCCTATACCACTGCGATCAAAAAGCACAGATCCCTACACAATGCTGAAAACCTGGCTCATTGTTGTATATAGGTTCAATGACCAAACACAAAGAGTAAAAAATATTTGATATCAGAAAGCAAGTGTATGAAGAATTCAAAAGTCAACCATATCTATTTTGGAAGCTTGCCTCTTCCAGAATTGTAAAGAGATGGCAGAAATTGACTATTGGACTAAGGAAATATGAGCCACATAGTCCACTAAATTTTGAAGCAACCCTTGGAAGGACAGAGAATTACATACAGCTTGGTCTTTAGAAGAGGTTCAAATTATGGTTGCCAATAACATTTCAACCTCTGGTTTTAATGTGGCCACTTTATCCCTATCAAGCTAAAAATGTTACTAAGGATACAAAAACCCTCATATATGAAAGATAGAAAAAATTTAGAGGTTTTTATTATAAATTTGGGACTATGCAAAAAGCCATACTGCTCCTACAGATTTTAGGGAAACAACCAGGAACTTAATGCTGGTGGACCATCATTAGGTTAAGTAGGGGGTAGATGATGAGCTCATGATATGCTCATAATTTGAGTATCATGATGTATTTTTAATATCCCTACTTTTATTGTTAATAGATGTTTTAACTATGTGATTAAAGACTTTTCATTTGAAATTGGGTAGTATCTTGTAGCAATACATTCCTATATTCCTGCTGCTTAACATCTCGATGTGTCTTATTAATTACCCTATTTGACCTTCCAAATGACTGGTATAACACATATGGTTTTTGAATAATGAAATAGATTTAATATGTGATTAATGAATGTATCGTGTTGTTTGCCACACATGCTTTCTTTCACCTCTGTCACCTTGTGCATCGTAGGTTGTTGAAGGGAGCATGAATGAGTCAAGTGTAGTGGATCTTGGCCCTGCAGTAAAATGCATTTCTTGCACGACATCGAGGAAGTTGTTCCGGCGAAGACTCTCTAACCGGGTCATTGGGAAGAAACTTTGATCATTAATCTAGGAAGAGTGGAATGCTAAATTCTCTTTGGATCATGTTGAACAGATATAATTTCATTTATGTGAAGTCTGTTCCTCAGTTTCAGGATACATTTTATGTCCACGTCTTTCTCTGTTAGCTAATTAATTTCTTTTCTAGTTTAAATAAGTGTTCCTCTTGTGCGAGTGAGCAAGCATAGCATGTAAAAGTTAGTATGATAATGAGAAGCATAATATGTAAGAGTTAGTACTATGATAAGAGATAGAGTTTTGTGTTAGTTTTCATATGAGTAGAACAATGTATATCATTCTGAGTTTATGAATAAAAGCTGATGAAGTTCTAAGTTCAATTCTTGCATAGCTAATTGATGCTTGCTAAGGGGGCCCACTTAGTAAGTATCTATAGTTAGTTAGTTGTTTATCTTCTGTTGATCATAAATTAGATTTCATTCTGAAAATTTTCTGTGCAAACTCATTCTTATATTGTTCCTGCAGCATCGGGAATCCATCCCTGTGTTTGTTCCTGCAACATAAGGCCAGTTCATAGTTTGTTTCTTAAGTAACAGTTTTCATGATGTCTACTTTGATTAAGTTATGCTTAAGTTAGAAATCTTTACATTACATTCCTGTAGCATAAGTAGAATTCCTTTCATGCATTTATTTTTGGTAAATCGTGACTGAAACTGGTTCTTAGTGCACATACAGTGCCGCTCCATTTCAAGTATACGTTCCCTGGTTTGACAAAGTAAATAAATGACCATAAGAAGATGTTAGTCGCCTGCTGGAATGACCAATTCCTAGGTTAGGATTTGTCGTGACTTTTATATCCTTTTGTGGGCACAACCACCCCCCTTCCATGAATCATTTTTTTTTTTTCCATTTTTGTAATAGTTTTATTTTGTAATATATAATATTAATTATATAGTTTTATTTTATTTTTATTTTTTTGCCATTTTTCTAGTAGTTTTATTTAACATGGAGGAGGTGTTAATGAATGCAATTATGAAAAAAAGAGTCAAATGAGAACAATATATTTTCTTAACCCTTTGTGATTGTAAGATAATGAATCATGCATGTACGAAATTAAATCATGAAAAGGACACAACTTTTAACTCTCATAAAATCATCTAGCACTGTTGGAGACCCTCCTCTCAAAGTCTCCAGCAATCAATCTAATGACATGGCCAATGAAGGCATCATTAACCCTGTAGTAATCTCTCTTGAAGTTCCGGTACTGGAGCTGCAGATATTTATCGTAGGCTTTGAGTCCCTGCTTCTGCCCTTGATCGGGTGCCACAAACAACCTGTTGTATTGTCTTTGATCTGCCAAGGAATAGATGAGATAGGACATCATATAAAACCTAGAGCTCTTCTTTATGTTAACAAATTTCTCATGGAAGCAGTCGCTTCTGATTCCTCCCCAATAGAATGAAACCTTTGTTGTGATGTCCTCGTTGCCACACAAAATCTGCTCAATGAAGTAAGCCATCCACTCCTAAAAGTAGGTGGCCGCGGGGAGGCTCATAACCCTGCTCAACATGGTTACCAGGTCATGGTAATCCTCATGGAAATCACTATGGAAGAGCTCCTGGGGAACTTTCGCAGCGCTGCCTCGTCTTTCCTTGAGCCAATGTAGATTTATTGACTTCTTACATCCCGTCGGATTATCATCCCATGCCGTCTGTCACTCTTCTAACGTGGGAACCTCCATCTGTTGGAATGTGGGGATATGGAAGGTCTTTGTGATCCCCTCAGGTGACATGTCAGCAAGAACGCTTCCCTCTTTATCAATGATTGTTCTCGTATCGGCCTGATATGCTTCTCAGCAAGCCATGACCAATTCGGGTGCCACGAGGGATGGAGGGAATCTAGTAGCCTTAGCTATTCCACTCTACCTTATCAATGTGACATTCTTTGTTTTCGGGTTGACCCCGACTCTCTGCGTGAATTCATCAATATCCACCTGGCCAATGTTGGTGTCCGAGATCTCCTTCCAATCTATAGTGACTTTTGAGTGGAGTAGCTCGCCCTGGAATTGGTAATTCATCTTATCTTTGTCTTCCTTCCCCCGAGGGGTCCTTCCTGACTTCTTACCCTTATCCTTCTTAGCGGATGCCATTGAAGTTCCTGCACCCGATTCCATATATTCTGCAAGCAAGGGAAAAGTTAGCACAACAGACCATCAAAAGCATTCATGTTAGTCAACATATTGAAAACAATCGATTAAGCATAAGATGACCTTTTATCCCAGATGTTATTGATCTTTTAATTAAGGGCATTTAGATAATTCAGAACCAAAGGGCTGGACTTCCCTGGCAGGAATGTTGTTTGCAGGGGAAAACATGGCGGAAGGCTTCCAAAGACTCCCTTTGGTCGCATTTTAATATTTCAAGAGATTGGCAATGAAGAAGACCAAAATTTAGCATGTGGGTCAAAGTTAGATTCCAGATTTAGGCCCGTTTGGATCAGTTTGAGGGAGTGCGAAAGTCCCAGGCCAAAAAGCTGTCGGGAGATAGCATTTTGGAATGGCAGACAGCAGACGAAAATCTGGATACAGAACTCCGGGGTCTGGGGCCCAGAGGGCCAAAGGGCAACCGGTATTAAGTCATTTGATTTCCAGGGGTTCAGGCCAGCGGCACCGGGAAGGCGCCCGAACTTCACCGTTCGAGACGGCAAACGTCAGACGGAAGTCTGGGAGGGGAAGTCTGACAGCAAGGGTCCGACGACATGAGTTTTAGCTTTGAATTTAGCGGCAATCGGTAGGGCAAAGCCTGAAGGTTGGGACGCAGGGCAGGATTTCCTCATTTGCAAGGGCGGGCGAGGACGGGAGTCTCGGGCCATGAGGCCCAGTGAGCAGAAGGTCGTTAATAGTTAGTTGGCATCCCATGGCAGACAACAGTTCGGGGCCCAGCGATCAGATGGATGGGGCGAAATCTCCTAACGGCGATGGAAAGGCAGACTTCTGGGAACGGATGTCTTGAGACTGGGGCCTGAGAGATCTAGAGAATGCCACTCGAAAAGAAAGGCAATCAGCGGGGAGAAGGGCAAGGCCTAGAACACAGAGGGCATCAAAGAGTTTTCCGTGAGGTCGGCAGAAAAAGAGGCACAGAGGCCCGACGCCCGGAGGTCGATAATGACGCTGTGAGTTAAATCGCCAGAAGACAAAGGAGAACGGGAAGGTGGAACCCGGCAATCGGGATGCCAGATGAGTTTCACCATGGACGACGACAAAACAGCTGGGGAACCCTAGGGTTTTGGGCCCGAGAGATCCGAAGGATGTATGTTCAGTTTTGAAGTTCTCTCGGCGAGGAGACGGTTGGGATCCGACAGTCAGGAGGCAGGCGAGAGTTTGCAGTTTCAAACAATGGCAGCAAGAGTGACTTCCGGAAGGGGAAGTCCGGAGGCTCGGGCCCGAGGGAAGAGATTTCCATCGGCAAGTGTTCAAGGTTTGGAGTTGGGACGGCCAAGACAAGCCCCGGGCCCGAAGGAGACAATCTCCCTGTGCGAAGAATGGCTGCGGGGAGGAAAAGTCCCAGATTGGCGGTGAGGGATTTCTAGGAGGTTTATCGATTTTCTAATACGTGGATTTTGTGCATAATTTCATGTTTTATCCTTTTATGCCCTCTTAATGATTGTTCATTCATTTAAATCCCTCGAAATCATGAAACAAAGCTCGAGAAGGGAAAACAGATGGCCTACCTTAAACACGCTATGCGGGGAGACATGGGATCCACCTACGGTCGACAAAATGACGCTGAGGGAGATGATCGAGACAATGTCGAAGACGGTGGGCTCCAAATGGCAGTTTTTCCAATCACTCTGCAATCCTGTGAGATGAAAATGACCGATCATAGTGGGTATTTTATACCCATAACTACCATTAATGTTAGCATTTAATGCAGGTACGATGGCAAGAAAGTTGGTGGATTCAAAAATATTAGCGACAGCGGCAGGAAATCTAGGACTCGACAGCCGGGGAGGTGCAAGACGATGGTTGCTCAAAGTTTTCACTCAGTCAAGAAGCGGTGGCGGGAAGCGGTTCGGGGCCCGGAGGGCGGGACGCCGCCAGGGATTGACCATCATGGACGACAGAACCATCACGGAATTACAAACTCACAATTCCAGATGGTCGGGCCTAGAACGCCCCATGGCAGATAGAGAACTTCGAAGATTTTGATTGGCGAAAAGGTCAGCGGGACCCGGGGGCGGGACGCCGCAGGAAGTCCGCCATCGTGGACGACGAAACACGAGAGGAACCCCGTAGACGAAACTCTGGGGTTCGGGGTCCGAAGGACGAAATGCCGCAGAAGGATTTCAACAAGTTTATCAGACGGTGGGCGGGGATTCAGACCTCGAGGTCCGCGAGGACGCAGGGTGGACGCCTCTGGGAACGGCAGTTCCAGTAGGGAAACCCAGAGACGGAATCCCGAACGGTTGGGGCCGGCAAGGCCCGAGGCCATTGGAAGGGCCAAACTGCCAAAGGGACTTTGCGAGGTGCCAGAACACAACAAAACTAACAGGGGAGGGCATGGTCAATTTATGGTGGGACTTTGAAGCAACATCGACCATTCGAGACATAAAAAAGGGAGGCACACAAAACAAGGTGGTGACAAAAATGACCCGACAAGGCGAAAGAAAAGAGGGTCCTTATCCCGAACGGGGCATGTGTGCTAAGGGCACAACAATGGTGTCGAAAATGAGCCTCGTGAGCTTCAGTAATCTTCTCGCTGCTCTCTAGTGGTCGAATCTCAGTAAGTCTATTTCACTTTGTATGGAAGCTTTTACTTTATTTTTTTGAAAAAAGCAAGGCCATTAAGGCCGTAGACTGTCATGTTCTGACTTCTTGTCTTCTCTGCACCTATTCCTCTTTGGCCATAATGAGTTTGAGCTCGACCTCTACTAGTTCACTCCATGAGAGCTCGCCTTGTCCGTTTGCTTTCTTCTACTGTGTAGGCGTAAGCTATTTTGATGGTTACAGAGCTTCTATGGCTCCATATTTTAATATATTCAGGCCCTATGGACAAGGCTATACATACTCCCTAATACGTTTTCCTTCAATTTATGTCTACATTTATCATTGTTGTGTACCATCCCACTATGAGAACTTGACTGTTCTTCAAAAGCTCAAAATCATGTCGCGGATAGAGTGCTTACTTTCAGCCTCAGACTGGTAATCTCCTTTCCTAACACTTCTTCTCTGGAAACTTAGAGGGCTTCTTTTTAAATCAATAATTTCTGGCCATGATCAGGCCGCGCCAGATGTGTATTGAAGAAAGCAACTCTTTGAGTTTTGGGCTCGACCCAGAACAAAAAATTGGCCATTATGTCTATTTGAAAACATTTCCGCATATGGGTATCACAGAAATTTGAATAAAATTATATCTTCTTCCCTTTGTTGCTCGACACAACTTAGGAAGCTTGCATTTGTTGTATATTCTTGCGATTTAATTCAATACTTCACATTTATTATTGTAGTTGCTTCTACATTTTGAAGCTAACCCTGAAAGTGGGTACTCAAAATCTCTAAGGAAAACTGCATTTTTCTTCTCCTTTGAAGCTCGATCTATCACAGAAATCTATATCTTTGTATTCTACTACTGTTTTTATATGAAACCCATATGGGCTCTCTCCATTATTGTATTTCTGGCACTTTGAAAACAAACTCACATGTGGGTATCATAGATTCAAAACTGCAAATTTATTAGTATAATTCTATCCTTATGGGCTCGACCCAAAACAACCAGTGGCTTATTTTGAACCTCTGAAACAAAAGAATGCCTTGAATATTTGTTTTCACTTTTAACCTCCTTAGTATTCTGTACCTCTCAAAAGAAAACAACTTCATTTCGTCATTGTACATGACCACGACTACTCAGAGTTTGAATAAAACTAACCAAAACTCAATTTGATGCTCTGTTTTGAAAAGAAGACTCCAAAAAAACTATTTTGTTTTCCTTGTCATACAAAATCAATTCAATCACCACTGTTTCCTTTGGACTTTCAGTTGCAAAAACTCATACTTGGTAATTGTTATTAAAGATGATCTTGACTCCTCTCCAATCCCTGCATCTTCATTTTATCATGAGAAACTAGGCTTCTTAAGGCATTTTGAACTTCCTACTTCTATCATGATTTTGTGATTGTTTATTATGAAGGGGAAAACCTGTGAATGTATACAATCCTCCTACTTATATTTTGTACGCACAACAGTGTCTTTTCTGATTTTCTCTCAACTTTGAACAACAAGTTTCACTTTTTGTATTTGTACTTTATTGGAGTCTTAACTTGAAATAGAACAACACAAATTCCCTGTACTCACCCACTCATATACATAACTGGCAACTCAGAATCTCTTCTAGAAAGAAAATGCTTGCCTTCCCTTATTATTCTGGAATGGTCATTTTGTTATTACACTCATAATGTTGTATTTGCTTTTACTATCCAACAGTCACTGATGATTCATTCCACCCTTGAATGCACTTTTTGTGTTCGTACTCAGCTGTAACATGGTACTCTTCAAGCATTTTTATGTTCTACTTATCAAACCGCTTTCAAAAACTGTTCTCTTTCATGATAAAAGTTAAAACACATGATTAAAGCATAATGTATGCATGTTCACTATCCTTCACTCTAAAGAGAAAGAATTGATGAACTGAAACTTGCATGACATATGATTACGATCCGCATAGAACATGGACTTATTCAGCAATATTTGATGTAAATGTACTCAGTTAAATTCATTTAGTGAACTAAATTCACTGCTCACATGTAACCTTCAAAATAATTAACCTGATCGTTATGAATGCACAGTTGGCTTAGTTGCTCGATGGATAACACGGTTTTTACTCTTTCAGTTGTATTTCATTTCACTTTAATGAACATGATGATGTATTTTAATCAGCCCATTTGATGAATAGGGCAGCATGCTAAGCTCTACCCTTGTGGGAGCCCGTTTTCCTCCACATGCTTGGTCTTCGAATAATGATTAGCTTCATGATTTTACCTATACCTGCACATGGACACAAACAATGTTAGCATAAAAATAGAACATGGTGATCATAATATTGTTATTTCTCCTCAACTGATTTCTTTTGTACTACACTTGACTGACTATTTCAATGCATGGTTAATAGTAGGTTGTACTATTGTGGGTGCCTCATATAGGTTTCTTCATAATCGGAGCCACTGACACCCCTCTTTTCCTCTTACAAGTCAACGGAGCTTGAGAAGACAAGGTGCACCATTCAGTATCAAACATCGATAATCGGGTAATGATGATTATGTCGTCACTTATGTGTTTTCCTTTCTACATCTCTTGTAGTGAAATGTGCTATTAGCAATGTGTTGTAATAGTTATATCCACGGTTTGTGTGGATCGTTGATTTCAATTCCTACTTTTCAATTGAAAAGAAAATGCATTTTCATGCAATGTTGTAATATCATTCTGATTGCGAAATCAAATGAAGCCTTGTAAAAATATGAGTTCTTTATGAAATAAATGAAAGCATTTGAAATGCTATTTTGCTTATTTGTTCAATTCTATATTTCTGCCATTTCTGGAACATCTGAATGGCATTATGAAAACTCCATTTCTTCTTTAAAATGCATAACTGTTACTCAATGTCATAATGACAATAATGTGAAACAGTATTTGAAATTAGTGCAATTCCACCTTATGATAAACAACATTCAGCCGGCTTCACCAATTGAGCTGAGGAAAAAAATTGGTAACACTATCCATGATGCTGGGCATGGCAGAACTGTCACCCTTTTGGCCCCATGGTGGCACTCTTATGTGGTCAACCATGGGTTTGATCCCACTCATCGGCTGGTCTGGATCCTTCTCAACATTGATAATCATTCCTTTGGGATTATTAATGTCTATGCTTCTAATGATGTTGTGGAATGCTCTTTACTTTGGTATTGGATTGTTGATTCTTTACCAGTTGCTATCTGGTTACTCTATGGGGACTTCACTATGGTAGAAATGGCATCTGACAAAGATGATACTTTTCCATTCAGATAGATAGTTGGGGAAAGGGAGGCGTGGTTTTACATGTGCAATAAATTAGGGCTTTTTTATCCCAATATTGGTCGCCACCATTCTCATTCTCTTTAGCACACTTGGTGCAATTATAGAGCTGGTTCTGATAGAATATTTAAGCGCCTTGATCGTGCCATGATCTTGCTGCAATCTTTTTTATCATTTGACAACTCCTCTCTCCTGGTTAATCCATTAGTGGATGTGACTTTTTTAGACCACTGCCCTATTTCTTTTTGCATTGAATGGGAGACTCGATAGCCTTGTATGTGTAAAACTCAATTTTTTTAAAACATGTCTTTACTCTGCCATAAGCCTACCCTGGCCCACATTCGTAGAGTTTGAAATTTGGAGTGTAGACCAGCTCATCATATAGGCTAAATTTCTATGTGGAATGAGGCTATCATTCGCATGGCTAGATTTTTGCATATTTATGGGCGCCAGCTGACTATTTTTCATCAGCGGTCTTATGAGGCTACCACCGTTGACCTTTGTGCTGCCTCTGAGGCTTTAGCGGCCAAGCCATTTTCTCAATCATTACAAGTCAGGGTGGTAGAGCTAAGACATAAGAAACAAATTGCTCACAGCTATGCTATTAGAGGAGTGCAAATCAAAGCCTGGTTACATTGGCTAAAAGTTGGTGATCATGCCTCCAAAGAGTTTTTTTTGGCTCTGCGTGCCAAGCACTCATCACCGTGCATTAAAAAAATAAAAGATGGCATTCAGGTGCTCTTTGAGGTGCCTGACATTCTCCAGGCCTTTGTGTGTCATTATGGGCAAGTCTTCACTGCATAGGAAGTCACATCTGTGCGGCAACAGGCCCTTCAGGATTGCCTTGCTGTTGTGCCAAATAAGCTTTCTTCAACTCAATTTTTTTTTTGTGATCAGTTGTTATCAGTTGATGATCTCAAAGAGGCTGTCTACTCCATGGCTGATGACAAAGCTCTGGGAATTGATGGATTCCCTTATGAATTTTACAAAGCCATGTGGGACTATATTGGGTATGATTTGCATCAAGTTTACTTAGAAATTTTTCATTCTAATTCCCTAGGTAACTTAATTAATAAAGGTAACATAAAATTCATACATAAACTGGGTGACCTAGAAGACATTTGTAATTAGAGACATATCACGCTTCTTAATGTCTCCTATAAGTTTATCACCAAGGCTTTGGCTCTTAAAATCTGCCATCCTCTACTTCAGATTATGCGCCTAGAACAAACTAGGTTTAGCAAATCCAGATTTATTTTGGATAATATTATTGTTGTTTGGGAAGGTATGGAAAGGGCCACACACTCAAACCAGAAAGTCATGTTCATTACGATTGACTTTGCCAAGGCATATGATCGCATTGAATGGCTGTTTATTCTTGCCATGTTGCAAGCCTTGGGTTTTGGGCCCAATTTCATTCAATCTATTTGAATGCTCTTTGCAGATGCCTCAGCTTGTATCACCATCAATGGCCATCAATCCTCTGCCTTTGGACTCTTTTGTTCCATTCGGAAAGGGTGCCCATTGGCCCCCTTTTTATATGTGCTTCCAGCCAAAATTTTTGGTTACCTTTTGGCCAATGCAGTTTCCCAGTGGCAGGTCAAGGGCATTTCTCTGCCCAACTCTCAGGCTCAACTTGTTAATGGCCATTTTACTGATGACTCATTTCTCACCCTTCTGGAGGACGAAGACTCCATTGTGGCTGCTCTTGAGTGTCTTAATACCTTCTGTCTTGCTTTCGAATCTGCTATCTAGTGGCATAAAACTTTGTGTTACCGATAGTCTATCTTGCCCTCTCCACTGTGGCTGCAACAGTATGGTTGGAAGTGGATTGGGCCTGGTAAAGTTTTTCAGTTTTTGGGAATTCCCTTTGCTTTTCAGGCATCTTTGGCTGAGCTTTGGCAAGTCGTGCTCTCTAAAGTTGAACAAAAACTTGCTTATTGGGTTACCAAGCCCCTCTCTTTAGAGGGGAAATTCCAAGTGTTCCAAAATCCTGTTGGCGACCCATGTTTATTATTCTTCTTGTTGGGTCCCCTCCAAAACTGCCTATGGCAAGCTTGAGAAACTGCTTCGTGCGTTTCTTTGGGCCTCCTCTGAATCTCACAGAGGGTTTCATCATGTGGCTTGGGAATTCTATTGTCATCCTAGAGACTCGGGAGGTCTCGGGTTGTTGTCTACTCAATGACAAAGGACTGCTCTCTGTCTTAAATGGATTATTCGTGCCCTTACTAGGGACGAGGCCTGGAAAATTCTTCTTAGGCATAGTATTCAATCCGGCTTCCCTGTTCCTAGACCTGCCTAGAAGGGGATTGGCTTTCAAACCCTTCTGGTCATATATGAACTAGTCAAAATTTTTGTGACGTTTGTGGTCAAAAGCATCTGGTGGGCCTAGGAAGCTGTCAAACCTTGGCTCCGTTGGGCTGGATCTAGTTTTCAAGATGGGCTCTCTCTCAACCAGCATAATATTTGGTGGTCGCCTCTTTTTGCTAGCAATGGTCAGCCGTTGGCTAACTCGCCTAGGCTTAAGGCACTCAGATTTCACAAAAAGGGTATCCAGACCCTGCAACAGATCTTTTCCAAACCCACCATGCATATTATGTTGTGGGAATTTTTTTGTGCCCAGTACAGGCTTCATAACCAGGACCATGCTACTTATGATGGTCTGGTGAAGACCATTCCTGCTGAAATGCTTCATAAGGTTGGAATTCGTAGGACCAAACCTTGGTGGAAAGATTGGAAGTGGTATCTACACACCCCTTTTAGGAACTACAAGCTTCGGCTTGGTTATAGGTGGCTCTCACCACATTTTTCTATGATTCAGAGTTTGAACCAGAGGTGGGTTCTTCAATCTCATACTCATGTCTGGCATAAAAGTTTTGTTGCCACTTGGTCTGTAGTGTTGAGCCAAAGTTTTCCCACTTTGCCCGATGTATTCTTTTCCAAGGCTTGCCTGTGGGCTCTCAGCTGGTCCACCTGGAGGTTCGAGACCCTCGTTGCCTTTTTTGTGGGCGAGCTAAGAATTTTAAGCATCTTTTCTAGTTTTGTCCCAGAGCTCAGTAGCTTTGGACTTGGATTCATGACTTTTTTCGGCCCTTTCGGCCAGAACCTTTCTCCTGGCATATGGTGTTGCTGGGAGATTCTCCCAGATTTCTTGTAAAATTCACCCATCTTTGGCACACTTTTAGGGTAAAAATTCTCTTCAATATTTGGAAAGACATAAATGCTTGCATTTTTTCACATACTCAAATAGATATTCATGTATCTTTATATGCTAAAGCTATGATTTTCTCTAATGTGCTTTTACAGGTTCAAGTGCAAGCTAACAAAGTTGCACTTGAGGTTGCTCACCTCCAGGTTCTCCTAGACCAATGGGGTAATGCCCCTTGTACTGCTGCCCGGGTCCCCGCTTCGCCCACCTCTTCCTGCAACTAGCAGCAGAGTGCGTCTACGCGTCCTCGTTCACAACTCACGCCTTGACAGGATTCTCGCACTCTTCGGCGAAACAATTCTCCTCTGTTGCAAGCTAGCTAGGGGTGGCCTTCTGGCGGTGCTTCAGGGAGCGGCAATGGTGGTTCGGGGTGGCCCTCTGATGAACCTCCTACTTCTGGCTCGATTGACCAGTCACTGGTAAAATGTTCCCACGTTTGTTGCTTACAATCTCGCCCCGACGCGAGGAAGAAGATAAAGAGAAAAAAAATGTTGATGATAGTTGGGGTCGTCCTCCTGATGTCACTCCAAACCCCGCTAATGTATGGGAGAAAAATTTGGATGATAGAGACCCTCCTGACTCTGCTGGCACTGCTCTGGCCACTTAATAGCCTTTTTATCTTTGTAATTTTGGACTTCTGGGATTAACCCACATGATCTGTTGATTTTCTGGGCCTTTCCCATTTCACTCTTGAAACAAATAAATTCGGTCGTTAAATTTTAAGAGAATAGTTGAATTCGTACACCCTATGGAGTATCGCAAACAATTAGCCAAGCATTTTTTGTGTTGTGATCCACAACCTACGCAGACTCAAGGGGCCACCTTTCCTTGTGTCGATATCACACCCACGTGCACACTACACTAACACTATAAATTCAATGAAACTTCATCTCAAATTCATTGCGAGTGATGGGGTACAGGCACTTGGAGCACTGTGAAATGTGCTCCAAGTTTTCTGGAATAAAACTGCATCTTACAAGTTTGAAATATATATCAGAGACTGTAGAGCAGAAACTAGAGAGGAATCATAACAAGTTCACTTCGAAAATGATGTAATGCTGAGAAGCTAATTTCAGCCAGCAGTGTTGTCTGTTTGTTTCTGGGGAAATATAAGTAACGTTTTGTTCCACGATTCTGTCAATTAAAGCCACAGGACCATCAAAATCCAAAATGAAGAGTCTCATCCAATCAGAGACGTACGTGGTCCTCTGATTAATGACGTAGGGCGGTTATATAGAAACTCCAAATACTTCTCAGGCAAAAATCTTAAAGCAGATCTGCATTTGTTATATCAACGCTTTTTACTATTTACTTATCATTTGATAATGACATTATTTTGTATGTATGTTTTTAGTCAATGCAATTAGTGTACTGGATTTGATTTTTTTTTATTTAAATAATACATCCATTCAATTAAAATAGAGCTTGCCAATAATGGTAATTTAGAGAATTGATTGTTTCTTATTTTATTGTATCTATGTAATCAATCATTATTTACTTTTTTAATGATATATTTGTATGGTACACATTTAATAATGCATTTGTATGGTCTATTCAGTTTGAATATAACACATTAAATACTACATTTTTATAATAGTGAGCTTATAAAATGATAAAATTTAGGGGAAAACCAAAGATAATGAAAAGAAAATTTAGTGACATGGTCATGATGGTTTTCTTGAAACATTTACAATTTAACTTAACCTAGCATAAAATATTGTGGAAAATATATTTTCTACAGTAACATACATTTACTTTAAACTAATTTTAAAAATAACATTCAAACTTTAATTCTAACATGCTTAATTTTTCATACAGGAGTAGTTTCAAATATGTAATGGTTTTCCAAAAATAAAAATATATTATTCTAACCACAAATTGCTTTAAACCAACATTTTCTACATTTCACTGACAAGAATCCTATGATCTACTGTCTTGATTGTTTCTTTTGAAATGAATTGAAATTTAATTTGCATTGAAACAAGAGACAAGAATTCATACTTAAATGCGAAGTGGGAACTATTTTTTAATAGCTACCTTTTAGCTTATTAATACAATTGAAAATGGAAGCAACAAAAATCATAGTAAAAGTTTTCATGCTTGGTTTTAAAATACTTATGTTTTCATCAAGCTTGCGTGTACACAACTTGATTGGAATTAGAGATTCTCTACCTAGTGTCAAAAGGAGACAAATATTAAGAACCCATTAGACTAGCCATAAGATCTATGTTGAGGGGATTAGTGAAAACCATAAGAACCAGATCTAAAATGGGCTTGATTTTTATGACTATGTCAACATCCACATAGAGATGAGGCAGCTCTAGTATCAAGGAAAGGTGGCACATGAGAAACAGTACATAGATCATTAGCTCAATACACAATATGAGTCAACAAGTGGGAAACTCCAAAGCCACTTTATCAACATGAACTTAGAATTTGTAACATAATATTACTCTTGAGAGAATTGGTGAACATAAAATGAATAATTCTGATTAGTCCAATTAAAAGAACATATGATTGAGCTTTAAAATTTAAATACAATATTTAAAAAATAAAATATATAAATAGATTTACAAATAAACTAGACTAATATCATCATAAAAACAAATGATAAAAAAAGTAAAAATAGATTGATTATATATTGTAAAAGTGAGTCACAGTATAATTAAAAAAATAAAATCAAATTTGAGAATTTATATTTTATACCATTTACAAGATTTCAATTATTTATTTATAAAACTATTCAAAGAGGATGCCTCTCCATATGTATTGCAGTCCAGATTTACATGTTCCCTGCTCTTGTTTGTTGTGGGGGGCTTCTCTGTTCCCTGTTATTGTCAGTCAAAGAGGCTGGGTTTGGTTGTGTTGGTTTCCCATCCTGTGCTGGGTCTGTTCTGTCCGTTCTCGTAGGCCCTTTCCCTGTTTCTTTGCGCAAATATTAATTCAAAATTATTTTTCAGGTTTGTGTTGGTTGTGGGGTTTCTGCCACTTTTGTTAGTGTTTTTGATGCCTCTTCTGTAAGCTCTGTTTCTTGTTAACCCGAGATGTTTGCATTGTATAGCTGTTCTGATTTTCATTCTTTCTTTTTTAAAGAAATCTGATTTCTCCTTTGTGTATAATAAATTTCAAGAAAAAATAACAAAATGAAATTTGTTTCTGTGTACTGTTAAATTAGTAAAATTAGAAATATGACTTCCCTCCCAGGAAGTAAAAAACGCAAATTCAGAAACATTCATATATAAAATTAAAACAGATCAAGTTTATTAAAATATATATATTTATTCGCGAAAATTTATATTTAATACAAATGTTCTTTGATAAGAAAATTGCTAGCTGTAAAATAATATTAAAACATTTTTGAAACAGTGAGAAATGCTGTGACCTCCATAATACAAATTTCAATAATATTCATCTCTTAAACTTATACATCCCATAGAGGTTCACATAACATCATTGAATCCACCTCCTCACACATGGTTGGAAGGCAAACAGGATTCTCATGTGCAAAACGCATATCCAAGAGCTCTGCTTGCGTGCCTGCCAACTGGGATTCCAGGTCAGCAATCCGTTTCTGCAGTTGATGGATTTCTCTAGTACACCCATAAACAGGGTCCTCCAATCTGGCTGTGGCTTCATACACCAAACTATTAACTGCCTCTGCTCTTTCCTCGGCTTTTACATTCTATTACAATACCACATCAAAACTATGAATTTCATTTAAACTGTTTCTACTAGTAAAGCACCTGACTAAACACAAACTAATGAGAAGGAAGTTTACTAAAACAAATCCAGCATATACTTAACAAATAGAAACCATAATTTCGATCTTTGTATAGCCTGCATGGAAAGAATCTGACTAAAACAACGGCAAGTAGTGATTGAAGTTCCAAACATAGAAAATCTTTAATACAGTATTGAAAATATTATTTCTTGTTATCGTGGTCCTAAATCTCTGTTGTGAATCAAACTTAATGGCAGAGAACGCAAACATAGAAATCGGGCGTAGTTAAGTTACTTTAAGCATTTTAACAACATTGTTGATTCCGTACATTTGATGCACCACACTAAACCTTTGAAGGTCGTCCGGAGGAAAATGAGGAGCCAGCAGACATTCAGCGGAGCATTTTTTGCGTTGGGATCGACAAGCTGCGCACGCCGAAGGAGCCATCTTTCCTCTTACAATGCTTCAACACTCTTTATCCATGTTCCAAGACTTGTGGCTTCTATTTATTTCTACACAACTCAACACAGCCTTCATTGACTTGCATTAGTACTTACTCGACACATAGTCAGGTGAAATTCGTTTACTCGGTTTTCTAATTCTGTATTCCAAATTGGGTTAAAATGTTCGAGCAGGTTTTCACAAGACAATAGTATATTACGATGTTATTCACATGTTTGGACTGTCGTTAACATCACACTCATCTGTACATTTCCATGTGTTGCAAGATGATTTTGGTTTCTGTGTGTTGATTCTTGTTCAAACAGTGTACTTGGGACCTTGGACTCTCTCATTGCTTCGTTTCTCTTGTGTAACATTATTTTATAAATAATAATATAGATATTTATTAAGAAAATATGTATTATAATAAGTTTTCATATTTTTTATTAACTTATAAAATCTATGACTATCGATCATGTGTGTGCATAATAATTAAACTATGCACATTGAATGATGTTGATTACGTAATTTCATTAGTGGTACATCACCCAAGAGTGAGGTGTGGGGAAGCGAATGCTAATGGGAGTGTGGAGTCCACCTTGCATACCCTAAAAGGGAAGGTTCACCTTAGTACTCTAGGTCATACTAGATGCATTACTTTATCGAATTCTATTATAGGCATGATATCACTACTTGCATACTAACCACTCCATAACATTATAGTATAGGGCAATTGAACAATAATATTAACACTAATATTAATGTTTTTTAAATAATATTAATAATAGAACTTATGTACTTTTTAATACCAATCCATTTTGGTGTAAATACTATTACTTGTATTGTAATTTGAATTAGCTCCAACTTAATGATAATATAAGTTTTAATACCTATTTTGCTAACAACATTAAATCCAAATTAACGATATTATTAATGTATTTTTTTATTCTAATAATTTCATTGAATTCTACATTAGTGTGGATCTTGTGATTGACACATCTAATTTTGAACCATAATAATAATATTGTTATTGTGTATTCTCCAATTTATCCTTAACTAGTCATTTCTAATAAACCAATAACCATTGAATGAGAATAATATTATTTGTTAATAGTATATTATAGTTTGATTAGCCCAATCATCTTAATGGTAACACGATTATCAATATTAATATGACTCTTAATATTAATATTTTTAGTCACAATAAATTCTAACACTATCTAACTATAATAAGAGATAATACCCAAAGAATTAATAATTTATTGAGTTATTATTGGATACAAATATTAATATTAAGACATCTATCATCATTGTTATTATTTTTATTTTATTTTATTAATAACACCATTATTACTATAGATCTACTAATGATCAACAATATTGATATGTCAATAGTTATTAATAGTGACTATCTCAATTCTTTATAATTTCAATTCAACCTAGTATCAAATTAATAAATAGGCACTTACATAAATAATTAATTGAAAATGATAAATAATCTTTCTATTATACCTTGATATCTACTTATGCCACTTTTGATATTAATTTAAGGAAGTGTGAACTTAATGTTTTATGGTGTTTGCATAGGTAACAGCCGACCTAGTGTTAACACTACATGAAAATTTTATTAAAGCGTGTTGAGATATGTTAGGATTTATTTGGGTCCTAATAAAGGATTTATATGGGTCACTTTATTTCCTATCCACTACAAGAATGTTTAGGTGCCAACCTAATTTTAAATTTTAAATGTAACAGATAGTTGTTGACCTTGGAGAAGGTTTTCGAGGAGGAGGTTGATGTAAATAAGAGTTTTATTGTTGTAATATGGATGAGACAAGAAAGAAAAATGGAAGTGATAAATATGATACGAATTTAACCAAAGCAGTGTGAATTTTAAACTATTGAATCCCCAAAGGTAGAGAGCTGAAGGTGTTTGAAATCTTTCATACAAGACTACAAGATTTTTGGAGCATTTGTAGTGAATTTTTTCTCTGTGTAACATTTCTCTTCTATTTTCTTTATTTATTTTTGTAGTAGTGAGCCCTGGTTTTGAGCCTTTTTTGACAATGTGTCCTATTATGATAGTGAGCCCTTGTACTAGTTTTGCAACTATTTATATTGTTAGCTAATCCTCACTGTGGTTTTTCCCTCATTAGGTTTTCCATGTAAATATAGTGTTCTATTGTGTATGGTGTTATTTCAATTTCTATTATCTACATTTAATGATTCATCACTTTAAAAAATAAGGATTTAATGGATGCTTGTAGATTTGGTTATTGCTGAGAGTTTTGATGTTTTAATTTTCTACAACTGATTCACCCCCCTCTTATTTTCTTGTTCATTCAAAAATTGGTATCAAAGAAAGGTTCCTTTGAGAAGGTCTTAATTGTTTGAGGTAGATCCAAGATGGAAAAATAGATTGATTTCCCTAGATTTGATGGAAGAGACTATGCATTTTGGAAGACGAAGATGGAAGGATATCTGGCATCTGATGGATTTGAGATTGAAAATGCAATAAATAATCCATATGTTGAACCTCTTAATGGTCCAAGCACAAATAGTGAGATCAAGGCACATGAGGTAAATGCTAAGGAAAGATTTATTTTTATGAACAGTCTTTCAAATTTTCAATTGGTAGAAGTTATGAATCTTAATACTATTAAAGAAGTTTGAGATAATCTAGAAAGCCTTTATGAAGGAGATGACAAAGTTAAACAAGTAAAGTTGTAGAATCTAAAGGAGCAATTTGAGACCTTGAGAATGTTTAAAGATGAAACAATTACAACCTACATGCAGAGATTTCATGAGTTGGTAGGTGCTATGAGAGGTCTTGGTGCACAAGTTAAAGAACCTAGTGTGGTAAAGAAAGTTATTAGAACTATTCTTGATTCACATAGTGAAAATGTGTCTGCTATAGAGGAAGTTACAAATTTTAATACTTATTCTAGGGATTAGTTTATTGGTACACAAACTTCTTTTGAAATGAGAAAAATTGGTTTGAGAAATGGTACAAAAGTAGAGGTTGCTTTCAAGGCTAAAAAATTAGAAAAGTTTGAAGACTTAGATGGAGAAGATCTTGATGATGTGGAAACTAACTTTGTAAGAAGGATGAAAAAGGGAACTAGTAAGTGAAAAGGTAAACTACCCTTCAATTTTTTTTAGTATGGAAAAGTAGGTCATTATGCTTCAACATGTCTAAAAAGAGCTATGAACAATAAAAGTAAGGATAATAAAGGAAATATGATTAAAAAAAGTTACTATTTCAAATAAGATGCTAGTATTTTTTATGATGAATCTAATTATGGATATGTTGATAAAAATGAATGCTTGCTCTTGGCTTTAAAATATGTTTCTACTTGTACTAACTTTAAAAGTTGTGTGAAGGAAAGTGTTCTAGAGAAGAAATAAAAGATTGAAGGTACATTACTTTTTTTCTTTTCATGTTAAACAAGATAAGAACTACTAGTTTGTTGATAGTGGCTTCGCTAATCACATGAACGAAGAAAAAATTAAGTTTTTAAACTTGAAAAGTATGATGGAGGATTAATTAAATTTGGATATGATTTAGGAGCTAAGATTTGTTGAATACGTTCAATCAATTTATTTGGAAAGAATAATATTGAAGATGTATACTATGTTAAAGGTTTAAGGCATAATATTTGAAGTGTTGGAAAAATGCGTAGCAGAGGATATAATCTTGTGTTTAAGGATGAAAGATGTGAGATTAGAAAAGGGTCCAAAATTGTGATTGATATTGGAAAGAGGATAAATGGAAACATCTATCAGCTTAAAGGTGTTCATAGTCATTTCTTTATGTCTCATATTAATGATAGTTGGCTATGGAACTAGAGGACATGTCTCATGAATTTTGAAAATTTGGTTAGAATTAGTTTAGTTCATGCAGTGAGTGACCTACCAAGAATCACAAAGCCTATAAGTTTTATTTATAAATATTGTCAATTTAGAAATAAAATAAGGATAAGTTTCAAGGAAAAGGAAAAATTGACTACCAAACTACTGGAATTAAAACATAGAGATTTGTGTGGTCCTACAAGGGTGAGAATTCTTTAAGGTGATAGGTATTTCATGATTTTGATTGATGATTATTCTAGAATGACATGGGTTACATTTCTTAAAGAGAAATTTGATGCACTAGATAGATTCAAAGAATTTAAAGCTATGGTTGAGAATAAAATGGATCTGAAAATCAAATGTTTGAGGTTTGAAAGAGGTGGAGAATTCACCTCCAAAGAGTTTAACATGTTTTGTGAAGTTCATGGAATAAAAAGGTACTTGTCTACCCCTAGAACTCCTCAGCAGAATGGAGTGGTTGAAAGAAAAAAATAGTCTACTCAAGAAACTGCTAGTACAATGATGAAATAAGAAAACCTACTAGGAGTCTACGGGAGAGAAGCAATTCATACTACTATTTACATACTTAACAAATTTCAAGAAAAAACTAATAGCACAAAGACTCCCTATGAGTTATGGTATGAAAGGATTCATACTATCAAGTACTTTAGAGTATTTGGAAGAAAATGTTATATTAAAAGAGATGAGGAAAAGTTAGGTAAGTTTTATGCAAGGTCTAATGAAGGTATCTTCCTTGGATATTCCACTAAAATCAAAGCTTATAGATGTTACAATAAAAGGATAAGAAATATTGTTGAAAGTGTAAATGTGAAGGTTGATGAAAAATTCAAAAATTCAATTGAAGTAGATGGATATGTATTAGATGAACCTGATTGCAAAAAAGAAGAAGAAGAAGCTAAAGAAAAGGAAGTGCAAAATGAACAAGAAGAAGCTCCAGAGAAGAACCCTAAGTATGTGCAAAAGAATCATTTTGAAGAACAACTCATTGGAGACAAGAGTAAAGGAGTAATGACAAGAAGAAAAGTTGTTGAAGCTGAGGTAAATCTATATTTACTCTCTAAATTTGAAGCTAAAAGAGTGAATGAGGCATGCAAAGATGAACATTGGATGAAGGTAATGGAAGAAGAGAATATGCAAATTGAGAAAAATCAGACTTGGGAATTAGTTCCTAGACTAAAAAAAAGAATATAATTGGAACTAAATGGGTATTTGGAAGCAAATTGAATGAGAATTGAGAAGCAATAAGAAACAAGGAAAGACTTGTGTGTAATGGTTACTCACAAGTGGAAGGAATTGACTTTTAGGAAAAAAATTCTCTGCTGGCTAGGATGGAAGCTATCAAAAAAAATTTGGCACTCATAGCATACAAGGACTTTAAGGTTTATCAAATGGATCTGCGAAGTATGATTTTTTGAATGGTGAGTTGGAAGAAGAGGTTTACATGGAACAATCAAAATGATTTCAGTTTTCAAATCAATAGAATATGGTTTGTAAATTAAAGAAGGAAATGTATGGATTGAAGCAAGCTCCCAGAGATTGGTATGCAAGACTGGATAGATATTTGATAGAACAAGGATAAAGTAAAGGCACTACAAATAGTAATCTTTACTTCAAAATTGAGGAATATAAAATCTTGATAGTGCTTGTGTATGTGGATGATATTATCTTTGGAGGAAATGAAGCTATGTGTAAGAAATTTGTAGAAGAAATGTAGAAAGAGTTTTATTTGTTAATGTTTGGGGAGATGAATTTCTTCCTTGGGTTACAAATCAATGAAATAGATAAAGAAATTTTCATTTCATAGTCAAAGTATGTCAAAGAAATGTTGAAAAAGTTTGGAATGAAAGACTCTCTTTACTGATATGCACTCCTATTGTGACTAGTTGCAAATTTACTAAAGATGATGATTCGCCTAAGAATGATAAGAGAAAATATAGATTTATGATTGGAGGATTGTTGTATCTAACTGCTACTAGATCAGATATCATGCATGTAGTTTTTCTTGTGGCTAGATTTCAAGAAGATCCTAAAGAAACACATGTTGTAGCTATGAAGAGGATATTCAGAGATTTAAAAGGCACTCCGAATTATGGCTTATGGTATCCTAAGAATACTGATTTCACATTAAGTGCTTATACAAATACATATTGGCTTGGTTGTGTTGATGATAGGGAGAGTACAAGTGGTGGTGCATTCTTTCTTGAATGTAGATTGGTGTCATGGTTAAGTAAGAAGCAAGATTCAATTTCTTTATCCACTGTAGAGGCTGAGTATATATTGTAGCAACATCTTGTTGAACATAAATATTATGGATGTGATATTGAAGAATATCAGAGTAGTGTATGATCAGCCTATATCTATCTTTTGTGATAATACAAAATTTCAATTAATATTTTAAATAATTAGTGATGCATTCAAGGAAAAAACATATATCAATCAAGTATCACTTTTTGAGATAGAAAGTAATGGAGAATGAGGTGAAGCTTGAATATGTAACTACAAAGGATTAGATTCCAAACACATTTACTAAGGCTCTTCCTTTAAGGATACTTTTGAGTATCTTCAAGAGAGGTTGGGGGTTATTTCCCATCCTTTGAACTAGATATATTTGGAGATGCATCAATCTAGTGGATCTGTGGATTCATCCATTCTTTGGAATGATGTTGGTGGCTACCTCTCATGGGTAGTAGGTAGTGTCATATAGCATCATTGTTATATTAAGGAATGTTGTCATTGTGCAAAGTTGTTGATTAGGATGGGTGTACTCCTAACTTGGGGGAGTATTAAGAGCAAGTATCTTGGTTTAGTGTCAAAGGGTAAGAACTGTAAGCACTAAAGCTGCATCTACTTCAAATAAAAACAAACATTAGTGTTGTTAGAAAATGAAGCAAACCAAATAAAGCACTCCTATGAGGTACATAATCATGCTAGATATGAAAACAAAACCATGAAATACCAAAGAAAATCAATTAAATCATATAATTTAAGCAAGATCATACCTTATCCCATAGTGGGAGTGGTCCTCCTTTGATGTGAAAAGGGCTCCCTTTCCCACCCCTTTGATAAGCTTCCAAAATGATGAAAAAAAAGTGTTGAAGATGCTAAAATAAAAGTGCCTATAGTGCAAATGCTAAGATTGTGGATGGATTGTGGATATAAGTGGCTTCTATTTGTAGGTTGAAGGGCTGAAGAATGGAGAGATGTGAAGAATGTGGGACTAAAGGAGAGCCAATGATATTGGGACACTTGTCTCAATCCTAATGGGTGAAGTTGGAGCACATTTTGTAGAATGTGCATAGTTAATGCATATGGTTAAGGATTTGATAGGTGTAAGAGAGATTAATGCATTTGTAAGAGGCATTAAATGAATGTGGTTGAGACATTTTGGAAGGAAATTGTTTGTGCAAGAATGTCAAATAAGTGGAGTTAATGAAGGAATATTCTCTTAGAATATGTCTTTGTGAGGGAAAATGAGATAATTAGACAATTAGAAGAATTTATTTTCATGTACAAGTGGGTGGGTTAGTTAGAGCTTGAGTTTGACCAAGGTTGAGTCAAAAGCTAGAGAATGGGTAATTATGATTAGAAGTTAATTAATCTAGAATTAATTAACTTGGAGGAATTTATGGGTTTTGACATTTGATTTAAATAGTTTGATTTATTAAATCAAATGAGAGAAATTTATGATACTTAATTAAATAAATTGATTTATTTAATCAAATATGATGTGCATTAGTGAATTAATCCAATAAATTTCTCTATTTTATTAATAGAAGAAATGATGTTAACTCGAGTGTCTAAATTTTTCCCCTCTTTAAAGCAATGTACCAGTTGAATTGGTTCAAAGAATAACACTGGTGAGATCAAAATTCAAAAGAATTATAATTTTTTTGGATGCCCCACTATTTCCCCAACGAAAAGAATTACGTTGGTACACTGCCCCCTTGAGAGATTGGGAAAAAAATTTAATTTAAGGGTTAATCTCATGATAATGAGGTGCAAGATGGATGTATGGATGGTTATGTTATGAGATGCTTAGACTAACAGATCTATATTATGATGATGATGCAAATGAAATGGTTTTAAGATGCTTAGAATAAAAAATCTATATTATCCTAAACAACTTAAATGATAATACAATGCTTGTGAGATGGATGATGTTTCCTATTATGATGATATTCCATGATTATCCAGGATGAGAATACTAACATTTTGTGAATGCAGGATGGATGCATGTCATGATAGCATGTTAGTGTGAAAGAGGATAAAAGAATGAGAGGGATCAACCCTTGATTTTGAGAAGATGCAGAAGTCCAACAAGTCTATGAGTCGTCAAGACATTATTAGATGTGATGATGAATGATGATGATGTATTGCTTATCTAGGGATTGGGGATGTAAAGAGCATAACTTTCCTTATTTTTATCATACACAAACATATGATGCATCATGGTATAGAAAACTAGGATGGTGTTGTACCTAGTGAGATAGACTTTGACTCAACAATCAAATAGGCATATCCTTGTTCACACCTAGCATATGAAACCTTATTAGGATGTACTTTATATATTTGAAACATCTCTATCCAAAATATAGAAAAGAAAAACCTTCCTATGTAATAGTCAACAAGACATCTAAAACACCCTCCCTACAAACCAAACAAAGTAAGCATGACCAAGGTTATATTGTAAGAATATCCAAAAAGCACAATAGACAAAAGATAATGATCAATGTTGCATTCCTTTAGGGTATGCGTAGGATCATGATGGGCCAAAAAGTGGCAATATGATGGGTATGTGTAGGGTATGTGGCTGACAAATTTTTTTAAACCCAAAATTGATGACATGAAAAGGGTTTTTAAAGGAGATTCTCAGCTTTCAACCAATGTAAATTATGTTTTACTTTGAATTTAATAAATAATTATTATTCATTTTCTATTTGAATTATGACTAAAGTCCTGATTGATAGGCTGATTGAAAAACATCTATAGATTTCAAATGGTATCACATTTTGGAATCCAAAACATGCATCACATTCTATGCTTTGCATACTATAGGATTAAAAAAAGAAAAAGTGAATTTCATGAATTTTTGACCATGTTAAGGTGGTCAGACATACAAGTTTTTATATTTTTAAAATGTTGTAAGAAATAATTCATAATTAATTATTTGCTTGGAAAAAAAATACAAAAAAATATGCATCACATCCGGAGATGAGTCCTCTACTTATGTCTAAAATATTATAAAAAAATATTATCATGTTATTGTGGTTAGGGTGGTCAGACAAACACCTACTTCTTATTTTTTCCCTAAAATTGAAGTAATACTGCATTGAAATTTCAAATTTTCACCAATTAGATTTAAAAAAAAAAAAAACCTAGTAGTTTAGAAACTACATTCAATTTGCGATAGATTCTATTCTTACATATTTTTGAAATAATATAGATAACTTATTCAAATTTTTACATCAAGTTGCCCAACTCTAATTTTTCTGAATTTTTCGCCACTTAAGGGCATGTTTTTTTCCATTATGATCCTGCACATACCCTTTATGTCTAAATATTTTTAGATAGAGATCCTCGAGAGGCAATGAGAATAGGCACAATAAGATAAATCAAAAGAAAATATCAAGTAAACAAACAAGCTAATGTTCTTCATACTTCTAGCCAAGACTAAACTGTAGTGATGACTGATGTTGATGTCCATTGTAGGAAGGACGCATCCTAGGACATGATGATCAGATGATGGTAAGATTGATGAGACAATAGGCTATTGATACCAAGAGTTGACAAACTTTTTTACCTACTAACTGAGTGATCCCACAATAGTGGTTTACAATTTTTGGCCAAACTGGACACTAAAATTATTTTTTTAACTAAATCTTCACTTTTGGTCACCTATAGCAGCTAAACCATGAGGAATTTGAAGATGATGCAAACCAGAGTTTCATGAAATCTTTTTTGTAGAGTCTAAATATATTTTTTCCAAAAAATTTGGACTCAAATTGTACACTAGTTTTTTTTAGAGAACAACATTTTTAAAAAGTGATGATTACCATATAACACATAACTTTTCTTCCATGAAGGATAAAATTCTAATTATTTCAAATTTAGATTTGTAACTCTGATATCTAGTGCTTCCACATGGTTAGATAGGATTTTATTGAATATTTTCTCTTTAATCAAGTTTTGAAGTCAAACCAATTACAATTCGGACATAGTGCGACCGTATAACACGTAACTTTTTTTGTATGAATCAATTTTTATTTTTTTTTGGGTCAAAGACTCCAATATCTGGTGCTCTCATATTTTTCAATTTTTTTTTTATAATATTCTATTTTTCCACATGTATAGAACAAAGAGCTTCATTTTTGGTGAAAAACCTACATTTAATAAAACTACAAAAGCAAATAGATAATAAAACCAAAACATAAAAAAATATGTTTGTTGGATAGCTCGTTCTGAGGGCTACATGATACCAGTTGGGTTTGTGAAGTATCATCCATTTTCATTCTCAAATTGAGCTTCAAAGTGTAAAATGTTGGACATTTTTTGTGCCTTGGGGGGATAAGGGGAAAAAGGGTGGTTCGGTCAAACTAGGGTTCGGTTGAACCCAAAAAATATGTTCAATCAAATAGGGGTTCGATTGAACCCAGGCTTGATCAAACAAGTTCAAAATAATATTAAAAATTGTATGGTGAGCTGGTTCGAGTGGACTCTTAACCAACGTCCACTCAAACCCCCTGATGAGCTTAGGATATGCTCATAATTTGAGTATCATGATGCATTTTTAATATCTCTACTTTTATTGCTAATGGATGTTTTAACTATGTGATTAAAGAATTTTCATCTGAAATTGGGTAGTATCCTATAGCAATACATTCCTATATTCCTGTAGCTTAACATCTCGATGTGTCTTATTAATTACCCTGTTTGACCTTCCAAATGATTGGTATAACACATATGGTTTTTGAATAATGAAATAGATTTAATATGTGATTAATGAATGTATTGTGTTGTTTTCCACGCATGATTTCTTTCGCCTCTATCACCTTGTGCATCACATGTTGTTGAAGGGAGCATGAACGAGTCAAGTGTAGCAGATCTCGGCCTTGCATTAAAGTCCATTTCCTGCACAATGTCAAGGAAGTTATTCTAGCGAAGACTCTCTGACCAGGTCGTTGGGAAGAAACTTTGATCATTAATCTAGAAAGAGTGGAATGCTAAATTATCTCTAGATCATGTTGAATGGATATGATTTCATTTATGTGAAGTCTATTCCTTAGTTTTAGGATACATTTTATGTCCACGTCTTTCTCTGTTAGTTAGTTAGTTGATTTTCTGGTTTAAATAAGTGTTCCTCCTATGCGAGTGAGAAAGCACAACATGTAAAAGTTAGTATGATAATGAGAAGAAGAATATGTAAGAGTTAGTACTATGATAAGAGATAGAGTTTTGTGTTAGTTTTCATATGAGCAGAACAATGTATATCATTCTGAGTTCAATTCTTGCATAGATAATTGATGCTTGCTAAGGGGGCCCACTTAGTAAGTATCTATAGTTAGTTAGTTGTTTATCTTTTGTTGATCATAAGTTAGATTTCATTCTGGGAATTTTTTGTGCAAACTCTGTCTTATATTGTTCCTGCAGCATAAGGCCTGTTCATAGTTTGTTTCTTAAGTAACAGTTGTCGTGATGTCTACTTTGATTAAGTTATGCTTAAGTTAGAAAGCTTTACGTTACATTCATGTAGCATAAGTAGAATTCCTTTCATGCATTTATTTCTGGTAAATCATGACTGAAACTGGTTCTTAGTGCACATACAGTGCCGTTCCATTTCAAGTATATGTTCCTTGGTTTGACAAAGTAAACGAATGACCATAAGAAGATGTTAGTCGCCTGCTGGAATGACCAATTCCTAGGTTAGGATTTGCCATGAATTTTATATCCTTTTGTGGGCACGACCATTTTTGGCGTCATTGTCAAGGATGGTGTCAAGCTAAGAACCTGTCATAAGTCATTGTTAGTTGTAGTTTAGTCTGTTATTCAAAAAAATCCTTCAAGTTATGGTTCATTCTATTGCATGCATAGAAGAAGAGATGCTCTGGGAAGATTCCTCCCTGACCTTCCATTCATTGATAACAATCCTGAACCAGCTTATAATCTATTTGAGGAAGAAGGAGACCAAGATATCAATCCATTTGCTGAAAACCTGTTTGTTGAATTGCCATTTGACCCAACTGATGAAGAACCTGAAGAAAATCCATTCACTCTAATACTCCATCAAGAAAATATGGCACAAAATCCACCTAATAGACCTCCTACTTTTAAATTCCCCGTCATTGCTCAGCAAGATAATGATAACCTTAAAAATATTCCTTCCTTATTACTCCCTAAGTTTTATGGACTAGTTACAGAAGACCCATACACTTTCTTGTTTGAGTTTGACATCCTTTGTCCTAGCTATGATTACACTTCAGATGCTCACAGGCTAAAGTTGTTTCCTTCTACTTTGAAGGAAGGAGCTCTTAGATGGTTCATGAGTTTGGGAAGAGGTGTTGTTGATAGTTGGGCAATCATGCAAACAAAATTTCTTGAGAAATACAAGGAATATTGTAAGAGTGGGAGTAAGGGAGATGATATATTTAGAATTCAACAAAAGGAGGATGAAAGCCTGGAAGACTATATCTCAAGATTTTTGTTTTCCCTAAAAAAGTATTCAAACCATACTCTCAATGAAGAATCTCATAAACTACTTTTTCTAAGGGGAATCAGTGATACCTGTATAGATGCCCTAGACCTGATGGGAGGAGGAGATATAACCCAACTTCCTTGGGATGGTATCAAGAAAATATGTCTCAACTACTCTCGAGCAATTGTTAAGAAGGGTAGAGGTCATCAAGTCACAGTGGGAAAGTCTTCTATTAATGGAGTTTCACAAATGGAGATCACAAATTTGGTGTCTGATTTTAAGAAGGATATCATAAACAACATGGCTACATAGTTGGATACTATGCAAGCTCAGAAAAAATATGAGGAGGCTGAAGCAATCTTGGCTAAGTTCTATCCACATTGTAGATAGAAGAAACATGACTGCAGATATAAGATGGTGGCTAACCTGGAGGCTAAGCAGCTACCTACTGACTTTGAGATGGTAGAGAATGATGATGAACAAGTATTCTTTGTCGCACAAAGGCAACCATGGGCTCAAAGACATGTTATGCCTCAAGACCCTTTGAATTTTGGTAATCCTTATTCTAATTACAATAACCAATGGCAACCTACATATGGCCCATCACCACCTCGGAATACTTCTTAATCACACTAGCCTAACTATTAGAGTCCTCAATGGAAATCTCTTCAAGGAGGTTGGCAGCAGCCACAAGGACAATGGACTCCACCCCAAGGTAACTGGCAGTAGAATCCTTAATGGAGAGGTTCTCAGCAATGGAAAAACCAATCCCCTGGACCTCTGCAGTTTTAGCAGCCACAACCTCAATCCCTCATGCCACCTCTTGCAGCACCTGCAACAAATATTGGCCCTAAAAAACAAATGCCTATGCCTACTCAACCATTGTCAAATCCTAATAATAAGCATCAACAACAACCTATGTATTTTGCTGAAGTGAATCAGTATCCAGCTTATGCCCTGAATATTCACGATATCCATCTCAGGTCTGGAACCACTCTTCCTACTCCACAGCCGCCTGTAATAACATAGATTTCAAACTCTGCCTTTGAGAAACCTACTGATCCTACAGAACATATACATGTATCTGATACTGTGTCTATGGAGTCTATCCTACAGCATTAGGCCAAACCACCTTTTCCTCAGAGATTGCAAATTACTACATCCAAGTCTATGGAAGAGCCTACATTTGATATTTTGGATCAGCTAAAGAATGTACACATTCAAATTCCCATTTTTCAAGCCATTAAAGATGTCCTAGTTTATGGAAAAGCCATTAAGGAGGCATGTGTAAAGAAACCAAGAAGAAAGAAAAAGGATCCCCAAACTATCCATGTTCTAGGATAGTTGGTAGATATTATGTTAGGGAAGGTAGTCATTCTAAAATATACTGATCTTGGGAGTCCTGTGGTACAAATAAATATTAATGGTCAGATAGTAAAGAATATTTTGATCCACCTTGGTGCAACCATCGATGAAATGACCAGGAATACAATGGAGTATTTGAATATCTTAAACATTCGGTCTACACCTACCATCCTACAGCTTGCTGATAGTTCCATAGTAAAGCTTGATGGAATGGTAGAAAATGTTATTGTCATCCTTGAGTCTTGGGAATACCCAACAAATTTCACCATATTGTCCACTAAGGCAACTTTGGGAGGATATCCTATCCTCCTAGGTAGACCATGGCTAGCCACAACTGATGCTTTTATAGGATTCCATTCAGGAGACATGACAATTTTTGATGGTCAGTCAAGAAAGAAATTGGCTTTATACCCACCTGCTGAACCTCAACCAGACTTGTCTCAACCAATTTGGAAAGATTTAGGAGAGGAAAGTGAAGAAGTCAATTCATTGGCTCAACTAATGATGCTGCAAACTAACCCGTTTTCCCAGCTTCAAAGTGAGGATGACCTGCTTTTACAAATTTTGCAGTCCAACATTGATTTGAGTAGCCCGTTTGTTCCAGATAACTGTCTTCAATAGTGTTTCTTGTAGCAACTGAATTCTGAGAGCCTGTCACCTGAATTTCCTGCAGTTTATCATATTTTTCTTCCATATGAAATACAAACACCACCTTTATCAACAACCTCCATGAACGATCTTATCAAGCAAGTAGAAGTGTCTCTAGGCCACTGTCTGAATATCAATAATAAGTTGCTTCAATCTCAACAAGCTGCCCTAGTCACAATGTTGCAAGAACAACACAGAGCTTTTGCATGGGACTATGGGGATATGAAGGGAAAATACCCTCAACTTTGTACTCATAGGATCTACATTAAGGAAGATTGTTCACCTGTCAGGCAGCCTCAAAGAAGGATAAACACAGCATTCAGGGAAATAGTTAAAACAGAGCTCCAGAAATCGCTTGATGCTCATTTTATCTACCCCATTTCAGACAGTCAATGGGTGTCTCCATTGGTGATTGTTCCTAAAAAAGGTGGAAAATGGACAGTTTGTGTAGTCTATAGGGAACTGAACACAATAACTAAAAATGATCACTTTCCACTGCCATTTGTTGACCAAAGGCTAGACTCATTATCTGGTAAACAGTATTTCTCCTTTTTGGATGGATATAGTGGGTATAATCAAATTAGAATTACCATTGAGGATCAAGACAAGACAAATTTTACCAGTCCATGGGGCACTTTTTCCTACTTTGTCTTACCTTTTGGACTGTGTAATGCACCTGCAACATTTCAAAGGGCAATGATTAGTATTTTTGCTGATATTTCTCATGATTCTATGGAGATCTACATGGATGAATTCACTACTTATGGATTTACTTATGAAGAAGCATTAGCCAATCTATAAAAAGTGTTGAAAATATGTAAGGAGAAAAAATTGTCTTTGAATAGTGAGAAATGCTTTATGATTATGCAAGAGGGAATTGTTTTAGGCCATCATATCTCTCAAGCAGGAATTCGAGTTGATCCTAAAAAATTGAAGTTATTCTAACTTTGCAAACACCTATGAAACGAAAGGATGTTAGAAGCTTCCTAGGAAATGCTGGATATTATAGAAGATTTATCAAAGATTTTAGCAAAATAGCCAGTCCATTAGATGCCTTATTGACAAAGGATTCTGAATTTACTTGGACTGAGGCCTGTGACAAATCTTTCCTGCAGCTTAAGAATTTACTTACTCAGGCACCTGTTCTTCAAGGAACAAAGTGGATTCTGCCTTTTCATATACACACAGATGCTTCTGATTATGCCATAGGGGCAGTTTTAGGACACAAAGAGAATTCCATTGAGCATGCCATATATTTCATTAGCAAAAATCTTCAAGGCCCTGAATTAAACTATACTGTCACAGAGAAAGAATTGCTAGTAGTTGTGTATGCCCTGAACAAGTTTTGACATTATGTCAATGGTTACCAAATATTTGTTCATACAAATCATGCAACAATAAGGTACCTCATGAATAAGCCTGCCATATTTGGCAGATTGGCAAGATGGCTCCTATTGTTGTAGGAATTTGATATCACAATTATTGATAAGTCAGGCCGGGCTAATGTGGTGGCTGATTTCTTGTCAAGACTTCAAAAAACTACACCTCTTGAGGTAATTGATGATAGCTTTCCTGATGAACATCTATTTTCTATTGCTGCTCAAACTCCATGGTATGCAGATATTGCAAACTATTTAGCAACAAACAAAATTCCAACTCACTTCTCACCAAAGGAAAGGAAATTGTTGGTTGAGAAAAGTTTTAACTTTTCATGGATTGCAGACTATTTATTTTACACAAGACCTGACCAAGTCATGATAAGATGTGTTAGGGAAGATGATACCTATGATTTTTTGTATGCCTGTCATGATGAGCCATGTGGTGGGCATTTTGTAGCCAAGAGAATAGCTATGAAAGTGCTTAATACAGGATACTATTGGCCCACACTACTCAAAGATGCTGCAACCTACACCAAGAAATATGACAAATGTCAACGCATGGGGAGACCAATAAGGTATGATGAAATTCCCTTGAATCCTCAAGTGGTATTCAATCCCTTTGAAAATTGGCGCATGGATTTTGTTGGGCCTATTGATCCTCCATCCAATGGGAAATCATACATTCTGGTGTGTACTAATTATGTAACCAAATGGGTAGAAGTAAAAGCAATGACACATGCCCGTGACAATAAAGTTGTTGAGCTCTTGTATAAGCAGATTTTTACAAGGTTTGGAGTCCCAAGGGAACTTGTTACTGATCAAGGAGCTTAGTTTACATCCAACTTAATCACTGCATTGATGAATGATTACAAGATCAGGCACAAAAAGTCTAGCCCCTATCACCCTCAAGCCAATGGCCAGGCAAAGGTTACCAACATAAAAATTGTGGCCATCCTTACAAAGACGGTCCAACTACACAAGAAGGATTGGAGTAGTATTCTTCCTGAAGCAGTTTGGGCCTATAGGACAACATGGAAAACAACTAAAGGGTTTACTCCTTTTCATTTACTCTATGGTAAGACTGACATGTTACCAATAGAGTTTGAGCATAAAACCTTGAGAATTGCTCTCTAGCTTAACATTGATATCTGTGAGGCTCAAAAGGAATGCCTCATGTATCTGAATGCATTGGATGAGATGAGGAAAGCTGCCCTGCAACATACTAAAATTTTCCAACAACAAAGAAAAAAATGGCATGACAATCACATTCGAACTAAGCAATTCTCTGCTAGTGATTGGGCGCTACTCTATGAATCCAGGTACAAGGAAAATCAAGGTAAGCTAACCACACGTTTGAATGGTCCTTATGAAATAGAAAATGTGTTTGATAATGGGTCAGTGCAGTTGGCTACAATAGATCCAGTTTGATTCAAGCTACTGGTTAATGGACACCGTCTTCAGCTGTATCATAAACCAGCGTCCAAATATAAATTTATGCAACAGTTTGTTTCGAATGTGGCTACTGATCTTCCTGTAATGAAAGGATTCAATCTTTCTCTTGCAACATCTCTTTAAATTCCACGTTGAATGCCCATAATAAAGGTTTCCTTTTTAAGGGAGCCACTTTCTTCGCTTTTCATCCATCACCACCATTCATTCCCTTTTCTTCCATGTCATCCATCTTGCCATACCGCCCTCATTCATGGTGCGCTGTGATCTTTCCCAGCACGTACAAGCATTAATTAAAAGGTACGTGATATCTTTTGTTATCACATTGTTTATATATTTCATTAATTCATTAATTGCTATGTACATATCAGTCATTATTGCCCATTCTTCACCTATCCTTTCGCACATGTCTGGACACATGTCAAAATTTAAGTAGGGGGCGGGATAATCCATTTCAAACCTTTTCTTATGTTGCTGTCACAACTAATAAGATACTTTTATTCTTCTTGTACTTTCCAAAAATGGCTACGTGTTTTATCCTAAACAACATTAACTGTTTGATAAGAGTAGTTCCTAACAATTATTACATGCAATTATCTTTCGAGTCATTCTTGGAAAAGAAGACAAAAATGATGACATGATAGAAGGAAGCAAAAAGAAGCAGAGCAGAAGAATTTTTCTTTTGAATTTTCATAAAAGGTTTGGGTATTGGAATCTTAGCTGGAGTAATTTGCGAACATGGGTGGTCAATTGGTAAGACATGAGCTTGTAGCTCATGAGCTCTTAACACAAAATCCTCCAACAGTTCAGGCATTTAGTAATTGTGGTTGGGTAAACTATTTTTTGAGGTTAGATTCTTTTAATGAGGAAGTTGTTGGTGAATTTTTAAGAGCTCTTTAAGAAGGGGAAGCTTCAGTATGGGGTCTGACAGTGGTTGTAACAGAAGAATGAATTGTTGAAGTAATCGGGCTTCCTACAGCAGGAGAAAATTTCTCTTTAGATGTTGTTTCTGCTAGGGAAAAATTTACAGTACCAACTGATGGACCCTTGGAGGTCTCTAAACAAGGATGCAAATGAGTGTTGCTGCCCTTTCCATATTCAAAATATGCTACATTCATAATCAAGTACTTAACCTGTGAGGGACGCTTCTCCTATTTACATTCCTACCATTTTAAATTATTGATCCATATGAGGCATGGGTTAGCTATTAATGTCCTAAATTTTTTGTTAAATCTTTTAAAACAAAGTGCCCATGAAACCTAGAGGGGAAGGGACAACTCTATTGCCCATCATGACCTCATTAAACTATTGATTGAGCATTCCTTGAGGGATGTTTTACCCCTTTCTTGGAAAGAATTTGTTAAAAAAAAGGGTCTGTAACTTCTAGAACCTCCCAAAGCACTCCCTGTAGTACCTATCCCTGCAACATCTATTCTTGTGGCATCCACACCAGAGCCCTCTACCAGAGTACAAACCAAGTCTGCTAGTAGAAGAGAAAAAGGAAAAATGAAGGTAGGAGAGTCATCTAGGGTAGAGAAAACCCCTAAGTCTGACCCTCATGATCAATGACAAAAGTGTCCCTCTCCTGCAGCACCTTCTCCTATAGCAGTTCCTCCTGAAAGAACACCTCTTGCCATTACAATTTCACCTTCATCTTCTTTTATTGAGTCTGAACCATCTAGGAAAGTCAGAAAGAGGAAAGCCACGAGAGTGCCTCCTGCAGCTGCCTCATTACCAAAAAGAGTTTTAGCAAGGAAACAACATAAAGTTACCTCAACGTCTGCTCAACCTGAAGTGATAATAATTTCTGAGGAGTCTGAAGAACTCAATCATAATGATTCTTAGAATGTATTTGAGAATGTTTCACATAGTCCACCTATTGTTTCTAAGGACATGCAAAATGAGCCAATGGAAGTTGATGAAGCACAACATGATAGTAATGAAAGGGGAATGCCAAGTCTTGATGACTTGGCAGAGGCAGCTAGGCAAATTTCTGAGGAAGTACAATCTCCTCCTACACATCAACAATAATTCATCCTATAGCAAGAGGAAGAACATAATGAACAATTAGAAGTGTCCAACGACACACCGTTACCCCTTGTAACTTGTCAAGCAATGGTTGTTTATAAGAAGACATTTTTTATTAAATTTTTGGAATACCTTAGGACCACATGTAGACTGGTCACATTTCAAACCTTGAGTTTCCTCCACTTAGCCAAGACTAAAATTCAACAAAGTCTTTTGGAGGAGGAGAAGAAGAAACTGAAAAGAGAAATTGAAAGGCAGAAACAAGAAATCTAGGAAATGAAAAAGAAAATGGATGAAATGATGAAAATCACTGGTAAAATTGTGGAATGTAGACCACCGCCTAGGGTTTATGCTATGTGCTTAAAGGAACAATTTCTTTGGTTTCAATTAATGAGAATTTCAAGGAATTTAGATCTTGTTATTCATACAGCCAAAGAATTTTATGATGCATACCAGGTAGCCCCTAGTTGGCTAAAGAATTCTTTGTGTGAATTTTATTTGCATGGATTGATAATTCCCTCTGAAACATAGTGGAATCCACTTCTTTATATTGGTGATATTCATTTGAGGTCACTTATGTCATGGGCAACAAATGAAACTAGTTATGGCAGACAATTGGAAGCCTATGAAGAAGCTGAAAGGGATGAGCCTATACCACTACGATTAAAAAGCACAAATCCCTACACAATGCTCAAAACCTGGCTCATTGTTGCATATGGGTTCAATGACCACACACAAAGAGTAAAAAATATTTGATATCAGAAAGCAAGTGTATGAAGAATTCAAAAGTCAACCATATCTATTTTGGAAGCTTGCCTCTTCCAGAATTGAAAAGAGATGGCATAAATTAACTGTTGGACTAAGGAAATCTGAGCCACATAGTCCCCTAAATTTTGAAGCAACCCTTGGAAGGACAGAGAAGTTGATACAACTTGGTCTTCAGAAGAGGTTCAAATTATGGTTTCCAATAACATTTTGACCTCCAGTTTTAATGTGGCCACTTTATCCCTATCGAGCTACAAATGTTACTAAGGATACAAAAACCCTCAGATATGAAAGATGTGAAATTTTTAGAGGTTTCTATTATAAATTTGGGACTATGCCAAAAAGCCATACTGCTCCTATAGATTTCAGGGAAACAACCATGAAACTTAATGCTGGTGGACCATCATTAGGTTAAGTAGGGGGCAGATGATGAGCTTAGGGTATGCTCATAATTTGAGTATCATGGTGTATTTTTAAAACCTCTACTTTAATTGCTAATGGATGTTTTAACTACGTGATTAAATACTTTTCATTTGAAATTGGGTAGTATCCTGTAGCAATACATTCCTATATTCCCACAGCTTAACATCTCGATGTGTCTTATTAATTACCCTATTTGACCTTCCAAATGACTGGTATAACGCATATGGTTTTTGAATAATGAAATAGATTTAATATATGATTAATGAATGTATTGTGTTTTTTGCCACACATGCTTTCTTTCACCTCTGTTGCCTTGTGCATTGCAGGTTGTTGAAGGGAGCATGAACGAGTCAAGTGCAGTAGATCTCAACCCTGCAGTAAAGTCCATTTCCTACACGACATTGAGAAAGTTGTTCTAGCGAAGACTCTCTAACCGGGTTGTTGGGAAGAAACTTTGATCATTAATCTAGGAAGAGTGGAATGCTAAATTCTCTCTGGATCGTGTTGAACATATATGCTTTCATTTATGTGAAGTATGTTCCTCGGTTTTAGGATACATTTTATGTCCATGTCTTTCTTTGTTAGTTAATTAGTTGCTTTTCTGGTTTAAATAAGTGTTCCTCCTATGAGTGAGCAAGCATAGCATGTAAAAGTTAGTATGATAATGAGAAGTAGAATATGTAAGAGTTAGTACTATGATAAGAGATAGAGTTTTGTGTTAGTTTTCATATGAGCATAACAATGTATATCATTCTGAGTTTATGAATAAAAGCTGATGAAGTTCTGAGTTCAATTCTTGCATAGTTGATTGATGCTTGCTAAGGGGGCTCACTTAGTAAGTATCTATAGTTAGTTAGTTGTTTATCTTCTGTTGATCATAAGTTAGATTTCATTTTGGAAAGTTTCTATGCAAACTCATTCTTATATTGTTCCTGCAGCATCGGGAATCCATCCCTGTGTTTGTTCCTGCAACATAAGGCCAGTTCATAGTTTGTTTCTTAAGTAACAGTTGTCATGATGTCTACTTTGATTAAGTTATGCTTAAGTTAGAAAGCTTTACATTACATTCCTATATCATAAGTAGAATTCCTTTCATGCATTTATTTTTGGTAAATCGTGACTGAGATTGGTTCTTAGTGCACATACAGTGCCGCTCCATTTCAAGTATATGTTCCCTGGTTTGACAAAGTAAATGAACGACCATAAGAAGATGTTAGCCGCCTGCTGGAATGACCAATTCCCAGATTAGGATTTGTCGTGACTTTTATATCCTTTTGTGGGTGCGACCACCCCCTGCCATGAATCATTTTTATTTTTTTTCCAATTTTGTAATAGTTTTATTTTATAATATATAATATTAATTATAAACTTTTTTATTTTGTAATATATAATATTAATTATATAGTTTTATTTTATTTTTATTTTTTTGCCATTTTTCTAATAGTTTTATTTAACATGGAGGAGGTGTCAATGAATGCAATTATAAAAAAAAGAGGCAAATGAGAACAATATATTTTCTTAACCCTTTGTGATTGTAAGATAATGAATCATGCATGTACGAAATTAAATCATGAAAAGGACACAACTTTTAACTCTCATAAAATCATCTTTTGCCTCTAAATATATAGTTATAATATTAATTATATAATATATAATAATTATATACTTTTTAATCTCTATAATATAAATTATATTTATATAATAGTTATTAATAATATATAAATCATATATATTATTAATAATTATAAATAATATACTATATACTTATATATAATAATATATTATATACTTATATATAATAATATATTATATACTTATATATTATAAATAAGCACAAAAATGTAAGAATATAGACAAGGCACGATGATGATACAGAACATTGAAATGTACAATAAATGAAACATGAAACAAAGGGGTCGATCTACATACCTAAGGACTTTTGATTCAATCTTCACGCTTGTAATCACTTCCAAACAAATTCTCTACCAATAATCTCATTCCTGGTGTTCTAGAATTTCTCACTCCCTCCTTATTTAACATGGAGGCGGTGTGAATGAATGTAATTATGAAAAATAGAGGCAAATGAGAATAGTATGTGTTCTTAACCCTTCATGATTGTAAGATAATGAATCCTACATGTACAAAATTAAATCATGAAAAGGACACAACTCTTAACTCTAATAAAATCAAGTTTTTCCTCTAATAAAATGAAAACAATTAGAGGTTGCTCGCTCATTTGAGCCCAACCACTTTCAATCCTTGCACCATATTTAGTCACCTCTCGTCTGAGCTACAATCTTGTGTTAAATTTGAGGAAGGATAGCCTCAAAGATTTCCTACTAGGGTTCTTCATCTTGATTGTTGAATTTATGCTTAGCCTTAGCTTTTGACCATGAGAACCATGAGAATGTGGCTTTGGAAAAGATATTATAAATGGTTTTGATATCTTTTTTGAAAACAGGATAGAATGACTACACTAGAGTTTGTTAGCTACCCAAATGGAAATGAGTTTCTAGGAACTATTTTATCTCTCTAGGACTCGACAACTAATAAAACTTATTAGGAATCTTCAACCAATGAAGTTTAGCTTTTATATAAGCTCTTTAATGAGTATAGGCACTATTTTCATGCTTCTAGTAGGGAATCTTAGCAACTTATAACAAGTAGAGAGGTGGAAAGAAGCATTAAGTCTCCAAATCTATGGCAACATGAATGAGTTTGAAGTTCATCATAACATATGACCTATGATGATATTAGATGCATACAAATTATTTCATAAATTTTGTGGATTTAATCCACCATAAGGGTATGTGCAAGATCATCGTGCAAAAAACAGGCCCTTAAGTGGCAAAAAATTCAGAAAAATTAGTGTTAGGCAACTTGACATAAATATTTGAATAAGTTATCTATATTATTTCAAAAATATGTAAGAATAGAATATGTAGAAAATTGAATTGAGTTTCTAAAATACTAGGTTTATTTAAAAATAAATAAAATCTATTTGGTGAAAATCTGAAATTTCAATGCAGTAGTACTTAAATTTTATGGAAAAAATAAGAAGTAGGTGTCTGTCTGACCACCCTAACCATAATAAAATGATAATTTTTTTTTGTAAGATTTTATATATAAGTAGAGGACTCATGTTTAGATGTGATGCATATTTTTTGTAATTTTTTTTTTCGAGTAAATAATTAATTATGAATTTTTATTACAACTTTTTGTAAAATATAAAAACTCGTCTCTGACCACCTTAACTTTTCTTCATGAAATTTAATTTTTCTTTTTTTAATCCTATATTATGTGAAGCATAGAATGTATGTTTTGGATTCAAAAAATATGATACCGTTTGAAAGTTATAGATGTTTTTCAATCAGCCTATCGATCAGGACTTTAGTCATAATTCTAATAGAAAATGAATAATAATTATTTATTAAATTCAAATTAAATCATAATTTATATTTTTGGAAAGCTGAGAATCTCCTCTAAAAACCCTTTTTGTTTCATTAATTTTGGGTGAAAAAAAAGTCGTCAGCCACATACCCTACAAATATTGCCACTTTTTGGTGCACCATGATCCTACACATACCCATAAAATACAACCATTTTGAGAAGCTAGTGGAGGTTTCACATGGATGTTTTGGTCTGAGATTATATATTAAAGTGGAGAAGAAATAAGAATTTTTTTTATTTTCTTCACCTCATTCTTCTTGAAATTTTAGAGTATTTGAAAAGCACAGTATTATTTAAAGTCTACATTGGAATTGAATAGCAACTCACAACAAAGAAGAAATATTGAGAACATTATATCTCTACTAGTTATCTTAATTACATGTTCAAATGAATTATAGGGGTATAGGGAGGGAGTGGTAGAGAGATAAAGGGTATAAGGTTAAAATTTGAGGGTAGAGGGTTTAAAGGTTTAGGGTTTAAGGGTTAAGGGTTAAGGGTAGAGGGGATCTCAAGATATAGAAGGAGTGAGTGAGTGTGAGAGAGAGGGTTTAAACCTTAAGGGTAGAGAGTAGAGGGGATCTAGAGATAAAAGGAGTGAGTGAGAGAGAGAGAGACTTGAGAGACAAAGAGTGGGTCTAGGAGGGAGAAACTTGAGAGAGAGAGGAGGGAGTGGGAGAGAGATAAAGGGTAGAAGTGTTAGGGTTTAAGGTTAAAGGTGGGGAGGGAGGGAGGGGTGGGAGGGAGACTGAGAGAGAGAAGGAAATTGTGAGAGATGAAGGTTTGGACCGTTTGGTTTAAGGGTTAAGGGTGAGAGGTGAGGGAACTCGAGATGGAGTGGTGAGTGAGAGAGAGAGGAGTGAGTGGAGAGATAGAGAGAGTTGAGAGAGGGAGAGGAGGTTAGGAGGGAGAGACTTGAGAGAGAGAGAGGGGAGGGGAGTGGGAGAGAGATAAAGGGTGGAGGGAACAAGGGTAGAGGGGAGAGAGGGAGTAATATATAAGTCATATAAATATTGATTTGGCAACTAGATGGGAACATTCTATTTCCATTTGTAGTATTTTTTGTGAATTAAATTGATGGAAACTTTTTTTTATTTGTATTGATTTATGTTTTAAATTTGTGTGCAAAATTTTTATAATTAGATAATACTTAATTTTAAAATACATAATTTCCCATGGAACAATTCAATGGAACAAATATAAGTTGCATATAATTTTATATAATATTCTTGAACTTAATAATTCCATGAAACAAATATAAGTTGTATATAATCCTAATTTAGGAAAAATGATTTTAAAAAACTTCACTAGGTTTCAAATAAGTATTGAAAGCATATATATGGGTTTACATGCAAGAAAAAAAAGTGAGAGATGATGTTATAAGTGTAACTTTGAACTTTCAAATGAAATCAAAGATTCTTGAACTTAAGAATTCCATGGAATAAATATGTACATATAATTGGAATTTACGCAAAATGATTTACAACTATGTACAAGTTACTATAAGTTCTCACTTGAACATGTATAAGGTTACAAGTGAACTTGAAAATCATGGATATAATCTAAATCAAACATTTTGGTTCAGCCTACTCTTCAACAAAATGTAATTTTTTTTTATGATTGAATCACTATCTAGTCTCCATTTTTTTTAGCCACATGCATGTCGAACTGCATGAAGATGTAGGGAAATAGCAATTATTAAGTGACTACATTGATATACCTTGTTATAAATTTGATATTCAACAAAATGAATCCCATTTTGAACAACTTTGACTTGTTTTAGATATATCCCTTGCACTACAATAGAACCTGCATGGTAAACATGAACCTAAGGTAAGACATGTGAACATGTACAACATTTTCATTCTCAAAGTTTGTACAATATATATTTAATGTTTATAATGTAACATGTGAACATGTGAACACAATGCATATATAATTTTAAATTCAAACTCACCTATGGGAAATAACATTCCATCACTTGTTTCAGGTTGTGTTAGCTTATTCCTCTCTTTTGTGCAATGCAATAAATAATAGCTAACACCTTCTATGTTTCAAGGCTTTGCTATGATTGCAAAACATCTCTTGTACACCAAATTTACACAAAAACTTTCTAAAAAAATTATAAATGTCTCTAGACTTTAAAGATCATTAACTATATATATAATATTTAAATTATTGAAAACTTACACATGTACCTTTTCTAACTGATCCTGAAATATGGTCATAATCAATTGAAATCAAAGGAATGTCTTCAAATCTTTCTTTCTCATTTTCATCGTACATGTTTCTGAAACAACTAGTGGCACCATATTGCATTTACCAACATATGCAAGTTCTTGGTTGTTGCATGCATGATCGAAGTTCCTCGCAATGCACTCAGTGAAAAAAAAGAGTAATCCCTTGTGTATAACGTCCATCCATGGTGACTATCCGAACTCATAACACAATGCAAGGATCTTGTTTTTTCTACCCTCTTGCATCCATGCATTGATCTTTTATCCACACCTAGATATAGGTACAACAACAAACTTATGTGAACAAGCATGCATATATATATATAAATTTTAAATTTAAATAAATTCAAATTTTTGAAAATGTAATTTATACATACTCGATATCTCCCAAAAAACTCTATGTGGAATGTGTCAGTTTGTTCTCAAAGATGTGTTGACCACATTTGATGCAAAGTGTTTCTTAAACCATTCAATAGCATCATGTGCATTGTCTATATGATCTTCTAAATAACTCATTTGATGCTTCCGTAAAGCTCATTTGGTGCAAGCACCTACTCCATCATGCTCACCCTTTCCATGATAAATCTAAAAAAAACTCCAAACATGTGCTACTTTGTAGATTTTATGATATCTACAAAGTTCATAGAATGGCCATGAATATTTTTATTGTTTCACACATCCATCTGACCATACAATTTTTTTTTCAAATTTTACACCCCTGTTTCTCAAATTCTCAAAAAAAATTGTAAAGCAATGTTGTACAGAAAGTGTGTCATGCTCTTTATCATTACTAATATAAAAGTGATATTCTTTATTAATAGCTCATTCTTCATTTGTACTCTCAACACCATTCAATTCTGATTGTGTATGTCAATAACACACATGAACCATAATAGTGATCTGGTTTGAAAAGTAATATTCTGATTGAATCTCCTTTTGATGTACAAAGGAGTAATTTTTTGCAAAGTTAATGTAGACATGCAAAATTATCATTATGCATTAGGTCCATTCATCAATTAATCAAATTTACCTTCATCCATTCATCAGGTAATCTCATTAATCTCCATCTCCTAAGGTCATTAATTAAAAATTAAACAAACATTAACATCAATCTTTCAATTAAATAAATCAAACTTTATTAAATTGAAATCCAAATGCATATTTCATCCCTTTCTAATTTAAATAAATCAAAGTATTTAAATCAAATAATTCAAAATCATCTAATCATCATCCTAGCTAATCAATCCCGATTAAATCTAATCTAATGCATGTCACATCCTCTAGATATTCCCACTTGCACAAACAAATCAATTTATTCATTTATAAAATCAAAATTTTCACTCAACATGGCATCTTTGGGGAATATTCCCTCATGTTTGAATTCAAAATCAAGTGGGCATGTACATCGAACAAAGCAATTAATAAGCTCTTACATGTCTTGTCTCTAAAATTCAAATTTCAATTTCCCCCTCTTGGGCACATTTCCCAAATCTTGCACAATCCTCAACCACTCACAAGATGACAAGTGTCCTCATCTCATTGGTCCAATCTTTGTCCCACATTCATCCATTTGGCCATTCTCTCATCAAAATAATCTATAAATGAGAGGCTTCATCCTTCATCAAATCCTCCACAACTCCACAATCTTAGCATTTCATCTACAATCATCATGCAAGGTCACTCTCTTCAATGGAGAACTGATTTGGTCCACTCCATATGTTAGCATTCCATATCATATTCAAATCATTTTCATCATAGAGCTTAATCAAGGATTGGGAAAGGGCTTCTTTCCATAGAAGCACCAATCCACTATAAGATGCTAGTTTATTACTGGAATGATGTTTTTCTATGTTTTTCTTTCTTCTTTTGCAGTATTCTTGTGATTAGATGAATCTTATAGGGAATATTTTGTTTGCTTTGGTTTACTAACAATGCTAAGGGCTTTTTTTTTTGAGCTAATGCAGATTTAAGGTTCTATAGTTAAGTACTGATAGAACTGTTCCAAGTGGGGAAGTATCTCTCAATGTTTGGAATTTTTGTGCTTGCCACTTAGCAAAAAAGTAATGTTGTATGTATGGTTGTATCAATTTTCAAAAATATTCCATAAAATTTCTAATAGGAATCTCCTCTTTTACATAGTTTAACCTTGTGGATTCTTTCCCAAAATTTGTTTGAAACTTTACATACTTGTACCTATGTAAGTAAAATATGTAAATAAGTAATAAACCACAAAATAATGAAACATTACATTAGAGAATTCAAATAACAATCTAATCAATTTAAAACAAATAAACTCTCTAAAAATAGTACTTACCTCTTGCAATTTACTGTCTTTGTTAGGTCAATATCCTCATTTCTTGAAGGAAATTTAGCCAAATTTCCACATGTTTCACAAATTCCTTTTATGCAATTTATTTGAGGTCCATTTTCATGATCACATAACATAGCCTTTATGAAAAAACATGCATGTTTAGGAGGTGCATTTTGAAAACCACAACTTTCTTCTCTCATCTTTTGAAACACCTGATAGTAGAGATCAAATTCAATATGATAACAACAACAAGTTTGAAAAAAAATTGTTTATCTTCACATAATATGGCTTTAACCTTTCAAACATTGTTTTCCCAATCTTTATACGAGGATATATATTACAAAGGTTTGTATACATCTCAAGTTGTGTTATATGTAGCCAATTTTTCATATGATTTTCATAAATATTAGGCCCAATTCTGTGTCTCATAACATCTCTAGTATTTGATGATGGACGAGTCTGATCATGAAAAAAAATTGAGATCAAGTTCCTAACAACATCTTCAATCCTATCAGAACAGGGAGCTCTACACATATTTTCCCAATTGCCTTATGAACTCTCATCCAAAAGCTTTCTCTTTTTCTCATATTTTATTAGTGTGGTTCTACTATAACCAATTTTAGCTGAAAGTGTAGACATTTTTCCTTTTCTTGCTATGTCTTGATTTATAATAGATTTCAACATCATCCTTCTTGTAGTGGCCTTATCCACTAACCAAGATCCTTTCATAATGGAATCTAAACCCTTTTTAACATTTTGAACAATATCCTTTTGTAGTGCCATGTGTTTCTTCTTATTTGATGTCGAATGTACACCCAACAATTGTAATGACTCTTTCAGCTTACAAAGAAGTAAAAAATTGATAACAATTGGGTTTTTTCAAGTGTTTCAAGATGATTGAAATGATCATTATTTATTCCATTTATAGATTTACTCATTGACCTCTTTCTCTTATTTGCAGTCTGGTCGGCATAACATTTTAGTTTCTCCATATCCATTTCAAGTAAATGATCTAAATTTCTATAAGAAATTTGTTTCCTCACCTTTTTAGCTAGTTTTATATGCTCATCCATACCAGTAGGAGGAAGTGATCCTGACCCCTCTCCAACATGCATTGTTTGAACTTGGGCCTCCTCCCTATCTTCAAGGTCCATGTGATCCTTAGTGAATTCATTTGATCCAATATCTAGATTTGGATCGACTTCAACATGATAACTTCTTTCTTGTTGAGCCCTTTCAACATGTCACAAAATATTTTGCAAAGAAAGTGAGAGATGGAGCTATATAAGTGAAGTTATGTATGCAAGAAAACAAAGTGATAAGACATGATGCTATAAACTTGTGAGGGAAGTTTTAGCTAGTTTTATATGCTCATCCATACAGTAGAAGGAAGTGATATTGACCCCTCTCCAACAAGAATTTTTTGAACTTGGGTCTTCTCCTTATCTTCAAGGTCCATGTGTTCTTCAATGGATTCATTTGATCCAATATCTAGATTTGGCTCAACTCCAGCTTGAGAATTTCCTACTTGTTGTTTGAATTTACATGCAAGCAAAGAAAGTGGGAGAATATGAGCTACTTAAGTGGAGTTGAAACAAATAAAATAAAAGATTCTTGAACTTAAGAATTCCATGGAACAAAATAAATTTGAAATAGATGATAAGGAATTTAGGAATGTCTATGCAAGATGACTATTTTTTAGTATTAAAGTTTCCAAGTTAAATCTAACATGGTTTTCATAATTGGAAATATATTTATAAGGAAAAAAAATTGAGGTGTTAATAAAAGTCTTAAACACACATTTGAGAGGGAGAGAGAGAAGAAACAAGCATGTACCTTTTTTCTTTCTATTATAATTTTCCAAGTTTTGTTCATGCCTCTTTTGTTCTTCTTCTTTTGACAACTTTCGTTGAGACACATTTTTTCTTTTTCTAAGTTGTCCCATTTTCTTCTTCAAGTTAAATATGACTCAAAAATAATCCTGTACCAACTTAGTTAAATTCTCCTAGGTATGTGCAAGATCATGATGGGCCAAAAAGTGGTGATATGATGGGTGTTTGTAGGGTATGTGGCTGATGATTCTTTTTTTACCCAAAATTGAAGAAACGAAAGGGGTTTTTAAAGGAGATTCTTAGCTTTCCACCAATATAAATTATGCTTCACTTTGAATTTAATAAATTATTATTATTCATTTTCTATTTGAATTACGACTAAAGTCCTGATTGATAGGCTAATTGAAAAATATCTATAGCTTTCAAACGGTATCACATTTTTTAATACCAAATATGTGTAACATTCTATGCTTTGCATACTATAAGATTAAAAAAGGAAAAAATGAATTTCATGAAGTTTTGACTAAGTTAAGGTGGTTAGACATATGAGTTTTTATATTTTTTTAAAGTTGTAATAAAAAAATTCATAATTAATTATTTACTTGGAAAAAAATTACAAAAAAATATGCATCACATTGAGACATGAGTCCTCTGCTTATATATAAAATCTCATAAAAAAATATTATCATTTTATTTTGATTAGGGTGGTCAGTTAGACACCTACTTCTTATTTTTTCCTTGAAATTGAAGTATTACTGCATTGAAATTTTAAATTTTCACCAAATAGATTTTAAAAAATAAATAAACCTAGTAGTTTAGAAACTAAATTCAATTTTCTACAAATTTTATTCTTACATATTTTTGAAATAATATAGATAACTTATTCAAATTTTTACATCAAGTTGCGTAACTCTGATTTTTCTAGATTTTGCCACTTAAGGGCCTATTTTTCCACGATGATTGTGCACATACCCTCCTCCAAAATTTTCCTTGATTGATAAAAATGAAAAGTTGTCTTCTCCAATATTTTCCTCCTTGATAAATGTTCATAAATCTCTTCTCCAAAATCCATGCTCCAAGTGATATAAATGTGAATTAATCTTGCAATTTGATATGGAATAATGAAAAATAAGCTTGTATTTATATGCTTGTATTTAAATGAATAAAGTGGTAATCAAACAAGTTATTTCATTGTGGAGTTTGTTTTTATTTAATGTATAGGTATGCAACATAGAGTAATTTTAGAATTTTATTCCTTGTTAAAAAGATAATATTCCTCAAGCTTGATACCAAAGGTGCAAGATTATCTCAACCAATGAGATAACATAGTGTTTAATAAGTGTCTCTTAGATAAGTTATGCTCATTGCAGAGTAAGGGAACAACCCAATATATAGTAGAGGAAAATTTCCATGGTCATTCTAGTTAACCAAACACATCTTGATGGTTCTAAATCAATAATTGAGATATTGTCATTTGTAGGAGATGGAGAGAAGGTAGAACAATGATTTGAGCACATAGAGGTATAATTTCAATTGAATTTTCTTAATGTTTCAAAGAATAAAATTTTCCTATCCTAAGTTGAAACTAGAAAATTATGCATTGAATTTCTTTAAAAATCTATAATTTGATATCTAGTTGTAGGAAAGCACAATCATGTTAAATAATGGTGTAGATTAAGAGATTATTTATGAAATAATTTAACATAAAATTTTATAACTTAGAGGGAAAGTGTTTCAAAGATGATATAATTATAAAAGGAATGTTCCCACCTCTTCTTTATAATTATATTTTGTTCTCAACTCCTCAATGGTTCGTGTTGCTTAAGTCATTTTTAAAAAATATGAGTTTTTTGTACCACAAAGTGATGCACTTTATTTGTTCTTATTTTGTATCAGGATTTTAATTTCATCATTTTTATCAAATTTTAAAACTAGTAGAACATGTGCAGTAACAAATAGGCTTGTAAATACAGTAATTTATAAAGTATCATTAGTTTACTTGCTTTAGAGTAATTTATTTTATAATTTTTTATTCCTTACTATAAAATTCAAGGGGTGTGTGTGCAAAATATTTATTGTGATCAACACGAATGAACTTAATTATAAAGTGGCATTCATTTCCTTATCTTTGGGAATATAGGATCAAATGGGATGTTGTGATCAAATGAACTAACATAAAATTTCACAACTCTAGGGGATTCAATAATAACATTTGGGACCATTTTGATGGTCTTTGTTTGTGGGTTCAACATCAACAAAACTTATTTCAATGTGCCTTATTGATTTTTGGCTAAAATAAAATAGTCTTCTCCTAAAATTCTACTAGAGATAAGCATGTATATCATATAAACATTTAAACATAAGGAAACACATACATACATTTAAATAGATTCAATGTATATGTGACACCCCTCCGATTTTCTATATTTTCTTGACAGCTTGGATACTTTGTTAGACCTTATTTTATGTTATGGTTATTCTATCGTTGACAGTGGAGCGATGATAAACTATATGGATGTGATGATACATTATATGCATGGTGATTATGTTTAATATTTTTTATGTTTGCATAGATGCTTAGTTGTGATGACATTGCTATATATGCTTATTATAGTTTAATTGATATATTATCTCATTAGTTGATGTGACATTGTATTGGTGAACAGAATGGTATTTCATCACTCCCTTGTCTGTGCCCTATGATTTCCATGATTCTCTCTTCACAGTGTGTATGAATTATGATCTAGATACATGTACAACATTTTCTTTGGTTGTAGGTTTGTAGGCACAGGACAATGACTTCACCTAGTTTCACAGGCCTGAGCATGTCCACTACTCAATAGTAATGTTGATTGGGAGATAGTAACTAGTTAACCTTGTCAAACCTTTACCCTAGCATAGTGTGTCGTCAATATGTATGTTGGTCATGTTCCCTATCCATGTTGGTCTTGGTATTTTTTTTATCGTGCAAGTTTAAATTGTAAGGATTAAATTATATGTTGTGATTAAGTATTTAATTAATATGGAGATTTTATTATAAATTAATTAATTTAATTTAATTTATATTATAAAGTAATTTTAATTATTAAATTAATTGGGAATTAAAATAAATAAGTTATTTAATTGTAAATTGGATTAAATAAATTGTTTTTAATTTTAAATGCATATTTGGGAAAAGATCTTAGAAATATCTTGGTTTGTTAAAGAAGAGATATTTGTTGTGTGAACTAGAAGTTAGAAGGGTTTGTTTTCTAATTGTCTTAAAATTTATTTATGGAGAGATTGATTGAAATTGGTGAGAAAAAAGAGGAAGTTGTTTTCACTGGAAAAAAAGGCAGAGGTTTTTGGAAATGGGAGAGTTGTTTTGTTGTTTGAAGAAATTGTAGATCTTAGAAGCTCTCTAATAATTCTAGGAATCTAGTTTGTTATAGTCTTGGTTGTGGATTGTTTCTATTTTTTGGGAAGTGGAAATTTTTCTGGAGGAAGCCTTAGCAGCTCTATTGAAGATTAAAGGGAAGCTCGACATCAATCTCTGAATCATCTGATCTTCTGGAACAAGTTCTTTATTGTTTTGCTAATTTTAATTTGAAAGAGATAAGTTAAATTGTTATTGTAATGCAAATTGGAAAAGATTAGAAGAGGATTTCATTATCTGTAGAAGCTTTTGTTTTTAAAATATTTTCGAGAATATTTATAGCCTATGTAGAATATATTGTAGTTCCTCTATTAATTTTTTTTTTTTTGAAATAGCTTTATAAAGAAGAAAATTATAGTTAAATTGTTGAACATCTGTTGAATTTAAATCAAACTTAGAAAACCTCTTCTTGTGGAAATAGAATTATTTCCTCTATAGAAAATAATTGATGAGTTAGGAAACCTCTGTAAAATATTTCTACATTTTTTCCTGTAGAAAACTTCTTCTGTGAAAATTAATTGCCCATCTTGATTAATTGTTTGGATAAATTTATATATATATATATATATAGATACATATATATTGAAATATATATGTACATATACATATATATTATGTATAAATATTTTATTTTATATGAGGACTGCATTTTTCCTGTAGGAAATTTTTATTTTGGAAATAAATTGAGAAATCTTCATACGACGAATTTACAACAATGAAGAAAAATAAATAAAAAAAATTATTGTGTTTGGCTAGGCGATGAAACCCCCAACTGCGTAGAGGGGTGCGCTTCCCATAGATAGTGCTACCTCCTTGTGGAGGTCGATGTAGCCAAGGTTGCGTCCCTGCGTCTGCTTTGATTGAGTTCATTTATTTTGTTTAATTTTTGTTTTATTTGTATATTATATATGATACATATATATTATAATATATATATATATATTATGTATAATATATGTAATATGATTTAAATTGATATATATATATTAGTTTGTATTTCTTTAAATGGATACATTTAAAAAAGAAACATGAGGAAATAGTTTTTGAGCAAATGAATTTTATTTTAGATAAATGAGTTTCTTTTATGGTATAGTTGATTTTATAATTAAATAATATATATTTATATGTATATATATAATTATATATAATTATATATATACATATTAAATATATTTGTTTAATGTTTGATAAGTACAATAGATATATGCACGCACGATTAGTTAATTAGAAATGATTAATTATTTTTAGTTGTGAAATTGAGTTGATATTATGTGTGGTTGTGAAACTATAGTTAAACTTTTGATATAATTTCCTTGTTGATTATTAATGGGAATTGTGTTTTGAATGAGGTATTTTAAATTTGTGATATTGAACTACTGGATTTAGGAAATCTGAATAGTAGTGTTTTTAATTACAGGAGATTGTTTATTTTAACTTCTAGTATTTTTGTAATTGGGTACTATGGGGAATATTTGTTGTAGAGAAAATATAAGTCTTCCAGATCGTAATTATGAAAGGGTTGTCATTTATGTTATTCTCCTTGAGATTTACTTAGGTAGTGCATGTAGTTGGATTTAGTATTGGACATATGTATGGATGTATTATCTCTTGTGTTATGTTATTATTAGTTTGTGCACTGTCTACGCTTGGGTGTAGAATGAGTTATTATGTTGTCGATAGGGGAGTGGCTCTCAACGGGGGTTAGGACACAAAGTGGTCCTAGGACAAATCATGTGGAAGTCAGTGTAATCAGTGGAAATTAAATAACCTATATTAGGGGAATGGGTAGTTAACATATTTAACTTGATAATTAGCCTCGCTCATTGGCTCAAGGGCTTGTGTTAGACTTGAGATGAGTCAGGAAGGCCTAGAATGGCAAGATCATTATCTTGTCTTCTTGAAAGATAATTGATTTTGCACTAGTGTGCATGTGGGGCCAGAGTTTGTGAGAGGTTACCAGGATAACCCAATATGGGGGCCAGGACCTAGGAAGATCTCCTTAGGATAACCAATGCAACCTTTGTGATGACACTCCTATGACAACAATTGATTATATTGCACAGTGGTTGTACTCAATTTTGTGATTCTAGAAGTAATGTAACCCTATATTTTGTATTTACTAGTACTTTGTAGTTTTGTACCTTGCCTGTGTCTAGAGGTAGTAGGTTAGTCTTTGTTACCTGTTAATATCTCCTAGCACAGGGGTTGGTTCTACAGGTACCACATGGTTGGGTGGTGTGCACCTTACACTGTTGGGTTTTCTCTTCATGTTCGTGATGGCTGGATCTTCTAGTTTGAGGAGCTCATGTGTTCTATGGAATTGTACTTCTCTTATATTCATTGTAATAGTGGGCACTATATATTGTATTCCTTATTTGTAATCAAGGAGAATTCCTTGTGTTGTAATTGTAAAATTATGTATGATCTATTCATCATTGGATTAAATGGTATATATATTGTTTATATGGTATTGTATCTGTGGAAATATGTTCATTACTTTTTTATGCTAGATTTATTATGAAATGGTAAATGTTTTTGTTGTATGTTGTTATCATGAGTTAATCCCATATACTATGTTTTAGAATAATTTTTTAAGTTTTGAAATTCACATGTAGATGCATTGTGTGGCCTAGAGGATGTATGTGTTAGAGTAGTTTACTTCACTCGTGATGCAAGAGCATCCAGTGGTGTGAGGGAAATCTTTCATCACCCAAAAAGATGCTTTCCATTTATGTCCCTGTTGTTTGCTTTTTGTAGATGTTTTTTCATTTCTAGATACCCTATTCATCGAATAAGATTCCAACTTTCAGAACTGCTTTTCTACTTTTTCTACTCAACTGCTATTTTCAGCAGGTGTGAATTTTAAGGCATGGGAAGAAAAAATTTATGGGAAGGTTCATGATGGAAAAAAAACACTTTGGCAAAAGAATCAAGTCACGATCATTCATGGTTTGAAAGTTATTCAAGTTCCAGTTTCTAATTTTTTCCCTAAAAATCCTTGAGTCAAGTTTGAGGCACTAGACGGTCTTGTACAGGTTCGAAAAACGGAGTCCCGGATCAAAAGTTATGGCTTCCGGAAGTTGGTCAATTTTTGGAAAATTGCCAATTTTTGAATTAGGACTCATTGTTTAAATTTCAAATTTTAATTTTTGGTGCCTAATTGCCAAAAATCTTATCTCAAATGTTGTTTTTGGATTTGAACTGAAAAGGGGCTATTTATGGCCTAGTTTCTGATTTTTTGGAGAACTTTTTGGGAAAAGAGTTTGCATGCTGTGAAAGGGGAATCTGGGTAATTTTCTGTAAGTCTATAATTTGCATGTATCACAGAGCTCAAGGATTTGAGATCCTATACATGTAAGAGTTCCATATTTTTGAATAAAATATTATTCTCTATTTTGTGAGTGTTATTCTGTGTCTCAGGTTTGCTCCCTCGTCAAGTGGTATCAGAGCAGGTTTTTTTGAGCATGTGAATAGATCACTGATTGTGAGGCATTTTGAACTAGGACCATGGTTGTGGGTTCAAGATCTTCAAGATGCCTCCAACAGTGATTCCTGGTGTGTGTGGTGGTGCCAAAGGTGGCAGAGGTGGTAGAGGTGGCAGCAATTTTGGTGGAAGAGACCCATTTGCGGCTGAGGGTTTTAGAGCCCTCCAGAGACAAATTGATGCATTGCAGGAACAAATGAGAAGAGGGTTAGACCCAGGAAGGAGAGGAGAAAGTGAAGATGAAGAAGAGGTGGAAGATATAGATGTAGAAGAGGAAGAAGAAGCTATTGATCGAGATCAAATGTGGCTGATTAGGGCCATTTTGAAGATCAGAAAAAGACCTAGAATAGAAGTCCCCAATTATTCTGGAAGTCTAAACCCAGAAGAGTTGATCGACTGGATCAACGAGATAGAAGAGTATTTTGAGTATGAAGAAGTAGAGGACCCAGATTGGGTTAAGTTTTCAAAAATCAATTTGAAGGGCTATGCCAATATTTGGTGGAAAGAGGTCCAATTGGAGAGAAATTGAAGAGGAAAAGGAAAGATCAACAGTTGGGATCACATGGTGGAGAAACTAAGAAGCAGTTCATACCAGTGGACTATGAGTTAGATCTACTAAATAAATTGCAAGGGTTGAGGCAAGGAAGTAGATCTATGAAAGAATACACAAAATATTTTCACAAGATGACCATCATAATAGGCCATGCAGAGGCCAACAAGGAGAAGGTAGCCCGTTATCTTAATGGGTTACAACCGAGCATTCAAGAGGAGCTAAGATTGGTCAAAATGACCACCATTGAGGATGCATACTAGTTTTCTCTAAAAGTTGAGGAGAAGTTGAACAAAAGATTTGACAGTAAGCAAAAAGGATAACGAGGTCAAAGTTGAAGGGGTAGTGGAAGATCTTTTGGAAGCCGAAATGAGGATGAAAGGAAAAATGAAGATGTGGGTACCAGTTGGAGCAAGAAGAATGATAACTTCTACCACCCTTGTGATCAAAATAGTGGTGATCAAAGAGGTAGAGGATGATGAAGATCTGGGCTAGGACCCAGAAGAGGTGCTTTCAGAGGAACTTATTTCCATTGTGGTGAAGAAGGCCATTGAGCCTATGAATGTCCACAACACCAAGGAAAGATAGAAAAAAGGCCAGAAGGTCATGGAAGGGTTGCACATGCAAATAAGGAGGCTCAATCTGAACATTCAGATGATGCTAAAAGGGGAGAAGCCCTAGTGGTTAGAAGAGCCCTGCTGACTGAAGAGAAAGAGCTAGAACAGAGGAAGAATCTATTCTAAACAAGGTGTAAGTGTGAAGACAAATGTTGTGATGTCATTATTGACAGTGGGAGCACTGATAATCTACTGTCATAAGAGATGGTTACGAAGTTGAAGCTAAAAAGGGAAAGGCATCAACACCCATATCAGATTGTCTGGTTGCAGAAAGACCACAAAGTTTTGGTCAATGAGCAATGGTTGGTGAAGTTCAAGATAAGAAGCTCTCGTGATGAGGTACTCTATGATATCATCCCCATGGATGCATGTCGCATGTTGTTGGGGAGGTCGTGGCAGTTCAATAGGTGAGTTGTATATGATGGCCATGCAAACACTTATTCCCTAATGAACGATGGAGTCTGTCATAAGTTGAAACCCTTGAAGAAAGATGAAGAAAAAGTATGCAGTATTGCTAGAATTTGTTTTGTCGATGGAAGGAAATTTTTAGAAGGCATGAAGCATGAGCACATGTGTTATGCATTGATTCCTAGAATGGAAAAGGAAGATAGTGAGAAGGTGCTAGTAGAAGTTTCCATACTATTGGATGAGTTTCAAAATATTATTTTTGATAACGTACTTGAGGGTTTACCACCAATGAGGAAGATCAGTCATTAGATTGACCTGATCCTTGGAGCCAGTTTTCCAAATAAGGTAGCTCATAGAATGACTCCTGCAGAAAATGAGGAGTTGAACAGACAAGTTTAGGAGTTGTTGAGAAAGGGTTTGATTCGAGAGAGTCTGAGCCCATGTGCAACACCTACAGTACTAGCACCAAAGAAGGATGGGGAGTGGAGGATGTGTACAGACTCCCAGGAAATAAATAAGATAACAATCAAGTATAGATTTCCCCTGCTAAGAATGGATGACTTGATGGATTGTTTGAGTGGAGCTCAATACTTCACAAAGATTGATTTGAAGAGCAGATATCACCAGATCCAGATTCATGAGGGAGATGAATGGAAGACTACCTTCAAGACCAAATAGGGCCTATATGAGTGGTTAGTCATGCCTTTTGGGCTAGCCATTACACCGAGCACATTCATGTGGCTCATGAATGAGGTACTGAAAGAGTTTCTGGGAAGTTTTTTCATTGTGTATATAGATGATATTTTGATTTTTAGTACGAACTTAACTGAACATTTAATGCATATTCTTAGGGTTTTTGAGAAGTTGAGAGAGGAGAAACTGTTGATAAATTTGAAAAAGTGTAGTTTTGTTAGTCAGTGTACTTGGGGTTTGTTGTCTCAGCAGAGGGTCTGAAGATGGATCCAAAGAAGACCTGTGAAGGCTATTCTAGAATGGCCTACCCCAAGAACTGCTACTGAGGTGAGATCTTTCAATGGTTCTACCAGTTTTTATAGAAAGTTCATTAGAAACTTTAGTAGTATTTATGCACCCCCGACTGAAACAATGAGAGGGGATAGAAAAGTGTTCAAGTGGAGCACTGGAGCAGTGAAGAGTTTTGATCTATTGAAGCAGAAGGTGATAGAGCAACCAGTTTTAGCCCTCTTGGATTTCAATAAGGTGTTTTAGGTGGATTGTGATGCCAGTGGTTGTGCCATTGGAGCAGTGATGAGCCAAGAAGGTAAGCCCATTGCCTATTTCAGTGAAAAGTTAAATGATGCAAAGAGAAAGTACTCTGTATATGATCAAGAATTTTATGTAGTAGTTGAAGCATTAAACAAATGGAGACATTATTTGTTACTAAAGCAATTTCTTTTGTTTACTGATCATCAAGCATTGCAATATTTGAGTAGTCAGGAAAAATTAAATCAAAGGCATATGAAATGGGTAGAATTTTTGCAAAGTTTTACCTTTGTTTTAAAGCATAGGAGTGGGAAGTCAAATAGGGTTGCATATGCCTTAAGTAGGAGGAAAACATTGTTAATAAAGATGCATAGTGAAGTGGTTGGGTTCAATGAACTCAAGAAATTGTACCCTGAAGATCCTGATTTTGTAGAAGCTTGGAAAGCTTGCAAGGAGCCTGTTACAGTTGATAGGACGAAGTGGCTGGATTTCATAATCCAGGATGGCATGTTGTTTAAGGGAAGTCAATTGTGTATTCCAAGGAGTTCCATGAGGGAGAACCTGATAAAGGAGAAGCATAGTGGATGAATGGATGGACATTTCAGTCGAGATAAGAACATTGCCATTATTAGTGAGCATTATTATTGGCCTCAGTTATCACAAGATGTGAAGAAGTTTGTGCAGAGTTGCACAGTATGTCAGATGGCTAAAGGAGTGAGCCAGAATACTAGGTTGTATCAGCCCTTACCTACACCACAGAGGCCATGGGAGGATATAAGTATGGACTTTGTTCTTGGTTTTCCAAGGACACAAAGAGGGAATGATTCAGTATTTGTGGTAGTTGACAGGTTTTCAAAGATGGCACATTTCATCCCATGCCAAAAGACCCATGACGCAGTCCACATTGCTGACTTGTTCTTCAGAGAAGTGGTGAGACTACATGGTCTTCCAAGAGTATAGTCTCAGATCATGATACCAAGTTTGTGGGATACTTTTGGAGGACCTTGTGGAAGAAGTTGAAAATAGAGTTGAAGTTCAGTTCTACACACCATCCGCAAACTGATGGGTAGACTGAGGTTGTGAACAGAAGTTTGGGTAACCTATTGAGATTCTTGGTAGGAGATAAACCCAAGGGATGGGACTTGATCTTACCCTAGGCAAAATTTTCTTACAATAATTCTATCAACAGAAGTACTGGTAGATCACCATTCTAGATTGTGTATGGAGGCAGTCCTAAGACTGATCCAGAGTTGAGGAAGATGGACCAAGAGAAGAAGACAAGTGCCGAAGCCGAAGACTTTGTAGAGCACATCAAGAATATACATGAGAAGGTAAGAGAACATATTAACAAGATGAATATGCAATATAAGGCTAAGGAAGATCAAAAGATGAGGTATAAGGAGTTTCAAATTGGTGATGAAGTGATGGTCCACTTGAGGAAAGAAAGGTTTCCAGTGGAAACCTATAACAAATTGAAGATGAAGTTCAGTCCCTGTAAAATTTTGAAGAGGCATGGTTCAAGGAACACACATGAGGTAGGCTTGACAGATGGAGTCAACATTTCCCTTGTGTTCAATATTTCAGATTTGATAGAGTATCATGAAGGTGGGGGAGAGGAAGTACAAACAATGGAACAGTGTGGCATTCCAACACCTACTTCAGAGAAGGAGGAGATTGAAGAAATTCTAGATAGCTGTGTGGGAAGGAGTACTAGAAATAGGAAGTTTGAAGAATATCCGTTGAAATGGAGAGGAAGGGCTATGGAAGATTCATCTTGGCTATCTAAAGCAGAGGTTGATCGTTTGGGTTTTCCTCAACCATTTGAGACGTGATGGGGTCACTTCTCAAATTACCTTGGGTGTCTGATGTAGGAGCATCCAGTGGTGTGAGGGCAATCTTGCATCATCCAAAAAGATTCTTTCCATCTATGTTCCTATTGTTTTCTTTTTGTAGATTTTTTTTCATTTCTGGATACCCTTTTCATCGAATAAGAGTTTCCAACTTTTAGAACTACTTTTCTGCCTTTTCTGCTCAACTACTATTTTTAGCATGTCTAAATTTTAAGGCATGGGAAGAAAAAAGTTATGGGAAGTTTCATGATGGAAAAATAAGCACTTTGGTGAAATAATGAGGTCAAGATCATTCATGGTTTGAAAGTTATTCAAGTTCCAGTTTCTTCTTTTTGCCCTGAAAAACATTTTGAGTCCATTTTGAGGCACTAGACGGTCCTGTATGGGCCCATAAATCAGTGGAACTCATGGGGCTGGTTCTTAGCGCATTCTTCACTCTAAGACTGTTCTGACGGTACAAATGGTTCAAAAAATGGAGTCCCGGATCAAAAGTTATGGCTTCCAGAAGTTGGTCAATTTTTGGAAAATTGCCAATTTTCAAATTAGGACTCAATGTTTGAATTTCAAATTGTAATTTTTAGCGCCTAACTGCCAAAACTCTTATCTTGAATGTTTTTTTTTGGCTCCAAACTGAAAAGGGGCTATTTATGGGCTAGTTTCTAATTTTTTTGGAGAACTTTTGGGGAAAAGAGTTTGCATGCTGCGAAAGGAGAATCTAGGTAATTTTTTGTAAGTTTGTAATTTGCATGTATCACAAAGCTCAAGGATTTTAGATCCTCTGCATGTAAGAGTTCCATATTTTTGAATAAAATCTTATTCTCTATTTTTTGAGTGTTATTCTATGTCTCAAGTTTTCTCCCTCGTCAACTCATCATTGTTACTTCTTTTTAAGAAAAAAATTAGTTGTGCTTCCGCAATGTTTGCATCGTCCTCTAAGTTATGAGATGGGGTTTTACATATAAACATAACATGTTATAAGCAAAGAGGTCATCAAATAAGAAAATGTATGTATGTCATATAAACATTTAAACATAAGGAAACACATACATACATGTAAATGGATTCAATGTATAAACATAAACATTTTATAAGCAAAGAGGTCATCAAATAAGCAAATGTAAGTTAGAGATCATCATATAAGAAAATACATGTAGTAAAGATCATAAATCTAGTGTAGGGCCTAATATGAATATCGACTCCTAGTCGAATGACCATTTGAATGAGAACCCTACTCTGATGGATGTGTTGAGCCCTACAGATAAAATTGTGTATACAATTTGTTAAATACATATAATATATTAAATAAATTTTATGAAAGTTATTTTTAAGAATATACTTGTACTTTTAAATATCTATCTAGATCTATGCATACATATGCATGTACATATACACATCTAGATGTAAAAATTCAAAACTCACATGTCCACTGGCTACAGAATCATCCACAAAGTCACATCGATGTACATGATCTGGAGCAAGGCTAGGAGTGACATGATGTATGTCCACCTGCAATATATATATATATATATATATATATATATATATATATATATATATATATATATATAAGTACATGAATATCTAGTTATAACTAAAATTTAAAAATAATTGAAACATGCACATGCACACATATATGCACATCATCTAATATCAGATGACCTAAGTCCTCTGCAATGGTTGTCTCCACCATATCAACCAAACGGTCAAGTGATAAGTCAACATATACATCCATATAATTTGACCCCTATCGTTCCATAAATGATGAGTGAAGAGGACTATGCAGGTGAGATGACATTGATGATGACGAACTGAGACCAATCAACATCTTAGTAAAACCCATAGTCTTTGCAATAGCCGAATGATCTTTAGGTGGATCCCAACGTGCACTAGTCCTGGGTTGAGAGTGATGGGATCCTAGATGTGGATGAACTCCATGTGAAAAAAAATCTTTGACCTCCTCTATATTGATCCCATAGTCTAATGCAATGAAGGAATATGCCTCCAAGAGGTCCTCAGCCAAACAATGTTGAGTCCTATGTGTGATATCTCCTGAAAGTTCATCGAGTTGTGTGGGAGTAGGGATTCCCACCATTGTATAAGGATCCTTACTAGTCCACTGTGATGGAAATGGTGTGGATCATGAACGTATAGACATCAAATACTGACCTACACGATCAGTAGATATCCTAGTGGTGACAGCTACAATGTCACCTATAGTGTCAATTGCTTCCTTTTGGGAAGCAACAAAACCTCATCTACTAAGAGGGCTAGAGCTAGGGTGAGAGCAGGAGACCTATCACCAACCAATACCCTAAACATTGGGGCTAGTTTATCTATGCGATGATAGGTCGGCCTATTGGAAATACTACCATGCCCCTGACCAGAATATGCTATAAATTACAAGTAGTTGAATTTGAGGCCCAAATGAACCTCAACATACAACTGCTGCACAAAATATTATGGAATCTGGTCATTATCTGGATATTGACCATGTGCTACAAGAAATCGTGGGTAGATTAATGGGTCCATAGCATGATCCACACATTTGGTGACTTGGTATCCCCTCACCTTATGTTGATTTTGATAGAATGGAAAACAAGTGTTTTTTTATCATTTCTTTGGTCACAACATCATGTATTTGTTTAAAGGGAACCTCACCATCTACTTCTTCCTGCATGTGGGAAATAATGGCAACTACTCTATCAGGGGAATATGCATTAGTCTGTCCAAGTTCATCTCTTAGTTTTTCTAGAATTTGCAATATTGACATGCATACTTTAGAATATATCCTTGGGTTTGTACCCTCTGCTAATGAGTCTCTTAGTTTCTTAATCTCATTAGTGGTATTTTCAAACAAATATTCTTGAGGTGGAACATCTGCATTTTCCATGTTATATATGTATGTACACCTAAAGGAGCAATGATACCTTCATAAATAATATATCTAGATCTAGGGAATATAAATCTAAAATAGTTGTAAATAAATTTACAAGTGTGCTCATGATATATATATATATATATATATATATATATATTGAACCTATAGGTTGCAAACATATAAAATATGCATCTTAAATTAGATTTGTATATGCAAGATAATATCACTAGTAATTTGAATGCTACTTGGTATGACAAATAGAGCATTCACTAGTTCAAATAATTCATCTAATCATCAATAATATTTTCATACCATTAAGAAAAAAACATTCAACATCTATCATAGTTTTTAATAATCAAAACATTCAAATTACTAGATTGCACACAAAACATAATCTAAAAAAGTTCTAGAATTTAAATTTACAAGTGTGCACTCTAGTACAAAATGTGTTGTTAAAGACTTAATTTTTTTTGATAAGGGTTGCATCTAAGATTTATTTCCTAGAGCTAGTAATAAAGGGAAGCATCATTACTTAACATTGGTGGTCATGTAAAATTAGTTTAGTCATTATTGAAGGTACAAATAAGAGAAGAAAATGAGAGAGATGATAAGCTTGTAAACATAATTTCTAAATTATTGAAGCAATATTTTGATAAGGAGGAAACCAAAAAATTAGAAATAAACTTCCTCATATCCATAAAGAAAATTTGATAGGAGGAAGGGACATGCACATAATATTTATCATGAGAGTTACCATACAATGTACAAGAACATGCTACTAAGGAATAAAGGTTTCTTATAAGTACACAACAAACCTAGATGAAGATTTAACCCTAGTACAAAAAAGAATTAAATAATGAAAGAAGAAGAGAAAATAAAGATTTAATTTTTGTACATATTTTTTCTATTGTACCTCAAATCTTCCACCAATTTAAATTGAATTAGTGATTAATCAAAATACTAAACTTTTAAAAATTGAAAATTGAATAAACATTAATACCCTTCACTTTCACCTAATTGAATGATTAAATTTATTGTGTAATTTAAGTTTTAGTGAATATAATGAGGTCACATCTCAAATCAACTATCAATTACCTAAATTATCAACTTTTTAAGAAATTTGGTGATTTTGTGAATTTGTGACTTATGACATGAATAAAGATGCCAATAACTACTAAGGTGATATTCTTGTCAGGTCATTATATTGAAAACCCATATTTTACCTAGAATAAGATCATTTGTATGGAATATTAGGTATCATAGATGAAGAAAATGTGATTTCTTTGTTTGGTCTCATCTACCATGGGTATCTTCAAAATTTTTTTATCATTCCTCCTACTAAAATTTTGTCTAATTTTATCTCAACTCTTGTTTTGACATTGAGGTTTTAAGTTAATATTTTATTTTCCTTTATGGTTTGGATCTTTCTTTTAGTTCTTAATATTTATCTTTTTGCATTAATATTGTATTTTCCTTTATGGTTCGTATCCTTCTTTTAGTTCTTAATATTTATATTTTTCCATTAATTTAATGCTTGAATTTAGTTACAAATGGTCTACACACCTATTCCAAATATTCAATTTCATGAATTTTATGGGTTTACCTTATCTTACATGCTAACTTGTCACAATGTCCTACTCTTGAAATTAAATTCCTACAAGAAATTAAGGAACATGGGATACCCACCTCGCAATGGTCTTGGAATGGATGTGCATTTAAATGGAGAAGGATTTCAAAAGGCTCATGGTACTTGTGGGCCCCTCAAAGGCATGATATATAACACATGAACTCTATTTATGAAATTTGGTCTTTAGTTGTTGGCTTCTAGTATGAATGTGATTTATAAGGTGGAATTCATAGTTGAAACTATCAATCTTCCATTGTTGGTTTCTAGTGTGATTAAACAATATGAGCCAAGTATTAATCTAATCTTAATTCTTGAAAGAAGGTATATATTATTCTCATCTTAATTCTCACATAGAGTTCTCTTAATCAATTTCTCATTTGAGTTCCATATTTGTAATTTTTTCTTAATATAAAAAACATATTTTATTTCATTAATTAACCTATCTATTCTATGTTACAAAGGATGCTTTTATTCTAAATTATAAGTATATAATTCAAAATTAAATAGTAATTCAAGATAGAGTACACAAAATATTTAGTTGAAATAAAATAATATTCTTATTTCCATGAGAGTTATGTAGAATGGTAGCTTGATGTCTCAAAAATATTCCTTTGATGTACTAAATTTTTATCATTACATTATGAGTGAATCATCTCAATTATATAGCCAAGCACATCAAAAATTTATAGATTGGGAAGAAAAATAATCAAACATTTATCATATTTTTATATGTATAAAGTTTCTACCATCAAACTATTTATACTTATAGATTGTATAAAACTAAAAATTTAATCATTATTCCTAATTTATTTAGAATCAATCTAATAAAGTTTGACTTCATATTGTATACTTGTTATAAACATCTTGTCATGCCCATAATTTTTGCTAGAAAAACCCAACAATTTTTTTTTTTTTTATTAAGGCTACAAAATGCTAACATTTGCTAACCATGTACTTACATGGTGACAATATACACATCGGATGAAGTTTCTTGTGCAACCCATTATCAACACACCACCCAATAACCCTATCAGCACTTGACGTTTGTAAACGTACTACTCTTATTTGCTACTACTAAGTCTATACCGATACCCTTAAAATTATAATAAGCTAATTCATGAAACTAATGTTTAAACTAACCCTAGAAGATAGAATAAATTATTATTTTTGTATCCAGTTATTTAAATACCATTTATTTGAATTCATTTTTCCCATATATATAAACTTTAGGAAGGAAGTGAAATTTAATTATAATCGTATATGAATTTACAATTGCAATAATTATGATTATCCTTTACAACTAAAAAGATTATTCTTATGAATATCTTTTAATGATATATTTCTTATTAATAAATATATATATTAAAAATTCCTAAGATAAACAATAGAATATTCGTTTCCTTATTTTTAAAGGAATGATAAAATAAATATATATATAGTTTTACCTTTATTCATACTCTTGTTTTAAATTACTAAGATCTTTATCTAAGGGAGTGGGAATATATTCCTGTCTGCATAAGAGGACTATTTAACCGTAAGGAAAGAGTAGATTCTTTAAGGTTAATCTAATCTTGTTTTTTTTTAATATATTGTTTAAACTTTGGGGAATGTGCAGCCATTGGAATTTTGTTGAAAACTACTTGTGAGCTCCCCTTATGAAGTTGCTCTCTTAGGATTAACACGTTATTGTCATGTTATGTTAATAGCATTATGAACTTTGTTCAAACGTAAAAGCGTGGACACTAACATTCGTATATTTCCATATCTATAGGTTAGATAATACTAATAGTGCATTTGCTTATATTTTCAAGAGAAGCAAAGAAACATAACGTTAATAACAAAATAATCATATCGTCTTGGGGAAGATACATTTTTGTAGTAGATGTTGGCAACTAACATATTTCTAATACATATAGAAACAACAAAAGAGTATATAATTTTATTAAAGCTACTGTTCAGCTAGGAAGCTCGTACATAAAAGGAATAATAATACTATTTACATTATATCATATGAAAACTATTTTTTTTTTGAAAGTTGGATTGCTACACCTTCATACCTTCCACCCTACTACACCTCTTCACGTTATTTCTGAAATGGAGTCTATCGACCCAAAACATGAAAAGAAAATTAAGGATGAGGATGTTCATTAATCTTGAGTTGGCTGACTTGACTAGTTAAGATTGTTTTCCTTTCACAGCATAAGTTATCAAATATGTCGTTTGTTGATTCTTGACATTAATTCTATCATCTACAGATTATGGGGATCTATGGAAGATGTTTTGATTCAACAAGGTTACATCGCACTGAGAGATTATCTACACTTCAATACCAGTGAACATTAATGATCTAATCCATTTCCCATATAGCTATTATTAATACTAATAGTTTTGTTGCAGCACGCCAAGAATAATGACACCATCATCATTAATATCAGATCTTGTGAAATAAAAGAAAACAATTTATACTTTTGGTCATCGACAACATTAAATACATTACGATTATGCAGATAAGATTATGCAGTATCAAAGGAGCGTACTACAATTCTTTTACTCCACAAACTTGATAACACCATTATTTATTTAATATTAGATGTACTTGATCTCTTACGTTGGAAAATTACACCATTTGCATTCAGAACTCATGTCAGAGTGTCGTACCATACAAACTATCAAGAAGACTTCTTGGAGTGGGCCAGTTGATCATTTAGGTAGCTAGGCAAGGGAGGCAACATGCATACTTCTTCAATTCCACTCAATCACTCTCACAACCAACCAAGTGGACAGTCGGCTTAATTATTTACTGACACACAGGTGAGAGATATGGCTTCTAATAAATCATAGCCTATCCTCTTAATGGGTGGGTCAATTTCATATCTTTGATTCCAACCATCGAGTTGATCCTATGATTATCATTTTACTGTGGGTAACTACATTCATTTTGCCTCGATCCCAAGAGATGACTCCTCTGCAAACTCGATTGTCTTGCAGATACATTATATTGTAGGGACGGTGCCTGATAGTTGGTCGCTTATTAATTCAGATTAGATGTTGCGTTGAATTCCTGAGGGGGGGAAAGAGCGTAGAAGATGAGAGGAGGGTCGATTAAGCTTTTGTTTGGAAATGAACTCAAGTAAAGAGGCAGAGATGTCCTTAGGTATTTATTTTATTTTCGCTGGTGTAAGCCACTACTGATGGAAAACAACTCACTAAGGATACCAAGCCCTCCACATAGGGGAGCGATAGCCTTAATGGGTCACATTTTTTTTTTCAGGTTGTACTAATTCGCTGTGCCTTTTCTATTCTATACTTGACACAATTACTAATGACATTTTCAACGTAAATTATTTAGAATACATTCAAATGGTTTATATTACAATGCCATTGAATTCAGGTATACTTCTAGATAAGAATGAGACTATTTTAGCATCCTGATCACGCCTTCATGCACATTAAATTTGGACCTTGACTAGCCTACATACCCAAGTCTGAGCTTGCAGAATAGCATTAATTACAGTGAACGGATTGAAGCAACAACTATGGGGTGAGTGGTATTGGCTACCCAGCGAGCTAAATATCCTAGCCATGACATCGGGTCTGGATTAAGCAGATAATGGTCAAATTTCAAGACATGCTCGAGCCACTCTCAAGGAGGCGGAAAGAATCTTGTCTCATGGTCCGTGGGAGCAGCGAACCTCTTCATGGAAACCATGGCACCACTGTGTCATGGCTCCATGGCAGTTGCCCAACCAGTTTTCTTTCTTTTACTTTTGTTCATTGTTCATTATTTATCTTTTATCTCTTTTCCTTTATGAATTTTATCTCAAGCAATATTTGAAACAAAATTATATGCATACGATGTGTTTAACATTTAACATTTACTTAGAAAATATCTATGTATTTTATATTTGAGACCTCTCACAGATAGCCTTCCTTTAGTTACAGGATAGACTAATTTTATGTAGTTTGATATATACGAAAATGTATGTGTAACATACCCAATAATGAAGTTTCACACATTTAACTCTATAGAATGAAGACGATGGCCTTACAGCTGGTCAATCTAAGAAAATATGGTTAGTAGGTAAATATATTGCTTGCAGGGTTATAATTACATCTTATAATAGTGGAATCTATATGCCTACAATATGGCTTCCTTTGTACTTCTATACAAATATGGATATTATATTTCACAAACCTATATTACAGAAATTATCCTATTTGTGTACAAGGGGGGTAGGGTTCCTCAACTCCTGATACAGGCTTCCTTCCGGCAATAGCACCGAATACCATTTTTAAATGGGTAGCATGGATTTATTTGAAGCAGAGCAATTTTTTTTTCTCGTACAATATTATATTCCATTCTCCTTTCAGGATATACAACCTGTGATTCAAGAAAACGTCCAAGGAAGTAGAATCTCCATATGTGGGTCTGAATGCACAAAGTAGTACAATGCTTCATTTAGACTGCAGAACCCTTCTCGAACTGAAAGAAAGCACCATAGTTGTTGCTCAGGTACATAGCATAATAATTTTTTTGTTTCTAAATAGTGTTTCTTTAGACTTCCCTTTTCTTCTTTTAAATAAATAAATAAAATATTCATTCCCTCCTCAATGGGATATTGGCAGTGTTTTAACTTCTGAATGAAATAGTTACATCTAATTGGAAACGAAACAGAACAATAAAATATTATTTACATCCTCATTTCCAACATATTTGTAAACTAGCTAGCATATAAATTTTGGGAACAATGTATTTATGAAGATCTGACTTTGGTTTCAAAAAATAAAAATAAAATAAAATTGGAGTTATATGCATTCCTTGCATCATTTTAAAGGAACTATAACAATTTTATAGAGATCATCCAACTTTTTTTATTCTGCAAACCTACGTAAATCTGTGAAGAATGCATACAAGGGGATAAAGCTTTCCTTCCCATCTATTCATTGGACATATATGAAATAGGAAAAAAAAGACTAGCATTGCAATAATATTAGGGAAATGATGATTCCTTCATAACAGTAAATAAGGGTTTTCTCCTTTCGATTCCCTTTCATGTTACAATGAAACATTAGCCTTCCACATTACTAACAAATTTAATGAACTACAATGAAAGACACACAACTAATCAAGGCTTGCTCTCCACACTACCGTAATGGCGTCATTAAGCCTCATGGACTCTAACCATACCCCCGAGCATAATTTTACTAACCCTAAGATGATAAATGGAGCCTTCTCAACATTTTACAAGAAAAATACTAAAGATACCATACATCTAATCTCTCCACTCAACATACTCAATGAATGTCCCTATGAACATACTATCTTTTTTTTATTTTTTTAACAATTAAGCAGTAAGGAGTGTGGTCAGAAGGGAAAAACTTATCTCTTGTGTTAAATGAGAGGTTAAACTCTTCTACCATTCTTTCCTCTCTAGCCAACCCATTATTCTTACTCTCCTTTCTTATTATTATCCTTCCTTCTATCTCAACTAGAGTTCTCCATAAGGAGAAGTGGGTAACACCTCACTCCTCCTTCCTCTCCAAAATACATAGGAGTTTCAACTTGCAACTTTTGGATGGGAAGGTGTGAAGTGTACCTCCCTCCATAAATGAGAGTCCTCTCCTTATTAAAGAGGAAACATGCACTTGGAAAACCCCTCATCTTTTCATCCCAACCTCTCCCAAAAATTCGTCACCCCTCATTATGAGGACTTTTAAGGAGTTAAACCATGTCCTTGGGCCCTATTGCATTCCCACTTGACCCCTACCACTATTGTATAGACCCTAGGGAGTTTATTTTTGCATCCTAATCAAGGAAATTGACTAATAACCTTCTTTAAAATACCACTTAAGATTTCATCCGAGTTTCACACTTAGACAAGGGTTCCTAACACTTAGACCCACTTACATTCACATAACACATAATCAATTAGCCATTTAACAACACTCTTACCTCCTTAACTTACCAACATATTATCTTTACTCGATTGTAAGCCCCAGAAAGGAGGTCAAATTTATGATCACAAGGAGATGTCTTTTGATGTACTCAATGATTTTCCTTTCCAGTACTAACACTCTTCTTTCCTGCACATTACCAATGCAATCATAAGAACAAACATATATCACATGAATTTGATAGCTAAAATGAGATTGGATTGTACAATAATTCCATTTACAATCTTTAATTCGTATTCCCGATTTACAAGTCCATATACCCTCACAACAATGACAATGAAGAAATGTCAAAATGAAATACAAGAATATGGTCACACAATCACCTTATTTATTGCCCACAATATAAATTACCATACATTTATGAAAACATATAACAATTAGGTTAGTGTTAATCATATGCAAAGTAGGGTCTTACATCCCCCTCCCCTTAATTTAGACTTCCTCTTGGAAGTCGTAGGGTTTGAAAACATATGCTCTATATAGCAATACACATAATCTATTAAACATACCAATTACTTTTCTTCTATGATGGAATAATTTCAAACATTTAACTCTAAGTAAATATTACAGACATCCCTTCCATGAATCAAGTGTCTAAATAATTGGAACAAATTTTCTGATCATAGAACATTTACCCAATATACTCACCATGTAACAATTGCTAGTAAGGATATATGTAATTAACCTTTTTTTTATTAACCATTCCACCAATATGTAACCAAAACATAGTAACATCCTTGGACGCTCTTCAGGGTTCCCTTTTGCATCATAAACATCACTCATGATGTTAGAACATATTTTCATTTCAATATAAATTCATGTTTCAAGAATAGTAGTCCCAATTTTTATTTGTCACTTTCTTTCTCACATAACAATGAAGTACTTTCACATGTCATATATTTATAAATTTACCCATATATCACAAAAATTACACATACTTAACATCAAAAGGCTCAATGGGGTCTACAAGGATGGAGATTATTGGGTACCATAGCCATTAGGAGAGATAGTCTCAAGGCCCTTCTCTAAGGACCCTTCCATGCATCTCCTAGGTACCTTCCCTTTTTTGTATAAGGGGTTTAGCCTCAAAGAGGAAGGTACAAAAAGAATAATCATAGAACTAGGGGAAGAATGGATTAATGACCATCCCATACAGGTCCCATTTGCAACCCCTTTCAAATAATTCATAATTCTCTAGTGCGTCTACTCCCCTATACGACTTGCCAAGGAAGCCCCCAGGATATGGCTGGTTTATAGATGTCACATTACACCACACTTGCCAGTAGTTAGAAAAATAATAAGAAGCCTCAAAATGAGTAATATAAAATCATAAACCAACCTTTCAATAAATAGAAAAATATAAATTCAAGAGGGAAACTAAATAAAGATCAGTTGCAGTTGCATTTCAACATTCCAATCTTAATTCAAAAACAAAAATTAAATGTCCTTGAGTAAATGGACTATGACAAATCTCAAATGGCTAAATAGCCCAATAAAATAAATGTAAACTTTAACACTACTATCATAAAATAAAATAAAAACAACAATAAAACTTTCACATTACGAGCACCATGTGACTTTGATAAAGCCACCTAAGGGGAGGAGAGGAAAGGTGGTTCTCTAACCACATAAGTATAATAACATGCAGTAATTGGTGGTCCCTGACCACATAAATATGATAGCGTGCAATATCATGGTGGACTCTTCCACATAGTACCAATGCCCTGCATTGCTGAAGTATCCAAAATCTATGATCAATATGGCCCAAGTAATTCCATCCTTTACCCATGGGTTATAAACATCAAGGAGTAGGTTTACGCTATGAACCAACAAGTGTAGTTCTCATATGTGGGTGAGTAGGTTAGGAACACATCCAAGGGAAACCATGGAGTTCCCACTTGGGGTTCTCTCACCCCTCAACCCTTATTTACACTAGCAGACATCTCAATCCCATAGGGGATCCATACACTAGGGGTACACATTTAACATATGAACAAGACTAACATAGACAATTACTTTACATTTTATTTAGTAGGCACACATCTACGCATATCATGTTTACATCATTTCATAGTTAACTGACTCACACAATGGACCATCACAAAGGGTACACATAAGGGATCATACTTGACATCCCTCACCTTTATTCCAAGTTAGATACCTAGTATCTTATACTTGGGGCACAAGACATTTACTAGTTTTTCACTTCACATGTCATAACACAATACACTTTACAAAATTCACCATAGAACAATAGCAATGCACTTACACATTCTATTTTCTTTAAACAATATTCACTTTTCATCTCAATTTGGAAATGTCGACTCACTTTGCATAGGCACAAGAAATAACTAGAAGTTTGCAACTGTAGCTTAAGTATTTTACCCCACCTGCTAGAACTTTACAATGCATGATTCACCACACTATTATCACAAATATTGATACACACACACATTTTATTTTCTTTACACTATGTTCACTTTGTTTATCCTTTTGTTCAATCTGTCTAATTACATGTAAAATAAATTTCCATATAATCCTCAATTGTAATCTAGGTAATACTCAATTTTCTTACAATTAACAATGCATGGTACATCACTCTTCCCATCTTACTGACATCACATTTATGATCTAGAATTTTTTTTTTGTATATATCCATTCAATTATATTTGCTAAGTTCACCAACATATTAATATGGTAATTCAACTATTTTTTTCACATGTTAGGGAAGATTTATCACTTAATAAGGAAGGTAGTCAATTTTTTTCATTTGAAACATTGAAATATGAGAAAATAAAACACACTCAATGCATGAAACATATGATAACTCATGGAATAGTAATTCTCACAACCCATTAGTATCTTTTACAATTCTTTCATTTCACTATATAAATTTGATCTATTTATTCATATGTTGTAATCATCATTGTTGTACTCGCAGTTCCATCTAACCTCATAAAGATGTACAATAGTAAAAGTCTTTGAATGTTTTATGTACCTTTAAGTTCTCCTTTACACTCAAGTGTATATTCTTTTCCCTCTAAAAGTATGTATAGTTAATGGTATAGAATGTACAATCATAAATTAAAAGTTTTACAAGCATAATTTAGTGTCACTTATCTATATAGTTTAACTTTCAAATTCCTTAATATACCATGAATCGCACCTAATTCACTAAATTTATAAATTCTTACAATTGATTATTCAATTCTTAGGACTTGTATGCATCCATTCAGGGTCAACTCATAATTGAGTGAGTTATTACTCCCTATATGGCCTGCAACCCTTCTAACTTTGGCACCAACCAATCTTTAGTTCTTAGCTTATTTATAAGGAAAATAGTGATATCATGGACCCTAGGTAACAATTTAACTCCAACTTCACATTCTAATATGAGCCCTTCACAAATCCTTTATGCAATCACTTTTAAATTGAATTCTTGAAATCAAGTTGTTTCTTTAACAAAAGTGCACAAGGATGTGGGTGAAGCCACAATAGTGGTTTACAATTTGATGGAGGAAGGAAAACTGAAAAAAAATGACCTCGTGGAAAAAAAGTTGGTTTTAGGGGTTCGAGTGAACCTATAAGTTCAACCGAACCAAAGAGGGGTTCGACCGAACTAGTGTTTGAATGAACATATTTAATTACTGGGCCCACATTTCCCACCTAAAAAATAAAATGAAAATTCATATTGAGGGGGGTTCGAATGAACCCTAGTTCGCTAGAACCCCTAGGGGTTCACTAGAACCCCCCTTTTCCCTAATTTTTGACCTTGTTCACAAAAAAACCTATTTTTAAATGCTTTGAAGCTCAGGTTGAGGATGAAAATGGAGGAATCTTTACAAACCCAACTAGAATTAGTTATTCCTCAAAACGAGCTATCCAACAGATATAAATTTAATATGTTTTAGTTTTATTATGTACTTGTTTTATTAGTTTTATTAAACATAGGTTTTTCATTGAAAATGAAGGTCTTTGTTCTGCACATATGGAAAAATAGTAGATTATCAAAAAAAATTGAAAAATATGAGTGCACTAGATATTGAATTCCTTGATCCAACAAAAAAAAGAAGAATTTCTATATATACAAAAAAAGTTACACGTTATACGGTCACACTATGTCTGAATTGTAATTTGTTTGACTTCAAAACTTGATTAAAGAAAAAATATTCACTAAAAAACATTCTAACCAAGTATAAGCACTAGATATCAGAGTTACAAATCTAAATTTGAAAGAATTAGAATTTTATCCTTCATGGAAAAAAAACTATGTATTATACGGTGTGTGTCACTTTTTAAAAATGTTGTTTTTTGAAAAAAAAAAGTTTTCGTGTGAGATGGAAAAAGAAGTACAATCTGATTCCAAAATTTTGAAAAAAATATTTTTAGAATTTTCAGACAAAATGTGATGAGACTCTAATTTGCAGCATCTTCAGATTCCTCACGGTTTAGCTGTTATAGGTGTCTGAATGTGAAGATTTTGTTAAAAATAACAATTTCAGTGTCTAGTTTGGCCAAAAATTGTAAACCACTATTGTGGGATCACCCATGTCCTAGGTGGGACCCATTTGCCTTGGGTGGCAAATGAGTCCCCCTTGGCCCCAAATTTAAAATATTTCAAATTTCCTTTTAGGATTTCATTAAAAATCACTTGATGTTGGCCTCTGATGGGGTATGAAAAAATATTAAGGCACATGAATTGTATAAATGATTTATTTTCATCTCATTTTACATCTCCTAAAATCTCCTCATTCAAGCATTCAATCTTCCTAACTCATTCAATAAATCATGCATTTTACATCATCAATTCAAGAAACTATTGAAACAATTTGAAGCAGCCATTGAAACTACTTCAAACTTCCATATTCAAGGATCTTGGTAATTTTGTAACACTTATATGTTGTTCATTTATCATTTCCTTTTCATTTCATTTATTTATATTGGGTTTGATTACCAAAGTGGGGTTTGACTAAGGAAAATCTCTATTTGCTAACCCTCCAACATTTTTCCCCTTCGCATGTGTGTTTGCAACCTTTGTTTGCATATTTGATAAGATTAAAGGTGTTGAAAAGTGGAAATGAAGTAAACTTATAATTAATTCAAGCTTGTTGAGTGATTTCTATTTGTTTCCTGTAGAATTGACTCTGGGAACCTGACATTCAGACTTTTCCAGATCTAGTGTTACAGAGTTGTCTAATTTTCCAAAAATCTAGGAGTGGACTGATTTTCCACCCTTGGTGAATGAGTCCTACTGTGAATTCTTAGTAAAGTCATCTAGCATTCCATACATCCCAACATCATCATTCTTTGTCTAGGTGCACTCATATTCCTCCCTGTTATCTCTATTCTGCATATTTTCTTTAAGTTTATTCATTATTTGCATATCATAGTGTGTTTTCAAACATAGCTTAAATATTAGTTTTGCATTCATTTAGTTTAGTTTTAATGAGTCAATTGCATTTAGTTAATTTCATTTACATCATATAATATTTTACACATCCTAATTTGAATGTTACATTTGCATTTTGGGACCTAAATCTCTCTCCTTTTAGGTGAAAAACCCTAGAAGTACTAGAGAAAGTATCTAGGTCCCCAAAATCTATGTTCCATTTTGGTGAATCAGACTTTTGAACACTTTAAATTTATGATTGCATTCATATCTTGCATCCTCATTTTCAATTGCATTAGCATTGAATTAGGGAATTGAGTTGTTATTGCATTCTAGGACCTTTCATTTTGCATTTAATTTCATTGAAAAACTGAAAATATGCACTTTGCATACTTGATTACATTTTTGGTTGAATTTTAGAATCATTCAATCTTTCTAAAAAGCATAAATTTTTTTGCATATTGGGACTCATTCACCACCTAGGGTGAATCAGTCCCTCTACATTTTTCAAACAACATTTTTAGCATTTTTCTGCATTATAGTTTCATGTTCCTGCATTTTGTTTTTATTTCCAACATCTCTATTTTTACTCATTTCTTTCCTTTTAGTTTATTTTCATCATGGCATTTTCTTTCAATAAGTTTTGGAATTCATTAAAATCATTGGTAGACATGTCCAATTGCACCTTTGGTTGTGACCCTAATGACATTGAACTTCCACATGCTCTTTCAACTCCTCATGTTTGTCCTCCTCATGATGTAGACATTATTGGAGAAGATGATGTTAGCATGAATAAGTTATACAATGATTGCCTTGACAACCTAGAAAACAATGCAGACTTTTATCCTTCCATAAAATCACAAGACCTTCCTCCTTTTGCAAATACTAATCATTTTGCATATTTACATCCTAAAATCAATGATGGACCTAAGCTTCCTCCCTCCAGTGAATCTAGTTCCTTTAACCAACCACAACCATATCCATCTTACATGAATCACAAAGCCACAAATAATCCAATCAACCTTGAAGAAACATATGGTAAAGGCTTTAATATTTTAAGTAAACAAGGTTGTGATACCAACAGTGAACATAACATTCATCAACTTCTTGATCAAGATCCAATAGAAGCAAACACAATAGGACTAGGATATCAAGATCCTTTCCATCTTGATAAACATCCTCTTCAACCCCGGAGACTTTGAGATTCTAGTACAATGATCTTGAACACTCCACCCAATTTGAACATATGTCTCCCATGTGAACAACCATTTTCTCCTTCCAATGCTAAAGATGATAGGATCCATAGGGGCCCTCCTCTTCCTCCTTCTATTCATGAACAAGGAGAATCTAGCAAGAGAAAACAACCTTATAAATTGAAGAAATAAATTTTCCAACACATCCTCCACCTGAATGTGAATGGAGACCACAATTACTTTTAAACAAAGGTCTTATACTTTTACCACCTTCAAATAGGTTGGTTATTCACACTCCAGATTCCCCTATACCATATTGCAAATATCATCCTATTATTGGATATCAAATGGAAGAATGTAAGACTTTGAATGAGATACTAGAAAAGTATCACTTCATTGATACTGATTGTTTTCCTCTCATCCCTTAAAACACCATTTCCCTTTCATGCCATAGTTGTAGAATCTTTTTATTGTCATTATTGCATGATCCCTTTCCATCTTCACCCTTGGGCTCATACTTGTTTTTCTCTTGTGCATACAAGTCATTGTTAGCCTTTGTCATTGTAATGCATTTGTTCTGGTCTCTTAGCCATTTTATTCCTTTTCTGCTTGTTTATCCAAGATTGAGAAACCCATAACTTAGTTAATGGTTGACTTACATTTGCATTACTAGTTCTTTTTCTTTTCCTTTTTCATGTGTGTATCGTGTCCCCTCGTATTGTGCATTTGATGTTTCCTCTCTTTGTACACTTCTTCTATTTGTATCCCCTTTCTTCTATATGTTGTACCTTGTATTTTTCATTTTTATTTTTTGTTTTCCTTTTTGGGGATGAAAAAAAGCATAGAGACACCCTATGTCTCTTCCATGTTGACCCAATCAGTCCTTGTATTTTTTTCATTTTTGTTTTGTGTTTTCCTTTTTGGGGATGCATAGCATAGAGATGCCCTATGTATCTTCCATGTTGACTCAAACGGTCCTTGTCTTTTTCATTTTCACTTGTTTTTTCCTTTTGGGGATGATGTAAAGCATCGAGACTGAAATGTCTCTTCAATGTTGACCCGAAATGGATTTTCTTTTTCTTTTGTTTTTGATCTCTTTGTGTCATTCTTCTCGTTCTATGTATTCAAGGAATGATGACAATTTTGAACTCTTTCATTCAAAAGCATTACAACAACAAACATACTAACCCCAAATCCATAGATACCTTATGTGTTTGGTGTGGGGTATGTGCAAGATCATCATGGAAAAAATAGGCCCTTAAGTGGCAAAAAATTTGAAAGAATCAGAGTTAGGCAGCTTGATGTAAAAATTTGAATAAGTTATCTATATTTTTTTTTAAATGTGTAAGAATAGAATCTATAGAAAATTGAATGTAGTTTCTAAACTAATAGGTATATTAAAAAAAAAAATTCTATTTGGTGAAAATTTGAAATTTCAATGCAGTGGTACTTAAATTTCAGGGAAAAAATAAGAAGTAGGTATCTGTCTGACCACCCTAACCACAATAAAATGATAATATTTTTTTATAAGATTATAGATATAAGCAGAGGAATCATGCCCCAATGTGATGCATATTTTTTTGTAATTTTTTTCCAAGTAAATAATTAATTATGATTTTTTTATTACAATTTTTTAAAAAATATAAAAACTCATATGTCTAACAACCTTAACTTGGTCAAAAATTCATGAAATTCAACTTTTTATTTTTTTAATCCTATAGTATGCAAAGCATAGAATGTGACACTTTTTTGGATTCAAAAAATGTGATACCATTAGAAATCTATAGATGTTTTTCAATCAACCTATCAATCAGGACTTTAGTCATAATTTGAATAGAAAATGAATAATAATTACTTATTAAATTCAAAATAAAGCATAAATTATAATGGTGGAATGTTGAGAATCTCTTTTAAAAACCCTTTTCATTTCATCAATTTTGGGTAAAAAAATAGTCATTGACCACATACCCATCATATTGCCACTTTTTGGCCCATCATGATCTTGAACATACCCTGTGATTTCTTTTCTAGGGGGAAACTCCCTTTCTTTCTTTTTTTTTCATTTTTTCTTGACATGATGCAGCCTACCTTTGAAACATATGACTTGGCATAGAGCTTTCCAAGTTGGATCTCATGTCTTTTTTTTCCTTTTTGCACTTTCTTTTCTTCTCTACTTTCAAGTAATTTCTCACAGAACGATGTGTAGCAATTCCTTTAAAGTGTGGGTCATACATTACACTAGTACACAAACAACAATATTTGACTAAATAAACTACTAAAAATTGCACATAAATGACTAATTTTGGTCACGTGACCATTAGTAGTTTATTGTTGGTCATTTATAACATGACCAAATTTATGACAACTATTTTAGTCATTTATTTAGTCATTGATTTGCTCATTGATTTTCTCATTGATTTAGTGGTTAATTTAGTCATTTATTTAGTCATATATTTAATCATTAATTCAATCATATATTTAGTCATTAATTTAGTAATTGATTGTTGTTAACTGGTCATTTATTTAGTCATGGTAGTCATTTATTTAGTCATTATTTTAGTCATATATTTAGTCATTAATTTAGTCATGGTAGTCATTTATTTTAGTCATGGTATTGATTTATTTAATCATTGTAATCATTTATTTTAGTCATGATAGTTATGTATTTAGTCATTTATTTGGGTGAGTCATTGATTCAAGTTACAAATAAAATCTAAATTAATCCTCACAAATTTATGTGTATAAACTTCAAATATCATATATATTCAAATGTTGAGAGAAACACCATGAAATAAAGACTAAAATTCTTGAACAAATATGATTGATTGCAAATAGATCACAAATTAAGAAGAGCAACAACACAATATTTATCAATTTGAAAATTTACTTCATTAAGCCTCATTGACAAATCAAAACCTCAATGGTTACATCCTCACTAATAAGTCAAAACATATTTGTTGATGGTTTTTCTGCACAGCAACAACTCAGACAGAATACAATATTCTATCTCTCTTAAAAGGTATTCTTCAACAATAAATCACTGAAAATCACCCCAAGGTCTCTCGGGTGTTAGGTCATAACAGTGCATAAACAACTCAGATAAAATGTGAAATGCTGGTAATCACAATCGGACCTCACTACAAGCAAACTGTATCTTTCAACTTATCAGAGCTAACAATATGATGATCTTAAATCCTAAGTCTAACCAAATGATAAAGAAATAGAAAAAGATAGGGATGCAAGGAAGTGATAAGATCTAAACTACTGTTAGGATAAGCAATGTCAATGACATATATCTGGAATGGACCTATCTCAAATAACTGGTTCTTGTTTGACCCACAATGCAATCTTACAAGAACAGTGCAATCTTCTGAGGAATACAAATTTTCAAATCATAGACATTCATCTACAATTGAACTTAAGCACATTGAATATACGGTCCAGGTTGACTTTACCAGCCTACTACAATCAGATAGTTACTAGGAGTATAGACAAGAGATAGCTACAAACATTCCAAATATGAAATCATAAACATCATTTATCAAACTAAAACTAATTTATTTCTGGATACTAAACCATAAATCTTCAAGCAATTTAAAAGATAGAACAAAGGAACCATGCAAGATGGAATAACACAAGAGATTGCACTAGGAAAACCACAATGTCTTTAATTGTATTAATCACCAAAATGCTGCAATAATTCGACTGTTCTGATACAATATTTGCTTCAAGAAAATCCCCAAAATACTCTAACTCTTGCTCTTTAATTTCTAACGTCTTCTTGCTAATGTCTAACCCTTTAAAATGAGGCAAGAATGCCTATTAATAGCAAATCCCAAGGTATGTCAGCCTAGCCAAACATTTTTACAAAATAATAAAGCTGCCAAAATAGGTCGGCCAAGGAAAAACAAACTAAGGCACACATTAAATTCCCTTCACCATCAAGGTCGACCTTGACACAGTCCCCAATGAAGTTCGGGATCTATAATGCATGCCCTATGATAATAGGGAAGCACAAATCTCAAAATGAGCATTAACTGCTACTTCCTTTATCTTTCCTCCGAACTGATGACCCTTGGACCCTCAAGAATAACCCGTCCAACTTAGTGACAGGTGGCAAAGGAAAAATCTTGAGCCGACATTTAATTGAATTAGTTTCCTCCTTGGACCGATCAACAATTTTGTTCCAATCCTCCTTGTTGGCCATATACTTATATATCACTGCCAGGTAGGTGACTGTATCATCAAGCTGGTGGCCGGTGACAACTCCTTCTGTATCTGGGGAATAAACTTCATGCCACCACTCCCTTAGCTGCTCTAAGCTTAGATACTTAGGAGCTATCTTCTTCCTACCTGTCATTACCTCAAAGAAGGCAACGCATCCACCATAAACTGCAGTAAGCTCACTGTCAATTGATTTCCTTCATTTATGTATCTTCTTCAGAGCCTTCTGCCTAATCTGTAGTGCCTCGAACCATTCCCACGATTCATCCAACCTAGAGGAAGGAAGGATCCCATCCTTACCCAATTGTTCCCTTCCATATCCCATGACAACCCTCGACTTCCGCAGCAGGAGATCCATGTCATCCTTGTCCTGAGACAGAATATGTTCTAACAACTCCTTGGACCGGACCGCATCCTTTCCTATAGATAAGATCTCCTTAATAGTATCATCTCCTTTTGTTTGGACACCTATCAGCCAATCTGTGGCAGCTTGAGCTGAGGCTTTCATCCTCTCGATCCCGGAGATTGTTTCCTTAGGCAGAAAACTAGGAGTGGCAGAAGAAGAAGGGTGGAGAGACTGCAATGGTTTCATCACTTCCTCCAAACATTTCTTCAATCTTTCATTTTCCCTTCTTAGCTTGTGTTTAGTCTGGGTTTCCTTCCTCAATCTGCCCATAATTACTACGCTTGACCCTTCAAATTCTTCAATAGCCTATTCCATGGAAGTTGTTCCAAGGTTAATGGTTTGTACATTGTAATCTTGGCCAGTTACTTCCTTGTTTTGTCTATGGCAGGAGTGGCAATGTGGACTACCCTAGTATTCATGTCATCTCTCTCCACCCTTGAGATCACCTTTGCTACCTTCTTTTTCTTTCCTTTACCAATCTTCGACAGCATCTCATCCCAGTCCAAGGGGGCATCCTCAATTATCACTTGTTTCTTCCTTGCAAGTTCCTTCTCCAGCCAGTTCGGGGCTACAGGGTCAATCCGGATTTCTTCCGTCCCAATTTCTTCTGGTTCTTTCGCTTTCTCCTCTTCTTCCCTTGTTGCAACTTTGACTTCCTCCTCTTTCTCGGGGAGATGTTCACCTTGGTCAATTTCTTCGAGTTCCACCTCTAGAAGCACCGGTGATGGAGTCCTAGCAGGGATATTTTCGTCTGGCTTAGGCAATCTGTGGCCTTTGTTACTTTCTGGGGAGTCCTCATACTGTACCAACAGGGAAGTATGTCTTTCCTCTGTCTCAACTTCAAGTCCCACAGCCTCACTGAAAAGTGTCCCTTCCTTAAACGGTTCTGCCTCCCCGCTAGTTTCATGTTCATTAGGATTTTTCAGTTCAGGTATGCTCGGTGGAGGAGAAACAGACCTGGATAGCTCCTCAACTGGTAGCTTTGGGGAAGAATCCCTCTGTTGTGTAGCATCCTTGGGAGAGGGAGTTCTTGATTTCCTCGTGTAAACTTTTGTTTTTTCCCCTCCGGAACTCTCCACATGAACAATTGGAGGCTCATCACTTGAAGCAGCCTGATCTTTCTTCTTTGCAGTCCTTGTTGTTCTGGTTTTCTTTGGTGGTGGAGGAGCATCTTCCTCTTCCACTTTCTCCATCTCCTCCTCATCAGAGGACTTGCTAATTGTCAAGGTCTTCCACCTTCGCTTCCCTTTTGGTTTCCTCTTCATTTCAGGTTCAGCTCCCTTGGGACCTCTAACCTTGATCTTGAACGGTGAGGTCTTCACTGTTTTCCCTTTGGGGTCATCTTCCCCGGATTCCTCAGAAGTCGACATGGGATTAAGATCTCCCATTAAGTTGAAGGTGCAAGTTACCTTCGCATTTTCCAGCTCCCAGATTTTATGTTTTACCAAAGAAAGAGTGAATTTCATTACAGGGGCCATTAGGTCCTCCAACTTTGTAACCTCATCCTCATTCCAGTTAATATCCCTAGCTGGCCTATCTTTCACCGCGTCATAAGCATGGTCCTGCACCAAATTTCCATCATCTTCTAGTTGATCCGGGATCAACTTGACATTGTATTACCTAACTGCCTCCACAGGGAGCCTGGAGTATCTCTTCTTTCTCGCCTCAAGGTCATCCTTGATATTGACCCAATAATCTTCCAAGTCACCTTTGTGCCTATACTCCCTAGTGGCTTTCTTCTGCGCTTCTCCTGTTATATCAAAATTCATCCTTTTAGAATGGAAGGAGAAACCATATGCTGCCAGTTCTTCTCCTGCAGTGTGAGTGGATTGAATAGAGGGGCACATCTCTGCCACACCAATCCCGAGAGGGAAGTCTCCTCCGAAGCTTGTCTTGTGCTTCTCCCTCTTCACCATGGCATCGAATTCATGGATTTGTCTCACAACTTCCAATAGCATAATGTGGTCTGTAGGGTACCGGGGTAACCTGTAAGGGGCAACTAGGCATCCATCAATCCTGAGGTAGGTGAAGGTGGGGAACTAGATGAACCAGGCTCCGTAGTTCTTTACTAACCCCTTGGCTCCGTCGGATAATCTCATGTGTTCTGCATTCTGGAGCGTCCGGGTGATATGCATTGTAAATGCATCATTGGCCCTTCTGTAATCTTTATGCCCCAGGTGCAACTCTGGATAAACCTCATAAATTATATCCTGTCCAAGTGTTCCCCTTGGATTCAAACCCTTGTATGGGTAGGAGATGGCCAACACATACATGATATAAGAAGACATAGTAAACTTCTTGGCCTCTAGGACATTCCTTAATTGCCTGTCAATTTTGGCGCTGATGAGCCCTGCCCAGTGATAATTGGTCCCTTGTTCGATCTTGGTTATCACATGGACCATCCAACTTTCTAACACTCCTGCACTTTTCAATCCTGCCACTCTGCTTAGAAGTGTGATGGCATCATATACATCTGACCTGAACTTAACCCTATGCAGCTTCTTAGGCAACTTAGAATGGTGAGATTTTGGCTTTTCTAGCCATGAATTGATTATCTGCTGAGCTTTGACTAGCTCATTCTCATAGTAGGTTTTGGCAGTGTCTATGTTCAGAGCACACACTGAAGGAAGATTAGGCATGCTAAAAGCCTATGCAATAGAGGCTGGACTGAAGTTGGCCAGGACCCTTCCCTCAGTGCTAACCACCCTCTGTGTATCAAATTCATACTATCTGGCGCACTCCAAGATTAACTCGTAACACTGAACCCCCGGAGGGAACCTTGCCACATGGACTAATCTGGAGTTCATCATCCCCTGCCTCAAGGCTGACAAATCCTTCTCCGCCGTCCTTTGGTTGAACTCCTCATACCTCCAAGCCCCAACATTAGTGTCAGATACTTCAGCCCACACAGATGATACCTTGCCTTTGGGGAGCTGGCTCTTCATGTCCAATCTCAGTCGCTCTACCTCTGAAATGGATGACGCCCCTGTGCCACCCTTAGACTTCCCAGCAACAGCTTTACTTGATTCGGCCTGCACATCCAAAAATCATCATTAGTATTCAATTGTTGTTCATATTCCAATCCAAAAGGTTAGCATAAATCATATAAATCAACTAAACTCCATCACTACTGCTAATCCTTTGAAGATCCAGGAAACAAAGCAATCCGGGGAAATATCGCTATCCGGGAAAATACCGTCGGGGCAGAATTTTGGAGAAATCTGACCGAGACGGATTCCTATCGCCAAAGCATCATTAGTCCAATAGATCATTAGTACAGATGAAAGATCAAAAGATAACCATAGAATTCACCCATTGGCAACAAGAAATAAGCATTTAACAATCATTCCATTAATCCTATCATCGAAATATCAATCGGGACGAAGCCAGACAGGAAAACCAGAGGAATCTGGATGGGACGGATTTTCATGGACGACTTAAAATGTTCCGGTAATAACCCCATTTCACGGAATAAGCCGAAACGGGGAAAATCCAAAAGCAGTGAAATTCCACGAGGACCTCAGAAACCCGAAAAACTACGAAACGCGAACCAAAATTCAAATGACCACAAGATCTACTCTACCTGAGTTCTAATGGTTTCGAAACTAAGAATAATCAACAAAACTCAGGACGCAAAGGATTACAACTTCTCAGAAGCACTCAAAGGATGAATCCCTATATCAAAACAATGATGCCCTAATCTGAATAACCGGACCTTCGCCATTAATACTAGAGCAAGCTTTAAGGTTTAAAGTATCAGCTAAGGGTTTACCTAAAGCACTCAAATTTTCACAAGACAGTGAACTCAACGTGATATAGGGACAAAATCGCTCAAACATAATGAAATCCCTGTTCTGGGCCGAACACCAAGGAAAACCCTAACTTCGCCCAATAGCAAATTTTGCACTAAAAGAGCAAGCAATCTCACTCAGAACCCCATCTAATGGATACATATGCCATCTAATGGATAAATAGCGCTCATAGGGCACGAGAAATAGGGTTCTATAACAAAAGACGGGTCAAACCCTGACTCTATAAATATGAAACCATGATCAAGCAAGGGCCAACCCAACATTAACACCCAACGTAGAAACCCTCAATCACCACGCAAACAAATGGAAGGGAAATGATAACATACCATGGATCAATTCGGAAGAACCTAGAGCTCAAAAAGATGACCTCCGTAGTAAACATGTCCAAGCAACGAAAACTCAGACACCGGCACTCAAGGAATCCTCACGCACATGAGCCAAGATCGATCCTCGAAGCTCAAATGGAAATTCGTAATCGCCAGAGCAAAAGCAAGTGAATAGATAAACTCGAAATGTTGCTTGAAATGCCCTAAATCCACCCTTATACCCACTTGAGCAAAGGTACCTTGACCATTAATGCACGACAAGACATTTCTGACAAGTCCGGGAACCCGAGCCCAGAACAAAATTTTGTAAAATCCCAAGATGTGCGGAAACACGGATTTCACGGAAATGCAGAAACTGGGGAAATGAGGAAGATCGAGATTTTGGCAGAGTCCGCAAAAATCTGCCAGGAACGGAAAATCCTAGGATCAAGCAAAAACCTGAATTCAGAGAATCCGGCCAGAAACGGATAAAGGACCAGGGCCCGGGAAAATCCGCCAGAGCTGGAAAATTCCAGATCCAGGTGAAAACTCAGAGTTTGCCTAAGACTCAATTTCAATCAATTCCTTCCTCAAACCAAGGTCAAAGCTAGCAAGACTAACATGCTAAGACCCTAAAATGATAAGTCCAATAAAACCAAGGTCAAAAGACACCAGAAAAGAGGGTCCCCACTCTAAGTGGGGCGTGTGTGCAAAAACTACACAACAAATGGTGAATCTGCTGGGGAAATGCTCCTGAGCATTTCGATGACAAACTGGAATCAAGAACCCAGGACTCATGGTTTCAACTCAGATATCCAGCCACCACCCTACGTTAAAAAAAAGAAACTCCTAGCCATTCAAACATTCCTATAGCAGGGTCTAAGTGTGTGCACATGCATTTATTGCCCACCCTTAGTTGCAGGAAGAACCAGACTTGGTATGAATAGGCTACATAAAGATTCTTACTCTAAGAGTGACCTGGATAGAGCCTCGCTGCCAGTCAGACGTCCATAGCCCTGGCGAGGTTATCGCTGTGATCCTCCTGAACATAGCTCTACTGCCAGCCAGGCGTTTATAGCCCCGGTAGAGATATTCAGATCCCCCTAATAAGTTGAATTCAAACCTCATGATTTTCAATATATTTTTCTTTTTTTATTTTGCTGATATTTCTTTTCTTTTTACTCACTTCATTCAACCTACGAACAGTGAAGTTCACACTCAGGGATGAGAACCACAGTGGCACTAGAGAAAAAAAAGATTTTTCACCTATTCAGACCTTATAAGGATCTTTTACAACTTCAGATATATTAAGGATTAAAAGTATAAGACCCCAATATATTCCTGTGTAAACTGACTAGAAGACCGTTGCCTTACCATAAGGACAAATGACATAGGTTAAAGGGTCCATACCATGGAGTTCTAGAAAGATGATCAAAGTTTATAAGGGAAATACCAAGAACATTGGACCTGCTTTGCCACCATTACCATACAGATGCACCCACAATCCCCAAAAGAGAAAGGACCAAAAGCAAGAGCAACGCAAACCAAAACAAACAAACCAAAGCAAACCTACTCTAACCAAAGCAAGCAAAGCAACCTAAACTAACTATGTACAAAGCAGGGAGCTAAAATCAGCTTAAGACTGGAAATAATGTTTCAGGTACTACCCATTGACAGGCAGCGGTATGTCTTCTCCCGTGAGAGTCTTCAGACGGAAGGGATTATCTCCAAGTGTTTCAGCAATCTGATATGGGCCAAGCCACAGTTTATCAAACTTTCCATGATTCCCTTTATGATCATGAGGCTTATCCCAGTATAGGACAACATCAGAAATCCTGAAGGCTTTGACTTTAGCCCTCCTATCAAACCATCTCTTAACTACCCCCTGATGTTTGGAAAAATTCTCCAGGGCATTGTCTCGTTTCTCCTCAAGGTGCAGCAGTTCTATTAACCTAGCCTCCCTTCTATCCCCTTCATCATAAAACTGATTTATAAATTGCAAAGTTGGGATCTTGAGTTGGATAGGGAATACTGGCTCCAGACCATATACTAAGTGATAAGGAGATGTTCCAATGGAGGACTTAAGCCTGGTACGATCTGCCCAAAGGGCAAACCGAAGCTGGGTATGCCAGTCCTTTGGGTTCCTCTCTAATAGTTTTCGGATGACAATCAACAAGTTCTTATTAGAGGATTCTGCTAGACCATTACCCTGAGGGTAATAATTAGAAGCAAACTTCACTATAATGCCATGATCAAAAGCCCAGTTTGAGAATTTCAAAGATGCAAAGGTAGGACCATTATCACAAATAATAGCAACAGGACATCCGAACCGATTAAGAATGGTTGATTCTAAAAAATCAATTACTACTTCTGATGTACATTGCCTACAAGCAAAAGCTTCAGTCCACCTTGTAAAATAATTAGTAATGGTGAGAATGTACCTATGTCCTGCAGAAGATGGTGGATTGATGGGGCCTATGAAATCCATACCCCATTAAGCAAAAGGCTTTACCTCAATGACAGACTGGAGGGGAAGTGCTCAACACCTTTCTCTTGTTGCTGCAGTCTGGCAAGTGTGACAGGTTCGTACATGTTGATGAACATCTTTGAATAGTGTAGGCTAGTAATACCCTGCCCTCAAAATATGATTTGTAGTAGCAATTGCAGAACCATGACCAGTACCATATTTGTCATAAAACTCATTCATTACCCTTTTAGCTTCCTGTTTTCCAAGACACCTCAAATAAATACCTTCATAATTTTTCTTGTACAGGACAACTCCTTTCAGCATGAAATCGTCACTTTTCAACCTTAAGGCTCACCTCTGTACGACATTGAGGTGAGCTGGAGGTCGTTGATTCAACAGGTAATACACTGTATCATTATACCAGCCATCTGGGGAAACCTCTTCAACATTATAGTTTTGAACAGACAATTTAGGGCCTCTCTCTGCCATAGTCTGGGTAAGTCCCTGTCCTCTTACCAGCTTCATGGGCTGGATTTCAATGTCGTACTCCTAGAGCATGGTCACCCATTTAGCTCTGCGCTCACCTAGTTCATTCTGCATCAACAGTAACTTAACTGCAGAATCAGGAACAATTGCAAACACCTTATTTCTGAGGATACAATGCCTGAATTTCTTTACTGCTCGAATAAGGGCATATGCTTGCTTTTCCACACTTGGGTATTTCAACTCAGCATCCTTTAATGGTGCACTCATAAAAGCAATGGGATGCTCATTCCTGTCATCAAACTTTTGTGTCAGTATTCCAGCACATGAATGGTCTGAAGCAAACAAATAGATATAAAAGGGTTTGCTATAATTAGGACTTACCAATACTGGAGCACCAGTAATGGCTCTTTTAATTTCTACAAATGCCTCCTTTGCCTCTGTAGTCCACTCGATCTTGGCATCTTGTTTTAACATGGCATTTAATGGCTTCACAATTTCAGCAAATCCAGTGATGAATTTCCTAACAAAGTTAATCTTACCAAAGAAGGACTTCATCTCCTTTTTGCTGGCAGGGGGCTGAATTTTTAATATGGCCTCCGCTCTTTGAGGATCTATAGCAATTCTTTTTTCTGATATGACATGTCCTAACAGCTTTCCTTCCGTCACTCCAAAAATACACTTCTTAGGATTCAAGGATATGCCAAATTCTCTGTACTTCTGGAACACTTTGCGTAAATCTGAGATGTGATCCCCTCTATTTTTTGAAAAAATAGTTAGGTCATCCATGTAAATGATGATGCATTTCCCTATAATATCTTTGAAGGCAATATCCATGGCCCTTTGGAATGTAGCTCCTGCATTAATAAGCCCAAATGGCATCCTCCTATAGGCGAAGGTTCCCCACTTAGTCGTGAAAGTAGTCTTGTGTCTGTCCTCATACTGGACCATCACTTGATTATACCCTGAATAACCATCCAAAAAGGACATCATATGAGATCCATTGACTACTTGAAGCACTTCATCCAAAGAGGGAACTAGATAATTATCTTTTTTTGATGATCTATTCAGATTTCTAAAATCAACACAGAGCCTAATTTCACCATTCTTCTTTCTTACTGGAACCAAATTGGCCACCCACGTTGAATGCCTGACAGGAAATATGATTCTAGCAGACAGTAATTTTTGAACTTCCTTCTGTATGAGTGGTTCCAATAATGCATTAATAGGTCTTTGCCTCTGTCTGAAAGGTTTATCACCTGGCTTCAAAGGTATATTATGAGTTATGATGGATGTGTCATAAGTCTTCAAGTCTTCATAACTCCAGGCTACTATATCGAGAAAGTCGTGTAGGGCTTTGATTATTCCCTGTCTTTCTTCTAGAGTGCATACCTTGCCAATGAAAATATTCTTAATATTGTCCTCCGTTCCCATATTGTGAGTGTCACACTATCCACTGATGGACTCCTTCTTGGACTCTTGTTCTTGATCTCTGATCTTGTCCATATCAAAAATCCACTCTAGTTGTACCATTCCCCTTAGAATAGTATTAGACTTCTGATTCAGTACACCCTCTAGATCTAATTCCGCTTCCTAAGGTTTTGTTTCATCAATGATCTGTGAAGCAAAAACATCTGTATTTGTGATAAAATCAAGAATATGTTTATCATCCTCAAACACCTGAAAATTAGTCACATTGTCTGGGACTGAAGGCACAGGGGTTATTTCAATAGTAAACTTCTTCAATCCTGACAGAGATAGAGGCTGGAGAGTACTAGCCGCTTGAGCCACAGAATCAATAGTTTGATTCCTCTTCCGTGGGATCAGTTGGATATTGAAAGTTTCAAATCCCTTAATGAGGTCCCACACTCTATTCCTATAATTGGTCATTCTCCTATCATGACATGAATACTACTTTCTTACTTGTTTGACTACTAATTCTGAATCACCAAAAACTTGCAGAATCTTAACCTTTTTCTTAAGCGCAATAAGAAGCCCATGAATTAATGCTTCATATTCTGCTACATTATTGGTGCAATGAAATTGGAGCCTATGAGCTGCAAAGAAGTTCTTACCTTTTGGACTGATCAGTTCAAACCCAGCCCCAGCTCCATGCTTGGACTTAGATCCATCAAATTTGAGAGTCCAGTATTCTGCAACGGTGGTATTTTTTGTTACATTCTTTGGCTTAACATTGCAGTGTGATTCCTTAGACGATAAAGGTTTCTGGCTTTTACATTCTTCTTGAAGATTCTGCTCACCTGCCTTAACTGCCTGAGTTGGATTCATGTATTTTCGTACTTGTTCTACTGCTATCTGACACAAAGAACACTCCAACTCTGAGTGAGAAGCATTGTGGACTCTACACCAATTCGGCAAGAGTAGTTCTTTAAAGCTCGCCCCTCTTCCTAGGTGAGTTTGGTTCTCCATACACTGCCTGATGAACTCCTGGAAACTGTCCAATAAGCTGATCTGACTGCCTTCCGGTTCTTCTTCTTCTTCAACTGATTCTGTCAAAACTTCAACATGACTGGACCTTGTTTCCACATCAGTTGTCATCGTATGCAACATCAACACCTCTTCTGCATCTGATTCTTCATATTGAGCAAATAGCAGGTAATTTTCCATTCCAGCTTTTGATATAAGAACTTCTGTTGAAGTCTTTTGGTATTCTGTTATCATGTACTTCATTCTAGGCTCTCTCTCAATCCTGATCTGATTAGGCACCCCTTTCCAGGGAAGCCACATGTGGGAGTGGTCAGTAGACACATACCCATTCAAAGCTTTGGTAAAATATCTTCCTAGAATCAAACCATACGCGTCAGGGATATTGGCTACCTGAATGTTGATAACCCATTGGATCCTTGGATCTGAAGCCATTTGCATGTGAATCATGTTAAGTTCCCCTACCACACTTACTTTGGTTCTGTCCAACTGAGTGACCTTCTTCTGGGAATCAGCAGGTGTAATCCCTAGAGCTCTACAAACTCCAAATGGCATCACATTGGTGGAAGCACCAGAATCTAACAAGCAGTTATGCAAATTCTTACTGAATATACAAACAGAGATCAGGAATGGTGGGGTTTCCGTTTTCCCTTGAAACAAAGTGGGTTGAGTATCTACTTGGGCCACTTGAGTTCTGTCCTTTTCTTTTCCTTTATCTCCAGGAGGCGGGTTGGTCCTAATTTGGGTCCGATTTTGTATATTCACAGACTAAAAACTAGAAGTTTGGCTGACATTCTCACCAGAAGACTTATCCAATGACTTTGAATTTGCATCATAGGTGCCTAAGATAGCCTTCATAATTACAGGAAACCTTAACAACTCAAATATAGAAAGGTTTACCTTTAGTTTCTTAAATTCCTCTACAACATATAAAGCCATCTGCTCCTCACTCATATCAGTAGAGACTTCCTTAGAAGGTTCTTATGCCTTATCCTTGCTTACTTGTATAGCCTTTTCCTTCTGTGGTTCAGTTTGAGCCTGTCTGTCCTTCAAAAGGTACTACTTGGAGACCTGTGGATAGGAAGGATTTTTGCTAGCATTAGGATCTAAAGGGGTACTAAAGTTTTTGGGAGGAATGGAAGTGGTGAAAGGTCCTCCAGGCTGTGGACATCTATGAGACATATCTCTCAAGCCTTGCCTCTGAAACATCTGTACTTCTTCAACATAAGCTTCCTCCTAATTGAGGGGGCCATTTTCATTCATTGTGTCTTCATTAAACAACTGAGCTACTTCATCTCCATTACAGATTTGATATGTTTCAACTTCCTGGGAATCAGGTTCTTCTGGTACATTTTCCTTGTTTGTTGGAAAAGGAGCATGATTTAATACCAACACAGGAGAATCATATGAGTTAGAAGGAACAATCTCCTGTCCACTCACATTGTTCTCTACCTCATACTGAAAAATAGAGGCAGTAGTTTGGAACTCTGGACATTCCAGTTTCGAATGCTGACTTGTCTTATGGAGTCTGCACCATCCTAATAAGGCTGCTTCTGCCAGGTACACACCAATAGGAGGTTTGTCTTGACTGACCAGCTGGTTTGCAGATTGATTAACAATCTGATTAGTAGGCTGATCCAATGGGGTGGGGACTCCTCCATTATTGGGCCCTGCATTCCAAGTTCTATTATGTCCTTGTGATGGCCTTTTATCAACTCCTGATCCACTTCCTTGGCCTCTATCAAAATTTTTCCTTCTATCATTATTGAAACTTCTATCATTTTTGTAACCCCTATCCTGGTTATATCCCCTGTCATTATAGAATCCTCTGTCATTACACTGTCCCCTGTCAAAATGTTGTCCTTGTGAAAACTCTCTGTTCTGATTAGATTACATTCCCTTCTGGGCAGCTTGTAGTTGGTTGTTCTGATTTCTTAAGTAAGTCACCTCTAGATTTAACTTCTTTATTTGTTTAGCCATTTCATCAATCCTCTCCCTATTTGGATCTCGATAAGGAGGCTGATTTAGGTTATTCTGAGGAGGAACAGGCATTGTGGCAGATCCCAAAGACTGATGCAACACCTCAGAATTCTGCAGATAAGCAGGGAAGCTATTCAGCTGTGTTTGATACATTGGCTGATTAACTTGTTGTTGAGGGAAGTTTTCCACAGGAGAGATTTGGCTCATAGGGTGACCAGGGTGTGGTACCATAGGTAATTGAGGAACTAGATTCATGATTGGGGTATGATTGGTGAGAGCCTGATTTACTGCCTAAATCTGGTTGGGGTGTGCAACTGGTCCCAAAGAAGGCAATGGCCCAGTCAGGTGTTGTCTCAGATCTGTACTGAGCTTAACAGCCTCTGTATAGGCATCAGTCAGGGTACCTGGAGGGTTGGGTCTCCATTTCAAAAAGGTTGCTGTTAGGCTGTCCATAGCTTCATAATAGACTCCCAGGGCCGTACCATCATCTAAAACATATGGGTCTTGTAATTTGGTGAATGCCCGGTGGAACCTATTATTAAAACTGGCTATGGGTTCATTAACTTCTCTCTTAACTTTGATGAATTGTAGGTATAACTCATTGGCACTGATAGGTATTCTGAATTTCTATAAAAAGGCCTTTTCAAGGTCATTCCAATTAAGAATCGAACCAGCAGGGAGATGATTGTACCAGTAAAAGGCTTCTTCTCCTAGTGAATAGGGAAACAATCTACAGGCAACATCCTCATGGACAATCCCTCGGTATTTGAGACAAGTTTGGAAAATCCTTATGTGTTCTTTCGCGGTCCTATTTGGGTCATTAACATGGAATTTTGAAAAGAAATGCTCAAGGTTTTTGGGCATTACATTGTAAGCCTGGCAGAACAACGGTGATGGATTATTAGCGAGGAAAGCCATTAGTAAGAGTGGGGTTGGCGATGGTGGTTGATTATTGACAGGCTGAGGTTGCTGAATGGGAACTGCTTCAGGGATGGGTATAGCCTCAACTTCAGGATTTGAAGATGTGGATGATGCTAGTGAAGGGATGGGTGATGATGATTCTCCCCTTTCTCGAGTCCTTCTTGACCTAGTGGGGAAATGTAGTTCCTCTAAATCCTCCCCTCCTGTGGTAGATTTGGTATTTCTCCTAAATCTCTCTGGAGAGATGGCATTCAAAAAACTTTCCAGTGTGCTCATTTAGGCCCTCCTTCTAGCACCAATCTGTTGATGGTGTTTTCTGCACAGCAACAACTCAGAAAAAATATAATATTCTATCTCTCTTGAAAGGTAATCCTCAACAATAAATCACTAAAAATCACCCCAAGGTCTCTCGGGTGTTAGGTCATAACAGTGCATAAACAACTCAGATAAAATGTGAAATGCTGGTAATCACAATCGGACCTTACTACAAGCAAATTGTATCTTTCAACTTATCAGAGCTGACAATATGATGATCTTAAATCCTAAGTCTAACCAAATGATAAAGAAATAGCAAAAGATAGGGATGCAAGGAAGTGATAAGATCTAAACTACTGCTAGGATAAGCAATGTCAATGACATTAATCTGGAATGGACCTATCTCAAATAACCAGTTCTTGTTTGACCCACAATGCAATCTTACAAGAACGGTGCAATCTTTTGAGGAATACAAATTTTCAAATGATAGACATTCATATACAATCAAACTTAAGCACATTGAATATACGGTCCAGGTTGACTTTACTAGCCTACTACAATCAGATAGTTACTGGGAGTATAGACCAGAGATAGCTACAAAAATTCCAAATATGAAATCATAAACATCATTTATCAAACTGAAACTAATTTATTTCTAGATACTAAACCCTAAATCTTCAAGCAATTTAAAAGATAGAACAAAGGAACCATGCAAGATGGAATAACATAAGAGATTGCACCAGGAAAACCACAATGTCTTCAATTGTATTAATCACCAAAATGCTGCAACAATTCGACTATTCTAATACAATATTTGCTTCAAGAAAATCCCCAAAATACTCTAACTCTTTCTCTTTAATTTCTAACGTCTTCTTGCTAATGTCTAACCCTTTACAATGAGGTAAGAATGCCCATTAATAGCAAATCCCAAGGTATGTCGGCCCAGCCAAACATTTTTACAAAATAATAAAATCGCCAAAACAGGTCGGCCAAGGAAAACCAAACTAAGGCACACATTAAATGCCCTTCACCATCAAGGTTGGCCTTGACACAGTCCCCAATGAAGTCCTGGATCTATAATGCATGCCCTATGATAATAGGGAAGCACAAATCTCGAAATGAGCATTAACTACTACTTCCTTTATCTTTCCTCTGAACTGATGACCCTTGGACCCTCAAGAATACCTCGTCCAACTCAGTGACAGGTGGCAAAGGAAAAACCTTGAGTCGACATTTAATTGAATTAATTTCCTCCTTGGACCGATCAACAATTTTGTTCCAATCCTCCCTGTTGGCCATATACTTATCTATCACTGCCAGGTAGGTGGCTGCATCATCAAGCTGGTGGCCGGTGACAACTCCTTCTATATATGGGGCATAAACTTCATGCCACCACTCCCTTAGCTGCTCTAAGCTTAGATACTTAGGAGCTATCTTCTTCCTACTTATCATTACCTCAAAGAAGGCAATGCATCCACCATAAACTGTAGTAAGCTCACTGTCAATTGATTTCCTTCATTTTTGTATCTTCTTCAGAGCCTTCTGCCTAATCTGCAGCGCCTCGAACCATTCCCATGATTCATCCAACCTGGAGGAAGGAAGGATCCCATCCTTACCCAATTGTTCCCTTCCATATCCCATGACAACCCTCGACTTCCGCAGCAGGAGATCCATGTCATCCTTGTCTTGAGACAAAATATGCTCTAACAACTCCTTGGCCCGGACCGCATCCTTTCCTACATATAAGATCTCCTTAATAGTATCATCTCCTTTTGTTTGGACACCCATCAGCCAATCTGTGGCAGCTTGAGCTGAGGCTTTCATCCTCTCGATCTCAGAGATTATTTCCTTAGGCAGAAAACTAGGAGTGGTAGAAGAAGAAGGGTGGACAGACTACAATGGTTTCATCACTTCCTCCAAACATTTCTTTAGTCTTTCATTTTCCCTTCTTATCTCGTGTTTAGTCTGGGTTTCCTTCCTCAATCTGCCCATAATTACTGCATTGGACCCTTCAAATTCTTCAATATCCTGTTCCATGGAAGCCAGTCCAAGGTTAATGGTTTGTACATTGTAATCTTGGCCAGTTACTTCCTCCCTTGTTTTGTCCGCGGCAGGAGTGGCAATGTGGACTACCCTATTATTCGTGTCATCTCTCTCCACCCTTGAGATCACCTTTGCTGCCTTCTTTTTCTTTCCTTTACCAATCTTCGACAGCATCTCATCCCAATCCAAGGGGGTATTCTCAATTATCACTTGTTTCTTCCTTGCAAGTTCCTTCTCCAGCCAGTCCGGGGCTACAGGGTCAATCCGGATTTCTTCCGTCCCAATTTCTTCCGATTCTGTCGCTTTCTCCTCTTCTTCCCCTATTGCAACTTTGACTTCCTCCTCTTTCTTGGGGAGATGTTCACCTTGGTCAATTTCTTCGAGTTCCACCTCTGGAAGCACCGGTGATGGAGTCTTAGCAGTGATATTTTCCTCCGGCTTAGGCGATCCGTAGCCTTTGTTACTTTCCGGGGAGTCCTCATACTGTACCAACAGGGAAGTATGTCTTTCCTCTATCTCAACTTCAAGTTGCACAGCCTCACTGAAAAGTGTCCCTTCCTTAAACGATTCTGCCTCCCTGCTAGTTTCATGTTCATCGGGATTTTCTGGTTCAGGTATGCTCGGTGGAGGAGAAACAGACCTGGATAGCTCCTCAACTGGCAGCTTTGGGGAAGAATCCCTTTGTTCTGCAGCATCCTTGGGAGAGGGAGTTCTTGATTTCCTCATGTAAACTTTTGTTTTTTCCCCTCCGGAACTCCCCACATCAACAATTGGAGGCTCATCACTCGAAGCAGCCTGATCTTTCTTCTTTGCAGTCCTTGTTGTTCTGGTTTTCTTTGGTGGTGGAGGAGCATCTTCCTCTTTCGCTTTCTCCATCTCATCCTCATCAAAGGACTTGCTAATTGTCAAGGTCTTCCACCTTTGCTTCCCTTTTGGTTTCCTCTTCATTTCAGGTTCAGCTCCCTTGGGACCTCTAACCTTGATCTTGAATGGTGAGGTCTTCACTGTTTTCCCTTTGGGGTCATCTTCCCCAGATCCCTCAGAAGTCGACATGGGATTAAGATCTCCCATTAAGTTGAAGGTGCAAGTTACCTTCGCATTTTCCAGCTCCCAGATTTTATGTTTTACCCAAGAAAGAGTGAATTTCATTACAAGGGCCATTAGGTCCTCCAACTCTGTAACCTCATCCTCATTCAAGTTAATATCCCTAGCTGGCATGTCTTTCACCACATCATAAGCATGGTCCTGCACCAAATTTCCATCATCTTCTAGTTGATCCGGGATCAACTTGACATTGTGTTTCCTAGCTGCCTCCACAGGGAGCCTGGAGTATCTCTTATTTCTCGCCTCAAGGTCATCCTTGATATTGACCCAATAATCTTCCAAGTCACCTTTGTGCCTGTACTCCCTAGTGGCTTTCTTCTGCGCTTCTCTTGTTATATCAAAATTCATCCTTTTAGAATGGAAGGAGAAACCATATGCTGCCAGTTCTTCTCCTGCAGTGTGAGCTGATTGAATAGAGGGGAACATCTCTGCCACACCAATCCCGAGAGGGAAGTCTCCTCCGAAGCCTGTCTTGTGCATCTCCCTCTTCACCACAACATTGAATTCACAAATTTGTCTCACAACTTCCAAGAGGACAATGTGGTCTGTAGGGTACCAGGGTAGCCTGTAAGGGGCAACTAGGAATCCATCAATCCTGAGGTAGGTGAAGGTGGGGAACTGGATGAACCAGGCTCCATAGTTCTTTACTAACCCCTTGGCTCCATCGGATAATCTCATGTGTTTTGCATTCTGGAGCATCCGGGTGATATGCATTATAAATGCATCATTGGCCCTTCTGTAATCTTTATGCCCCAGGTGCAACTCCGGATAAACCTCATAAACAATATCCTGTCCAAGTGTTCCCCTCGGATTCAAACCCTTGTATGGGTAGGAGATAGCCAAGACATACATGATATAAGAAGACATAGTAAACTTCTTGGCCTCCAGGGCATTCCTTAATTGCCTGTCAATTTTGGTGCTGATGAGCCCTACCCAGTGATAATTGGTCCCTTGTTCGATCTTGGTTATCACATGGACCATCCAACTTTCTAACACTCCTGCACTTTTCAATCCTGCCACCCTACTTAGAAGTGTGATGGCATCATATACATCTGACCTGAACTTAACCCTATGCAGCTGCTTGGGAAACTTAGAATGGTGAGATTTTGGCTTTTCTAGCCATGAATTGATTATTTGCTAAGCTTTGACTAGCTCATTCTCATAGTAGGTTCTGGCAGTGTCTATGTTCAGAGCACACACTAAAGGAAGATGAGGCATGCTAAAATCCTGTGCAATAGAGGCTGGACCGAAGTTGGCCAGGACCCTTCCCTCATTGCTAACCACCCTCTGTGTATCAAAGTCGTACTATCTGGTGCACTCCAAGATTAACTCGTAACACTGAACTGCCGGAGGGAACCCTGCCACATGGACTAATCCGGAGTTCATCATCCCCTGCCTCAAGGCTGACAAATCCTTCTCCGCCGTCCTCTGCTTGAACTCCTCATACCTCCAAGCCCCAACATTAGTGTCATATACTTCAGCCCACATAGATGATACCTTGCCTTTGGGGAGCTGTCTCTTCATGTCCAATCTCAGTCACTCTGCCTCTGAAATGGATGACGCCCCTTTGCCATCCTTAGACTTCCTAGCAGTAGCTTTACTTGATTCGGCCTGCACATCCAAAAATTATCATTAGTATTCAATTGTTGTTCATATTCCAATCCAAAAGGTTAGCATAAATCATATAAATCAACTAAACTCCATCACTACTGCTAATCCTTTGAAGATCCGGGAAATAAAGCAATCCGAGGAAATATCGCTATCTGGGAAAATACTGTCAGGGCAGAATTTTGGAGAAATCTGACCCAGACGGATTCCTGTCGCCAAAGCATCATTAGTCCAATAGATCGTTAGTACGGATAAAAGATCAAAAGATAACCATAGAATTCACCCATTGGCAACAAGAAATAAGCATTTAACAATCATTCCATTAATCCTATCATCGAAATATCAATCGGGACGAAGCTAGACAGGAAAACCGGAGGAATCTGGATGGGATGGATTTTCGCGGACGACTTAAAATTTTTTGGTAATAACCCTAGTCTGCGGAATAAGCCCAAACTGGGAAAATCCGAAAGCAGCGGAATTCCGTGAGGACCTCAGAAACTCAAAAAACTACGAAACATGAACCAAAATTCAAATGACCACAGGATCTACTCTACCTGAGTTGTAATGGTTTTGAAACTGACAATAATCAACAAAACTTAGGACGCAAAGGATTACAACTTCTCAGAAGCACTCAAAGGATGAATCCCTATATCAAAACAATGATGCCCTAATCTGAATAACCAGACCTTCGCTATTAATACCAGAGCAAGCTTTAAGGTTTAAAGTATCAGCTAAGGATTTACCTAAAGCACTCAAATTTTCACAAGATGGGGAAGTCAACATGATACAGGGACAAAATCACTCAAATATAATGAAATCCCCGTTCTGGGCCAAACACCAAGGAAAACCCTAACTTCACCCAATAGCAAATTTTGCACAAAAAGAGCAAGCAATCTCACCTAGAACCCTGTCTAATGGATACATATGCCATCTAATGGATAAATAGCGCTCATAGGGCACGAGAAATAGGGTTCTATAATAAAAGATGGGTCAAACCCTGACTCTATAAATATGAAATCACAATCAAGCAAGGGCCGACCCAACATTAACAACACCCAACGCAGAAACCATCAATCACCACGCAAACAAATGGAAGGGCAATGATAACATACCATGGATCGATGCGAAAGAACCTAGAGCTTAGAAAGATGACCTTCGTAGTAAACACGTCCCAGCAACAAAAACTCAGACACCGGCACTCAAGGAATTCTCACGCACACGAGCCAAGATCAATCCTCGAAGCTCAAATGGAAATTCATAATCGCCAGAGCAAAAGCAAGTGAATAGATAAACTCAGAATGATGCTTGAAATGCCCTAAATCCACCCTTATACCCACTTGAGCAAATGTACCTCGACCATTAATGTGTGACAAGACATTTTTGACAAGTCTGGGAACCCAAGCCCAAAATGGAATTTCGTAAAATCCCAAGATGCGCGAAAACACGAATTTCGTGGAAATGCAGAAACCGGGGAAATGAGGAAAATCGGGATTTTGGCAAAGTCCCAGAAAATCTGCCAGGAACAAAAAATCCCGGGATCAAGCAAAAACCCGAATTTGGAGAATGCGGCTAGAAACGGATAAAGTACCAGGGCCGGGGAAAATCCGCCAGAGTTGGAAAATCCCGGATCCAGGTGAAAACCTAGAGTTTGCCTAAGACTCAATTTCAATCAATTCCTTCCTCAAAGCAAGGTCAAAGCTAGCAAGACTAACATGTTAAGACCCTAAAATGATAATTCCAATAAAACCAAGGTCAAAAGACACCAGAAAAGAGGGTCCCCACTCTAAGTGGGGCATGTGTGGAAAAACTGCACAACAATATTAATGAAATTGTTTTCTTCAAAGTTCATTTGGATTTGAAACTCAAAAATCAAATGAAACTCGCAACTTTTTACAATAGTTATACTTTACAAATCTTTACAAATCAAGGCTTTTGTTTTCCATATATTCATAGCCTTGAGAAAAAATTCAACATTTGAGATGAGCTTCACTTCAATTTCGAATTGAAGTTAATGCATGGCTAAGCTGAGAATGGGCTAATGATAGCTTCTTCACTGCCATTACTTTTCTTTTCCACATTTCAACATGCCCTGCAACCAAATAAATCATAAAAAAATGGACCCTTCATACATGTAAATCTGTAGTCAGAAAAGAAAGGTGACAATTCAAATAATAAATTATCAAATTCTCCTCCAAAATTTAAAAGACTACTTCGGCTTCATTGATTTTTTGCATGAATTTTACTTTAGCTTCATGATTTAACGCCATAAACATTCATAGGGTAGGAGCACTCATACTTTTGGATACAACAATGTCTTTTGGCCTCATAATGAATCCATTATCGGGGATCAAAACTTTCAAAAAGAAAACATTTATGCATATAGCTCCAAAAACCATCTCACAAACTTTAAAAAGATAATCAAAATTGCATGCAAAATAAGATTGTTAAAATTTACAGATGAGACTCTTCACAAAAATAAGCATAACTTGCGGAGATAATAGAAAGAACAAACAACAATTTAAGCTCAATGAAAAAGGTAACATTTGAGACTAAATGACACCAAATGACAGAATCTATCAATCAGTAACATGCATCCTTGAGAGTGAACTAATCTCAAACCATCAAGTAGCCATAAGACAAAAGCAAATGCCCAAAAAGGTGAAGTAACATTCATGCAAAAAAATCACGAATATTCACTACATATACTTCATTCTTGCAAGTGGGAAAAATATTAGTTGACAGTTCAAATAATAGAGTATGTTTCTTTTAAATGAAAATTACAATCAGATCCTAATAATGAGCACATATGAGGTTTTAACATTCAGGTTCCTTTACCTTGCATAGATAAGGTTGGCTACCCTTGCAAATACCCAACATTAAATAGAATCAAACACCAAAAAAAAAATACCAATAATGGGAAATATATTCCAGTATGTAGTTAAGTTGAATGGTATCTCCACTGATTGTTTGCCTAAAAAAAATGTAACCAACAAAGTTATGTTTTTTAGAGATGAAATAAAACTTGTCAAAATCTTTTCCATATGCATGGAGAATGGATCAGAAAACTTGTCAACAACTCCCCTCTTTGGTGCAGGAGCACCTTCACATCACCATGGTTCTCTTTTGTAAATGATTCCATTTTAAATTTGTAGAATTCATTTCAAGATTCATTTGATAAATATTTGGCAGAAAAATGTAAAAGTGCCAACAAAAGTCTCAAAATTGCAAAAGATGTAAAAGTTGCATTAAGCAACAATTAGGAGTTTATAGGTTATTAGATTCAACTCAATAATGGGAAGTTTCAAAAAATTTAGAAACTAACGTAAATGTCTTTAAAAAATATTTTGAACTCCTTTTTTGGTTGTTGGTGATTGATACCTTGAAGGAATAATGAAAAAAAACTTTGTTTTTATGCACATTTTTCAGAAAATTGATTGTTTCCAGACTTTGTACAGATTTTTACAGCCTCAAATGATGGAATAAATGTTTTTAAGTGTTAGAGGGAAAAATAATATTCTATTTCCAATTCGTTTCATGCTGATTGGTTCATTTTTAAAGAAGTTATGCTAATTTTTGTAAATACAATCTACATTCTGATCTAGGGTAACAGTTTGCAGTAAAATTCATGTTTCTTGCAATTTAACCGTTGGATTTTGTTAAAAATTGTATAAAATGTCCATAATGATATAATCTAAATTCTCACCAGAGCGATTAGATTAATTTTTTGATTTGTGAAAGTTATAGGTGACTGTTTGCATGCATATATGCTTATTTTGACCTAATTCATAGCAAAGAAGTCCAGACAGCAAGCCTGTGTTCCAAAACAAGTGTACCTAAAAATGATATATGTTTTTAATAGCTGAAATGGGTGCTCAAAAATGTATTTATTTTTTGAGATTCAATCTGGTTTGAAAGTTACACCTAATTTAGTGTTTTGATTCCCTTCAAGCAAAATTTGGGTTTTTGGTGCAAGTAATTTGTAAATCTGATAAAACAGAGGAAAAAGGTTGTGTAATTAGTTTATTTCTGTCAAAATGATGATTTTGAAGATGTATTAGGGTCTGGTTTGAGTTTAATACAAGTTTAGAGTTATGTTTTGAACAGTTGGGCTTTGTAGCCATGAAGAAATTCAAAGAAATTGAAATGATTTTGGTAAAGGATTGAATGAGAATTGGTTTAAGTATTGTTGTTTCTTCCTTTGGTATGCATCACTCTTCAAGGCTTTAATATATTAGCAATATGAGCAGAAACTCAGAATAATTCATTACATGTAGATTTCATTAATAATGAGTGGAAGAAAGATGCATCCAACTTACCAATTTCAATAATAGATTTCATAATGGATAGAAGACAAACATGTAACCAACAAAAAAAATTCAAAGATGGGCATATCTTAAACAACTAGCACTGGAAGCAGGAAATTAAAGAAAAAGAACTAACTGCAAAGATGTCAATGATAGGCAGAGGAAAAAAAAATGCAACCAACCAAATTCATTATAAGGCATGCCTCTAAAACTAGAAATAGGGGAGAAAACTAACGTGCACATGAAATCCACAAATTTCTTCAATGGGTAGAAGAAGAACAATATCAACAAATCAATTTCAATGATAAATATGCGCTAATATAGGAATTAGGAGCAAAAGGTTAAAAATATTAACAAATTTCATAGATTTCAGCAACGGGTACAAGAAAGAAAGTAAAGAAACAAATTACATATAGCATACCTCTCTTTTTCCTACAGTCACTACCAAATCCTTTGACTCATCAACGGTAGCCCTTGGATCAACAACAACTTTCTCTAGATCACCCTCTAAAACCAAACAGTCTCTGCTTGGCATCAACTCCCACCTATGCTGCAACCACTCAACATTATATAGCACTGTAATGAGAAGGAGACCAAAGAAACAAAAACTCCCAATATAAATGTAAAATGCAAATCAATACAGAATAAGGTTTTGACGAGGGTTTTACAGTATCTTTTTAAAATGAAAATTATTGCCAAGATCCTAATACTGAGCACATTTAAGTTTTAACATTAGGGCATCCTTAAAATTACCACTAAGATCTAATACTGGGCACATTTAGGTTTTAATGTTGGGAATTCTTTACTTCCTGATTTTCCTGCTTTCCTACAGCTATTGGTTTCAGCTCCTCCAAACTTTTCCTCATTGGTTTTTACCTTTCACTTCTCCCATTTGGTGAGTTGCAGCCATAAAATAAGGTTTGGATGAGTGGACTAGAAAATTATGGCGAGGAGTTGTTTATTAAAATGAAAATTATGGTGTCCATTATGTCCGCTAAAAAGAAAATTGAAATGAAATTGAAATTAAATAAATTAGGTTTTTATATAATATATACTATTAAATATATTATAATATTATATTATTATATAATATTAAATATATTGTAATATAATATTATAATATTAATAATAATAATATGATATAAATATTATATAATTTAATATAATAATATAATATTTATATTATATTATATTAATCAAGAAAAATCCATAGATTAAAAATCAAAAATTATAAATTTAAAAATATAAATTTAGTATCTTTTTATGTAAAAAGGAAAGTTTCTTAAAATATAAAATCAAAAAGATTTACTAAAAATCAAAAAACAAATCCATAAATGTCTTTCTAAACATATATCTCTATTATTTATTTAGAAAAATCTATAAAATCAAAAATTTAAAATTAAAAAACAAGTCTCTTTTTATGCATTTGGAAAATTTAATATACATATTTCTAAAAAAATCAAATTTTAAAATAGAACAAAACAAAAAACAAAATTAAACAAATAAATCTAAAACAAAAAAAACAAAAAAATTATATACATGTTTCTAAAGAATAATATTATATTATATTATTTATTATATTATATTATATTAATAATATTTATAATATATTATATTATAATATATTTATATTATATAATATTATAATATAATATTATTATATTATTATATTATAATACCACCCATTTTCTCAATTAAAAATATTTTTTAAATTATCCACTTTAATATCATATTGTCTAATTTTTATTTGTGTGACTAATTATTTTGTTGTGTTATTAGTGAAATTGACCACAATTTCTCTTTGATACATTTGACATGCTAACACAACAAGAAAATAAAACTTGCTTCAAATCATAATTCAAAACATTAATTATTCATTAACATAATAAGTAATAAAACTTAAAGAATGTAAATGTTAATTTTTTTTATAAAATATGTGAAGGCCTTAAGACTGCACCAAGAGGAAATGTCTTCCACGCAATAGGTATTTTTGGTGCACCAAGCAACCTAGGTGATCAAATGACCTGCTTAGGTGGGGATCCCATGAGGGGACCTTAAGCTCTATGAATTATGATCAAATTTGAAAGAAAAAAGAATAGAGGGGTAGTAGTTATTTATTTAGTCATTTTAATTTGTCTCATATTAGTCATTCTTATTTGTTAAATATTAGTTATTTATTTAGTCATTTAGTTGTGATTTTACCCGATGACCAAATTAGTCACTTATAAATGACCAAATTAGTCGTTTATTTGTCAAATTCTACTACTGTTAGTCACGTGACTAGAATTTTTAGTCACGTGACTAGAATTTTTAGTCACGTAGTCATTTATTTGCCAAATTCTACTAGTGTTACCAATATTTCATTACGCATTCATGCTTCTCAGTATAGCCCTTTCATTTACGTGACATATTTGTCACTTTGTGGATTACATTGGATATGATGTCCTTCATAATTGTGATCTATCTTAGCATATTACATTCCTCTTGGTGGATTGATGCAACACACTGCATCCCCTAAGTGGTGAATATACTACTCTTTGATTGGTCCTCTCTTGGAGACATTAGACACAATGTTCCCTAAGTGATTGACCTTGCATAAATAGAACAAGACTCCTTTGAACAATCTTTCACATTATTGCATTCTCATTCACCCACCTTGCATAACGCAACTTTCATGTCTATGGAGCTGTCTTATTTGTTTGTCCACCTTGCACAACACAACTCGCATGCATGTGGTGCCATCCTATTTTTCTTGTCTCATGAAGCTTAAACTAACATCTACATTTCCTTTTGTGTAGTGGTGCCTTGTTAAAGTTATCAAATGATATAACTTTGGCATGGTTCAGCGGGAAGCCCAACTACTGGCATGACTTTTCCCCATAGCCACCTTTTTGTTTGTGAGTGCATACCAACTAGCATATGTTTCTTACTTTTTGGGTCTTCTCACACCCCAGAGTGAGTACATTTGGGTTTTCTCATGCCCCAAAGTGATTGCACATTCTCTTTTAGCCTAGATCTTATCCTCAACTAGTTGGATTGATGATCAAAGCTTCATTCAACTCTTTTCAACACTTGTGTGTTCTTTTTCCTTATGTTATGTTTTCCATGGGATCTTCTTCCTGGGGGCTTGATAATCCCTCTTGATTGTTTCATTCCATCTTGCTAATGTAAGTACTTTTGAACCCTTCCCTCATAATGTTCATGGCTACTTTAGTGTGAGTTTGAAGTTGGTTCATCCTCTCACTAAGGTGGGGGCTAAATGTGTCATAGAAATATGGTCCTTTATCATTTTCATGGCCTTTTAGGTCTTGTTTCATGGTGTTGGAACTATTTTTATTTGATTTTATGTTGTATCATGGCTTGAACATGCTTATTTAGGTACTAAAACTCAAAGACCATCTTGTGAAAGTGTTGTAAGACATTTCTACATTCTTCTAGACTCTATTTAATGTAATTTACCTAAAAAACTACATTTTCACACATCAACAAGTCCTATTATGAAGTGTTATAAAGTCTTCTAACAAGCCTTCACACTTTTCTAGGCACATCTTTGCTATTTACACCTTTCTCATGCTTTATTTTGTCTTTTATGCCTTCATAAGTTGTAATTAAGTGTATTTTTGCATATTATCTTGACAAACAACATTAAAGATAACGTTATTCCTAACACTTATTTTTAGGTCCTATGTGGGACCCATTCGCCATGGGTAGCGAATGAGTCCCCTTTGGCCCCAAATTCAAAATATTTCAAATTTCCTTTCAAGATTTTATTATAAATCACATGATTTCAGTCTGTGATGAGGTATGAATTGATAGTAAGGCACATGAATTGTATAAATAAATTATTTTCATCTCATTTTACATCTCCTACAATCTCCTCATTCAAGCAATCAAGCATTTTACATCATCAACTCAAGAAACTATTGTAGCACTTTGAAGTAGCCATTGAAACTACTTCAGACTTACGCATTCAAGGATCTTGGTAACATTTTAACACTTATATGTTATTCATTTATCATTTACTTTGCATTTCATTTATTTCTACTAGGTTTGATTACCAAAGTGGAGTTTGACCAAGGAAAACCCCTATTTGCTAACCCTCTAACATTTTTCCCCTCTGCATGTATGTTTGCAACCTTTTTTTTGAAGATTTGAGAAGAATAACAGTTTTGAAAAGTGGAAATAAAGTCAACTTATCATTATTTCAAGCTTGTTGAGTGATTTTTTTCTATTTCCTACAAAATTGACTTCAACAACCTGACATTCAAACTTTTCCAGATTTGGCATTGCAGAGTTGTCTGATTTTGTAGAAATCTAGGAGTGGACTAATTCACCACCCTTGGTGAATAAGTCCCACATAAGATCATAAAATCTATATTTTTTCATATTTTGGATCCCGACAGTTAGAAATCAGTTCCCGACCAATTTTCATCAGTAGGAGGATTGATTTGTACCCTTGCCGAATGATTCCCACCGTGAATTTTTAGTAATGTGATCCAACATTCCAGACATCCCAACATCATCAATTTTTGTCTAGGTGCACTCAAATTCATCCCTGTTATCTCTGTTCTGCATATTTTCTTTAAGTTTATTCATTATTTGCATATCACAGTGTGTTTTCAAATATAACTTAAATATTAGTCTTGCATTCATTTTTTTAGTTTTAATCAATTAATTTCATTTAGTTAAGTTCATCTACATCATATCTTATTGCACACATCCTAATTTGAATGTTACGTAAGCATTTTGGGACCTAAATCTCTCTCCTTTTAGGTGAGAAATCCTAGAAGTGCTAGAGCAAGTATCTAGGTCCCCAAAATCTATGTTCTAGGAATATTTGGTGGGAAAGGGACATGCATATATTTAGGAAGGAAACTTCATCAATCAACAATTTCATGCAAAATTTGAGAAAGCTATTTCAGAGGTGACAAATTCTTATACTCAAGCATACCATAATATATCTTCTCTCTTTACAAGTTGGGATGGGAGCATTCTAAACCAATGGGAATACATTATTTTACCCTTCATAGGTAGTTTACATCAGCCAAATAAGAAAAAGTTAGATAGGATTACAATTAAGTGGTTGCCTCCCTCTCAAATCTTTAGTAAGTTAAACTTTGATGGTTAATCATGGGGTAATCCAAGATTATTAGGGGGAAGGAGTATGCATCTGAGATTCTAAAGGATAAATAATAGGTGAAAATTCAATTCAACTCTCTAATGGAACAAATAATATAGCAGGGGCTCAAGCATTACTTCATGGTTTAAATTTAGCAATGAAGCTCAAGGTATAAAGAATTCATATAGAAGGTGACTCTAATAATTGTAAATGCATGCAAAGAAAAGAAAGTAAAAAATTGATAGCTTAAATACATCCTAAAGAAGGTTTTGTTATAGTTAAATATTTTTCAAGTAATTTATATTTCTCATACCTACTGAGAAGGTAAAAAACTAGCTGATAACCTTGTGAAAATAGATTGTGATCAATAAGTGGTGGAAATATTAGATGTTAGTCATCTTATTAATACTTTTCCTTAGTTGGCAGAAGTTGTAGCTTTTGAAAAACTGTGCTAAAGGGATCAAAATATCATAGTTTCAAGGTAATAAAATGTTTAATCATATTGGAAAATGTGAACATCTTTAGGTTGTGGTGGTGTAGATACAAAATATAGATTGTAATAAAAAATAGTATTTATTTGTCTAAGGAGTCAGTCATTTTTTGTTAAGTCCAAAAGATATTAGGCTTTGAACTTTGGGTTTACACCTTACTATGTGCATAAAGGAAAGGAAGCTAAAATTGAGTTAAGTTTGATAGGATTTAGACATTGGACTTTGGATTGTTGGCTTGCCTTTATGTTTTAAATAATGGAATATGGTGTATTATCGATCCCTAACATCTGAATAGCATCCGACATTGGTTTTTGGAGCTAAGGCTTTCACCTTAAGAAGAAAAGAAAGTATACAAAAAGATGAAATTTCAAAGCCCAATGCCCAAAAGGATCAGGCGTCAGAGATTGGAGTAAAGGATTTCACTTTAAAAATAATGGTAAGTATGTGGATTAATCAAATCCTGAAGGCTGACACTTGAAAAGTGAAGCATGGAGTATGGTGGAGACTTGATCCTCAACATGGTAAGTATGTAGAATGAGGAAAGCCTAAAGGCCAAAATTTGAAAAGTGAAGTGTGGAGTATGTTGGAGAGTCTAGAGACCTGATCCCCAACATCCGAAAAGGATCAATCCTTGGAGTTTGAAGGCAATAAAATGTTCAAGGGTATTGGACAATGTGAACATATTTATATTAAGGTGATTTAGCTACCAAATATAGGGCGTAATATAAAACAATAATAATTTGTCTAAGGATTTAGTTGTTTTTGCTAATTTTGAAAGGTATTGGACTTCATACTTTGGGAATACTATGTGCACAATGGAAAGGAAGTTGAAATTGAGTTAAGTCCAAAAGGATTTTGACATCAGGTTTTAGGATGTCAACTTGCCTTTATGTTTGAAGTATGGAATATAGTGAATTCTCAATCCCCAACATCCTTATAGTAATGGGCATCAGAATTTAGAGCTAAGGCTTTCACCTTAACAAGAATGGTAAGTATGCATAAAGATGAAGGTCTAAATCTTGATGCTTGAAAGGATCAAGCATTAGAGATTAGAGTTAAGGAATTCACCATAACAAAATTGGTAAGTATGTAGATTGTTGAAATCATGAAGTCTCACACCTAAAAGGTGAAGCATGGAGTATGGTGGAGTCTTGATCCCTGACACCCTAGAAGGTTTAGGCTTCAAAAATTGGATTTAATGTTTTCACCTTTACAAGAATGGTAAATATGGAGAATGATGAAAGCCTGAAGGTCAACACTGAAAAGGGTTAGGTATAAATCTTGTGAAGGATATGTTTGGTTCGAGTTAGTTAAGCAATACTAGAATTTTTTAATTTATTATAACTATAATATAAATATACAAGCTACTTGCCTTTTGGAAAAAAAATAAAAAAATCTAAAAATAGATTGTTTTGTAGCTATGTGGTTTGATAATAACCATTACAAAACCTATATAAATCTGATTTACAATAATAAATATCAATACAAAAATAGTCTCGTTCAATCCAAATTATTTCACATGGTTATATCTCCTTCAACTTGTAATCTTCAATGGGAATCATTACTGCAATAAACATGTAATGTTCAAGTCTATTTTCTTCTATCTAAACACCTTTAAACCTCAAATAAAAATTCCTTCTTGGTCTCTTTCAATCATTTTTCTACTAAAGATCTCAAGCTCCATTCACATGAACTTCACTAGCTCACTATCTTCCAAAATGTGGACCTCACTAGCTCCCTAAAACATGGGCTTCTATGCAAATATAAATTTGTAACATTGGAGTTTTCAATTATCTCATTAATCCAACAACATCTCTACATCTCACTTGTAAAAACTCCTAAAGTCATCTCTCCAAATGACAAGGCCTAAATATACATACTTTTGAATGAGAAAAACCACTATGGTTTTTTAATACCTCATGAAAACCACCTCCTTAGAAAAATCATAGAGAAGAAATCATAAAATAATAAAAATTACTCAATAGTAGCATGGCACTTATATTTGAACCTAAACCATGGCTAATCAATTTGGTCAATCTAGTGTGCTTCATTATTCTTTGATAGTTTCAAAAGCTCAATGAAAGAATATGCACCAATATGCAAACTTGTGCACCCCAACATGCAAAAGCATGCAAATCATACAAATCAACATGAAAGGAAATGAATTGATGAGTGGTGCCCACCCTAAATTGGATGCCTAGGTTGGAATATCTTCTAGGTTTCTCTAGAAATATTTACCAAAGTAAATTCACCTCCAAAATTACAATTACAAATTACCATAGGGGGAATTTATAATATTTGGAAATTAAAATAATTAATTCCTCACACATTATTCCTTATTAAAAGTAAAAAAAGAAAGAAACAATATTTTGGTGATGCAAGATTTCCAGTAACCCCAGATGCTCCTACATCAAGCACATCGGGTAGGAAGTTTGTGAGCATACTTTCACAAAAATGAGTTGAGTAATAGAACTACTCTTTCAAGTTGCAATTAACTTGCAACATACTCCAATGTTGAGATGGTATCCTAGAAAATTTTCTTTCTTCTTCTTTTCCAACACTTTGTTAGGATGCTTACCATCTACCTCCAACAAACCTACATACTCTTCTTCGTTCCTCTTTTGGACTTATTTCAACCATGAACTGTCCTCTGCCACTTATGGATCTTTGTTCTCCTCTTCCAATTATTCACTTCTCTTCTCTCCTTTTCACAGGATCAATCCCACCATAGACTAACTGCCTCCACCAAGTTTCACCTACAACATCCTCTACAACTTCTACATGCAAATATGTATTATCCAAACAACCATAAAAATATATTACATCCTTATACAAATTTGGAATTACTACTCCATGGAAATTAAAAATTCCCATCTTCATGCTCTCTTCTTGCTTGATGTATCATCTTCTACTCTCACAAAAGAAGGTATAGAATCATCATAACTAAATTTAGAATTAAAATTTACCTCATTCTTGCCCAAATTATTCACAATGATTCCTATTTCCCACTTCTTCCAAATATTTTTCCAAAAATGGAATTATCAAGGGTCTCCTTGTTGTGCATGTTTTGCACACATGCCCCGCCATAAGCAGGGACCCCCACCCCCTTTTTTTTTTTGCTCTTGACAGGCTGCTTTGCTCCTGTATTGTTTTGTGTGCCCCATTTTCCAAGCCCAAATTGGTCATGTGCCTTCAAACAATCAAATCCTCTACCCAAATTCACCTACTTGAGGTATTCAAATCTGCGGAGAAATAAAGTCCCCCATCCCCTTTCTACCTTTTGTCTTGCTTTGGCTATTTTGGAAAAATCTGTGGACCCCTGTCACTCCTGTTTCCACATTTTTGACTTTGGTAGCAACCCCTTTTTGGATCTAGGATGTGTTTGAAGTGCATAAATGAACTACCAAGGTTTCGTCAACGTTTTGTTAAGTTTCGATGGTTTCAAAACTTTCCCTCCAAAATTCCCTTCCTCCTTGGCTATTTGGAAATATCCGTGGACCCCCGTCGCTGCCGTTTCCACATTTTTTACTTTGGAGTCACCCTTTTTTGGATCTGGGATGTGTTCAATGTGCTTAAATGAACTGCCAAGGTTTTGTCAAAATTTGGTTAAGTTTCAGTGGTTTCAGAGCTTCGTCCCCCTTTTGTCATTTTGAACATTCGGCAGCCACCTCCCTTCCGGCCTCTGGAGCCCGTCCCCTCTGTGGCCGTTTCTGGGGCTCCGCCTCTCTGTGGCCATTTTGAACATCTGGCGACCACCTCCCTTCTGGCCTCTGGAGCCCGACCCCTTCGTGGCTATTTTCAGGGCTTTGCCTCTCCGTGGCCGTTTTGAACATCTGGTGGCCACCTCCCTTCTGGCCTTCGGAGCCTGGACCCTCTGTGGCTATTTTTGGGGCTCTGCCTCTCTGTAGCCATTTTGAACATCTAGCGACCACTTCCCTTCTGGGCTCCAGAGCCCGGGCCCTCTGTGGCCATTTCTGGGAGTCTGTCCCCCTGGGCTGTTTTGAACATCCGGGAGCCTGCCTCCTTCTCGGCTATTTTGAAAATTCGGGAGCCTCCCTTCTTCTTAGCTATTTTGAACATTCGGGAGCGTACCTCCTTCCCGGCTGTTTTGAACATCTGGGAGCCTCCCTTCTTCCTGACTGTTTTGAACATCCAGGAGCCTGCCTCCTTCCCGGTTGTTTTGAACATCTAGGAGCCTCCCTTCTTCATAGTTGTTTTGAACATCTAGGAGCCTGCCTCCTTCCTAGCTGTTTTGAACATCCAGGAGTCTGCCTTCTTCCCAACTATTTTGGCTTCTATTTGTTGTCTGCATTTTGGATTTCTTCCACCATCTTTCCACCCTTTGGCGCTCGCACCCTTGAAGCACACATTAATGTTTATGTCCCAAATGAGCTCCAAATATGAATATCAAGATATTTTGATGATGCATGGATAGAGCTAATAGGGAATTTGTTGGTTTGACTGACATTTTCTTTAACTCATGTATAAATGCACTTACAACACTTTGTGTTTGCAGGAGTCAAAAAGCCTTCCGTAGGTCTATCGGAGAGGCCCATTGAGGGAGTTGTCCTACCTTTTTCCAGATGATGATAATTTCTAAGGAGCTTTCTGCCTGAATCAGGGGCCACCAATCCATTGATGCCAATCGTCGATGGGCTCGTTTGATCAAAGGAAGAACACTACAAGCACATCAAGCAAAAGACAATTTTCATGCAGTTTCAGCTACAGTGAAAAGGGAAATTAGCTAAATCACAAAATTGCTATAGTGATTGGCACTAGATGACAAAATAGAGAAAATACAAGGAATGTATTTTGAATTGCTAGATAATGGAGGGTAGGTGAAACCCTATTGTAAATCAAATCTAGGCCATTCGATGTAATTGAATCATAGCCATTCATTCGAGCTTTGGAAAACTATAAATAGGGGCTTGCCCCTCATTTGTAAGGGTTGGAGAGCTATTGTAAAAGCATTTTATAGCAATACAAAAAAACATTGCATGATTTTATGGATGTTCTCTTTGATTTTGCTTATCTTGCATGCATGGTTCTACTTCCATATTAGTTTTAGTATTAGTTTCTTGATTGGCTATCATGATGGTGTTGCTGTTATAGTATTTGACGAACTTATACTTTTTGTGGTTCATTGATGATGAATCACTTTATAAAGCTAGTCTGAGCCTCTTTCCTTTATTGTTGCAACTTAGTTCGATTGCATGTACATGATGTGTGTATGTGATGTGAAAATTTGCAGTCCTTAGAAGATTGCACTAGTTTTGTGTAGCTGTAGGTTTCTTTTGGTCAAGCAAAACTCAGTTTAAGAATTCTATCTACTTTAGCAGCCACCATTGTTACTATTCATTCTCAGCTTAGGATTAGAATAGCTTTCTTAACCCTTCTCCTTTTGCTATTTCTTTTAATCTTTGGTTAGAGAAGGACCCAAAGCATCACCATGAAGCTAAATCAGATGAACTTGATGAGTTTCAGCTTGATGTTTTGAGTGGATAGCCACTATTTATTCACTTCCAGCACTTTGAAACTGCATTTGAAAACCCAACTTCCCATGCTTTGTAACTCATCCATAAGTCCACCTTGTGATTCTAGGAAGTCACATCAAACAATTGAGATATTCCAAGCACTGTCAAGACCTGACATTAGAGACTTTGGGATAGTGTTCTGCAATTTGATTGTGGAAGATTTTCTTTCAAGAGAGGTAGTGCACCTACGCACTGCCTGTGTTGAGAAGTGCATAAAAAATACATAAACAAAACTGGTGCTAGAAGGAGGGCTGACACATTAGGAATATAGGACTGAAGGTTGGAAGTGATTCATTTTATGCCCTCCTCCTAACGCCGTCAACAAAACTGGCATTAGAAGGAGGGTTGACATGTTGGGAATAAAAAGTTGAAGGTTGGAAGTGATTCATTTTATGCCCTCCTCCTCCTAACGCCATCAACAGAACTGGCGCTAGAAGGAGGGCATGACATATTGGGGCTACAAATTTGAAAGTTTGAAATCAAAAAGAGCACTTTCAAGAAGAAATATGAGATAGGGAGATCTCTTTTAATGCTAAAAGTTAGAAAATTTTGAAGGCAAATAGAAGTTGAGTCAAAATGGAGTAGAATGCACAAATTGACATCACTCAGCTGCATGCAAATTTGAATAAGAGACTGAAGAAGCCATTGCAGCAATTTGCATTGGCGAATAGATATCAGATCCATTGCACTCACAGGCACAATGAGTTGCGGTGTCTGACTTTTTTGAACAGAATTGAAAAGGTCTTGCAAGGAGAAATCCCCTTTTGGGAATTGACAAGCATAGTAGCCAAGGCATTCAAGGAGCTGATCCAAGAACATTTGAGTAGCAAGAATGGACCAAGATTGGAGGAAGTACTAATGGAAAGCTGGTATAGATTTCATAATGCACCATATTCCAAATTTATGTTTCCATCATGTGACAACATCATCGCTCAAGCCAAGGGTTGTTTGGACAAGTTGGAGCAGCCAACTCTCAATGAGGAGAAGTTATTCAATGAGGCAGAAGAGTTGTCAACATTTGGAGGATAGCAAAATAAAGATGAACCAAGAAATTTGACACAAGTTGGTGTTGGGACAACAGACATAGAAAATGAAAACCAAGAGGGAGGAGTTGAAAGTCTTTGGACAACAAAGTGCATCGATAAAAATCTGATTGTAACCAATTTAGTAGGCTTCCCCTTCGTCGAAGAAAAGCAATCCTCCACTCAAGAAGAGGAACGAACGACAATTGAAGATGAATTAACCAAATTTGCAGTAGTATATGCTAGGACAACCAACACAGATGCTGAAAATCAAGAAGAGAGGCTGAAAGCCTTGGGGTAGCAGAAGGAGATGGTCAAACCATAAGAAAAATTAGATTGGAAGACCTCTCCATCTACAATGACAGTGATCAAGAATCCAATAATGTAGATTTGGAGTGGGAACAATCACTCGCCATGGTTGTCTACCATCAAGCTTCTTCTTCAAGTGATGATGATGACCCGATCATGGAGAGATATGACCAACTAGTCTCCAGATTAGCAAAGGATTGGTCGGAGCTGAAATACCAAGCCAATTTGGAGGTGCTACTATGGCCAAATTGGTGCAGACTTCATGATTTATCACACTCAGAGTTCACATGTGAACTGTGCCAAGAAGCCATCAAACAAGTTAGAGGACAAGTGGAGCAGCCAAGCGCCCAACCTCCTCTACTTGCTGCCTGGATCAAGGTAGAAGACCAAGAGGCTGAATCAAGTGATGGCTTAGCTGAAGGTAGGCCTCAAGAGGATGTTGGGGCAGCAATAGAAGAAGGACAAAAATACAATTTCAGACTTCCGAGTGATGAAGTAGATCAAGTGGGAATGTTGTCCACCAGTCATCAAGAAGTTCTTCCTCTTGAAGAGCATTTAAATACCATGAACGATAGGCTTTACGTCGAGAGCTTGGAGGGAAATTGTACAGTAGAATTTGGTCCCCTTGATGAGGTTCCATCAATTGATGACTTCTTTCTATTGGGAGTTGCACTACGGAGGTATGTTCTTGTCGAGGAAGAGCACATCCCAGAAGATGGTAGTGATGAATACATACTCCTTGAGCCCTTGAACAGTGATGCACTAGAGTTTCCAGATTGGGAGAGGAGCTCCTTCTCCATTTATAGCGATAGTGAGCAAGAAGAAATGAGTCAACATCATGGTGAGATGCATGAACAACAAAAAGAAGAAGACAAAGGTGGGGGTGCTGAGATAGCTGCTAACAGAGATGAAGTACTCGATCGGTCCTACAAGATGCAACTTGGAGTCCTTTTGCCATGATCGTTGTTGATCCTCCTTCGTATTCAAATGGATACAATAGGAAAGATTCATGCATGTTATTGTCCCATGATGTTGAACACCACATAAATAAGGACAACCCTTAGAGAAGGAGACAAGACAACATGCTGCCCCTTGGGGATAGTAAACAATTGGATCCCAAGTTTGCAGATGATCAATGTGGAGAGGTATTTCTTTTTGAAGAACTGCCAATCGAGGCTATAGGTCCCATTGGTAGATTGGAAGAGTTGTTTGCTGCCCCATCCTCCCACCCTTATGCAAGCTTAATGTCCGAAGTGTTGCACCCTCCATCGCACCTACTCGAGGCTATTGATGCAATGATCAACGATGTTGTGCTTGCTCTCGACTGTCCAACGCTGCCACCTCCATGTGATGACATCCATGTTCTATCCTTCCTTGCCCATATTATTTCTCATAATTGCACTTATTATTTTGATTATGGGAATGAGGGAAAACAAACATGTTTATGGATTAACCATGGGTTCAACGAGCCTCCTCAATTGTTGATTTTTTATGATGATGTGATTGAACTTGAGTGCTGCAACATTGAATTTCTTTTTTCAGAATATAAAGATAAGTTTGCATGGTTAAGAACAATAACGATCGACTATTTGCTTGTGCATGAATTATGAAATCCAATGAATGTTAATGTTTGCTTGCCCTGCCTAAACATAATGCTTTCTAAATATCTTTGTACATAGCCCATTTTGAGTAATATATGTTTCTAGTAAATACTCTGCTTTCCTGCTTTCCTTAGGTTAGTTGGTTTGTGTAGGTTGCTTGCTTCATTTTCTTTCGTTTGCTTTCATTTTGTTGTTGCTTTGCTTAGGGTCCCTTTGTTTTTAGCTGGGCACATTTGTGTGCACAATAACCATACTTATTGCTTTGGGTTGTTCTACATATTTCTTTGTCAAACTCTAATCAATTCTTCAGAGTGGATGGTGAAGGTCTTTTGTTAGTGTCAAGCGATATAGGTGTTTAATTCAAAGAGGATAAGTTGTTGGCTTAGTCTAACTCTGATGTATTCTGAAATCTTATAGCTCTTACACATCTTAAGAATCCTACGGTCACTATAGGGCCTTTTGTAAAGTCTAGTTAAGTGAAAAATCTAAACTTCTACTCCAACACCATTGTGATTCTCAGCCCTAAGCGTGAGCTTCAATGCTTGTGGGTTGAAATAAAAGAGCTGAAAAGAGAAAAGAAAGAAAGAAAGAAAACATTGAAAATTGAAAGAATGAAAAAATTTAACTTTTCAGGGGTATCCAAGCAACTCTACCAGGGCTATGGATGCCCGATTTACAGTAGAGCAATGTTCAGGATAATCATAGCAACAACCTCGTAGGGGCTATGGATGCCTGACTGGTAGCGAGGCAATGTCCCGGATGTTTTTGAAGTTAGAATAAACTATGTAGCTTAACTTAACGAAGCTTGGGTTCTTGTAGCAACTAAAGGATGGGAATTAACAAAACTGCACACACTTGGATTTTCAGCATATTGAAGGTTGGGTTGGCTAATGGTTTTGATCCTTTGATTGGGCATCTAGTTTGTTTGCCCTAGCGTGAAGGTCAGAACCAGAGATTCTGGGTTCGTAATTCCAGTTTGTCATCAAAATGCTCTGGAGCATTTCCCCAGCGAGTCGCCGTTTATTGTGCATGTTTTGCACACATGCCCCACCATAAGCAAGGACCCCCTTTCTTTTTTCTCTTGATAGGTTGCTTTGCTCTTGTCTTGTTTTGCGTGCCCCATTTTCCAAGCCCAAATTGGTCATGTGCCTTCAAAAGATCAAATCCCCTACCCAAATTCACCTACTTGAGGTATTCAAATCCTTGGAGAAATAAAGTCCCCCATCCCTTTTCTACCTTTTGTCTTGCTTTGGCTATTTCGGAAACATCCATGGACCCTTGTCGCTCTCGTTTCCATATTTTTGACTTTGGTAGCAACCCTTTTTTGGATCTAGGATGTGTTTGAAGTGCATAAATGAACTGCACAGGTTTCGTCAATGTTCCATTAAGTTTCGATGGTTTTGAAACTTTCCCTCTGGAATTCCCTTCCTCCTTGGCTATTTGGAAACATTCGTGGACCCCCGTTGCTCCCATTTCTACATTTTTGACTTTGGTGTCACCCTTTTTTGGATCTGGGATGTGTTTGATATGCTTAAATGAACTACTAAGGTTTCGTCAAAGTTTGGTTAAGTTTCGATGGTTTCGGAGCTTCGTCCCCCTTTTTTCGTTTTGAGCATCCGATGACCACCTCCCTTCTGGCCTCCAAAGCCCGGCCCCTCCATGGCCATTTCCGGGGCTTTGCCTCTTTATGGCCATTTTGAACATCCGATAGCCACCTCCCTTTCGACCTCTGGAGCTCGGCCCCTCCGTGGCCATTTTGAACATCTGGTGGCCACCTCCTTTCCAGCCTCCAGAGCCCGGGCCCCCCATGGCCATTTCCAGAAGTCTATTCCTTCGAAGCTGTTTTTGAACATCCGAGAGCCTCCCTTCTTCTTGGAAGTTTTGAACATCCGGGAGCCTGCCTCCTTCCCGGCTATTTTGAACATCTGGGAGCCTCCCTTCTTCCTGGCTATTTTGAACATCTAGGAGCCTACCTCCTTCCTGATTGTGTTGAACATTTGGGAGCCTCCCTTCTTCCTAGCTATTTTGAACATCTGGGAGCCTACCTCTTTCCTGGCTAGTTTGAACATCCAGGAGCCCACCTTCTTCCTGGTTGTTTTGGCTTTCATCCACTATCTTCCTTCTAGCTTTCTTCTGCCATCTTTCTGCTCTCTAGCACTCGTACCCTTCAAGCATGTATTAATGTGTATGGCCCAAATGAGCTCCAAATATGAATATCAAGATATTTTGATAATGCATGGATAGATCTAATAGGGAATTTGTAGGTTTCACTGACATTTTCCTTAACTCATGTATAAATGCACTTATGACACTTCATGTTTGTAGGAGTCAAGAAGCCTTCTGTAGGTCTATTAGAGAGGCCCATTGAGGGAGTTGTCCTACCTTTTTCCTGATGATGATGTTTCCTAAGGAGCGTTCTACCTGAATCAGGGGCCACGAATCCATTGATGCCAATCGTTGACGGGCTCATTTGATCAAAGGAACAACACTGCAAGCACATCAAACAAAAGACAATTTTTAGGTAGTTTCAGCTACAGTGAAAAGGGAAATTAGCTAAATGACAAAATTGCTACAGTGACTGGCACTAGATGACAAAACAAAGAAAAGATAAGGAATGTATTTTAAATTGCTAGATAATGGAGGGTAGGTGAAACCCTATTGTAAATCAAATCTAGGCCATTCGATGTAATTGAATCCTAGCCATTCATTTGGGCTTTGGAAAACCATAAATAGGGGCTTGCCCCTCATTTGTAAGGGCTAGAGAGCTATTGTAAAAGTATTTTGCAGCAATAAAAGACAACATTGCATGATTTTATGGATGTTCTCTTTGATTTTGCTCATCTTGCATGCATGGTTCTACTTCCATATTAGTTTTAGTATTAGTTTTTTGAATGGCTGTCATGATGGTGTTGTTGTTATAGTATTTGATGATCTTCCAGCTCACGCTCTTTGTGGTTCATTGATGATGAATCACTTTGCAAACCTATTTTGAGCCTCTTTCCTTTATTGCTGCAACTTAGTTTGATTGCATCTACATGATGTGTGTATGTGATGTGAAAATCTACAGTCCTTAGAAGATTGCACTGGTTTTGTGTAGCTGTAGGTTTCTCTTGGTCAAGCAAAACTCAGTTTAGGAAGTTTGTCTACTTTAGCAGCCACCATTGTTACTGTTCATTCTTAGCTTAGGATTAGAATAGCTTTCTTAACCCTTCTCCTTTTGCTATTTCTTTTAATCCTTCGTTAGAGAAGGACCCAAAGCATCACCATGAAGCTAAATCAGATGAACTTGATGAGTTTCAGCTTGCTGTTTTGAGTGGATAGCCACTGTTCATTCACTTCCAGCACTTTGAAACTGCATTTGCAAACCCAACTTCCCATGCTTTGTAACTCATCCATAAGTCCACCTTGTGATTCTAGGAAACCACATCAAACAACTAAGATATTCCAAGCACTGTCAAGAACTAACATTAGAGACCTTGGGATAGTGTTCTGCAATCTTATTGTGGAAGATTGTCATTCAAGAGAGGTAGTGCACCTATGCACTGCCTATGTTGAGAAGTGCATAAAAAACACATCAACACTCCTCATGGCCTATCTCATCTTTACTTTTGAACACATCTTGTTTGGTGAAATATTTGATCATTCACATCTCATACCTTGTAATATTTACAACTTCACCTCTTTCTATTCAAGACTTCTCTATTATACCTTCAATAGTCTACATGAGTTGTCCTTCATAGTACTTTCTCTATCCACCCAATAGACCTGGTGCAAACTGTCTCATGTTCGATGATCTATTTACACACCTAGATTCTCTTGATTTGATACCATAGATGTAAGGTAAAACTAGCCATCTAAAAAATGTCATGAAAACAAACTATGCAACTCACAAAATACTTCAAATAGCACAAAATTCCTAAGAGATGTCTTGGCTTCTCAATCAAATTATTCTTCAATTACATAACAACAAAACATATTGAAAATACATTATTTTTCAGCCATGTGGGATGATAAAAACTATTATAAAAATGATATAAATTTTATTTAAAACAACAAATATCTACAAAAATGGTCTCCTTCAATCCAACTTCTTTCGCATGGTTCTATCTCCTTCAATCTACAATCTTCAATGGAAATCACTACGACAATAACATATGCAACCTTCAAGTCTATTTTCCACTATCCAAACACCTTCAAACCTAAAACAAAAAAAATATTCTTGGTGTCTTTCATACCTTCCTCTACTGAAGCTCTCAAGCTCCGTTCACATGTACTTCACTAGCTCACTATCCTCCAAAATGTGGAGCTCACTAGCTCCCTAAAACATAGGCTTCTATGTAAATAAAAATCTATAACATTTGAGTTTTTAAATTCTCTCTTGAATCTAGTAGCATCTCCCCATCTCACCTTGAAAAACTCCCAAAGTCATCTTCTCAAATGACAAGGCCTAAATATATATACTTGTGAATGAGAAAAACTACTATGGTTTTCTAGAAACACAAGAAAAACACCTCCTTGGAAAAAATACAGCCATTTAGAAAATAAATAATAAAATAATAAAAATTACTCAATACTCACAGAGCCTTTACATGTGAACCTAAACCATGGTTGACCAATTTTTTTCAATCCGGTGTGCTTCATTATTCTTTGATAGTTTTGATAGCTCCATGAAAGAACATGCAGCAATATGCAAACTTGGGAACCCCAACTTGCAAGAACATGCAAATCATACAAATGAACATGCAAGGAAATGCATTGATGAGTGGTCCCCACCCTGAAATGAATGCCTAGGTTGCAAAATCCTCTAGGTTGCTCTAGAAACATTTACCAAAGTAAATTCACCTCCAAAATTATAATTACAAATTTTACCATGTAGGAAATTACAATATTTAAAAATTAAAATAATTAATCCCCGAGACATTAGCCCTTATTAAAGGTAAAAAAAGTAAGAAACAATATTTTGGTGATGCAAGATTGCTAGTACCACTAGATGCTCCTACATTAGGAAAATTGGATAGGAAGTTTGTGAGCATAGGTTAGAAAGAGTGATTTGAATAGTAGAACTACTCTTTCAAGTTGCAATTAACTTCCAACATAATCCAATGTTGAGATGGTATCCTAGAAAATGTTATTTCTTCTTATTTTCCAACACTTTGTTAGATTGCCATCTCCTCCAACAAACCTACATACTCTTCTTTGTTTCTCTTTTGGACTCATTTCAACCATGAACTATCCTCCATCACCTATGGCTCTCTCCTCTCCTCTTCCAATTATTCACTTCTCTTCTCTCCTCTTTTATGGGATCAATCCAACCATAGAATGACCACCTCCACTAAGTTTCACCTGCAACATCCTCTAAAACTTCTACATGCAAATATGTATTATCCAAACTACAATCAAAATTTACTACATCCTTATAATAATCTGCAATTAATAATCAATGGAAATTAAAAATTCTCATATTTTTGCTTGACATCCTCTTCTAATCTCACCAAAGAAGGTATATAATCATCACAACTAAATTCAGAATTGAAATTTACCTCATACTTTCTCATTGTCCCAACATATTTTTTTCTCAATCTTCACTACAACATCCATCTTCTTACCTCCAATGACAAGTTTTTTAAGGTCATATTTGTGTTTGTTCATCAATTCTTTCCATCTCTCCTTTTAATAACAAATCATCTTCATCTTCACTGATCAATTCATCAAATTTTGGACCATCTATGTTCACAATTTCAAATTGTAAACTTTCTTCATCTAATGGATTTAATTTACTACATCCACTTGCTACTACAAAACCATGTACCTCATTATCCTCTTCACTTATGTGGGCTTTCCCACATGTTCATCCTTACATTCAACCTTTACTAAAGGGCTACACAACTCTTTATTTTTGTTCTTCTTAAATCGTTGTCCTCTTCCAAGAGAACATTCTTTTTCCCATATATCTCTTGCCATATCTTTAGTTCCTCCTTAACCTTCTTTTCCAATAGGTTTAATTTAGCCTAGATCTTTTCATGTTCTTCACAATGATTCCTATTTTCCACTCCTTCCAAATATTTTTCCAAAAATAGAATTATCAAGGGTCTCCTCATGACCCATCCCATATTTCGTTTCGAAAACATCTTGTTTGGTGCAATATTTCATCATTCACATCTCATACTCTATAATATTCATGTATTCAGCTCTTCTTGTTCAGTACTTCTCTATTATACATGTAATAGTCTAAATGAGATCTTCTTCATAGTGCTTGCTTTATCCACCCAACAGACTCAGTGCAAACTATCTCATGTTGGATGATCTATTTACACATTTAGGTTCTCTTGCTCTAATACCATAGATGTAAGGGAAAACCAATCGTCTAACACAAACTCATGAATGCAACACAAAAAATACTTGAAATAAGGAAAAAATTCTAAGTCTCAATCAACTTATCCTTCAATTACATAACAACAAAGCATAATGAAAATACATTATTTTTCAGCAATGTGCTTTGAGAAAAACTATTATAAAAATGATATAAATTTTATTTACAACAACAAATATCAATGCAAAAATGGTCTTCTCCAATCCAACTTCTTTCACATTGTTCTAGCTCCTTCAGCCCACAATCTTCAATGGAAATCGCTGTTGAAATAAACATGAAAATTTCAAGTCTATTTTCCACTGTCCAAACACCTTCAAACTTGAAACAAAAAATGTCTTCTTGGTCTCTTTCAACCCTTCTTTTACTGAAGCTCTCAAGCTCCCTTCACATGGACTCCACTAGCTCACTATCTTCCAAAATGTGTAGCTCACTAACTAAAGGATCTGAGTGTTTACATAGGGCAATCTTTGCTAAATATCTAAAGGATATTAATGTGAAAGTTAATTGTTAATGAGTGAATATTGTTGTGACCTAGTTAAAGATCTATAATCATATTGTGAGCTATCATATGCAAACATCTAGCAACATTTACTTCTAAGTGTTGGTGATGGTTCCTTCTATTTTTTGGCTATAAATGGGAGGCAACAATAAGAGAAAAGGGTTCTAGTTTCGTTTTTCAAGGAAAAAAGGTCTTTAGTTTTATTTAGGGATAGAAGTATTTTTAGAAGTAGAAATCGACAAAACACTACTTTTCTCTGGCATGTTATATTATTTTGTCTTATTCTATTTTCAAATTGACATCTGACATTTTTTTTAAAAGTTCATTTGATGTTTAAGCATGAACTATTTGGAATAAATATTTGAGACTATGTATATTAACTGGCTGACACTATATATAACAACTTCTTCTGCACTGTCCAGGATGAAACCATGCTCTTCAAACCTGATTCAACTTTTGATAGTTAGTTTCCATTGCTGTAGGTTGTAATGGTATGGAGGAAGTAATGGCGGAAATCAGGTTGTAATCTATTGAACTTCTCTATTTTGTAGAAGGTTTGCTTTCTATTTATATGTTTGAAGGAGAAGAAAGAGTTTCATAATTTCTGCATGTTTTTTACATTTAACCAGGTTCTTTATGCTTGGTGATTGTAATAGACGCTTCCATGGGGAGATTTGAAAGAATACAACCATATTTATCTAGCATAGCTTTTTGCTCAGACCTCCTTCCACAACAAATGGAAAGGGTTGGCAGCGTTTGTACAATATATCATTCATGGATAGATTGAATTTGAGAAATAATATCTCAAAATTTGCTTTGTTTCTTTCTTTATGTTTTATATTTACATTTCCTTCACCCACCATAATCAGAGAAGAGTTGGCTTTCTATAACAATCCCAAACCTGTTATTTGGGAGTCTGGGTAAACCCCCCTCACTAAATTTGCAGCATAGAGGTTTGTCAGAAGAACTTCAACTTTGATGAGTCCAACGATCATCTCTGGAATGATATAAAGTTTTAGCCCAACTTTCAAGGTTGCTTATAGTGCGCTATTTCTATTTTGTTCTACATATGTTTGAGAGGTATACAAAGAGTTATTATGGGCTGCTTCCATTGATGTAAAGAGTAGGGGCAACTTTCAAATGCGGTTTCGGGAGATTCTGGAAAGAAAATTTGGAAATAAGTTTTAGGGGGCACCAAATTTGCTGGGGTGCATGTTTGCCATCAATGGCAAAAGGTGGAGATTGTTGAGGAGAATGTCACTGCAACCATGCATGGTGTCTTCTCTTTGGCATGATCGAATGTTTCTTCGTTTAACATTATTTTATTGGATAATCCCTATGATTTAAATTTTTTGAAGACTTGGCTGTATAGGATAAGTTGGCCTGGAAACTATAGTTACTTAGAAATTTGTCTAAGTATCTAACTTTCCTATACAAGTGGTTCAATGCATCAATTTCTAGGTCCACACTCCACTGCAAATAGAGATACATCTTTGTGATTCTAACAATTTTTTGGTGATCATTGAATGCATCTATATCCAAGATTTTTTGTTGTTTGGTGAAGCATCCTTGAAGATATGAATGATAGAGTTCAATTTTGTATATTGCAATTACTTCCTATATAAAATGTCAGTGTGGGAGATTTTACATTCCTTAGTAGATGATTATTTCAAGTTGTGATGTTGAAGATAAGCTTCTAGATGTCAATTAAGTAGGAATTCCAGATGGGATCGAGTTTTATGTTCCACGTTTGGAAAATTGGGTAAATAGATGAAGGTTTTTCTATTTAGGTCTTATTTGGGGCCGACCTAACACATTTGCACGATTAATATGTGTGGAAATCTTATGTAAGACCTATATTTGGCCCATCTCACCCTATCTTGAGGAGAATTGAATTTTGAATTAACGAACAAGGTGTGGATAAAATTTTTTTAGGACAAAAAGCTCAATTTTACATGTTACTCCCAATTAAGATGACCTAATTGAAGTTAAACTTGATGTGAATATATATCTATATAGGAGATTAATTTTGGCGAAGATGAAGTGCAAGTGATGATCATTAGATGACATGTGTGGTGTTCAACCTACATGTGTGTGATGCGAATGTGATTAGAGTTGTGTGATGTGAAATTAGAGAAGAGCAGAGCATTGATCCAGATCACCGCAAAGATTGTTTTTGTACTTTATTGGAATTGTAATCCAATATCCTATAGATGCAATTGTATCAGTTCAATAGGATGTAAGTCACCCCTTCTATCTTCTATCTTATTTTCTATGGTCAATGAGTCAATTGGACAGTGAGTCCACCTACAGTGAGCATTTATGTAATATAATATATCTCGTTATAATATATTGTGAGATAATACTCATCGTGGCTTTTACCATTTTGGGTTTTCCACATAAAAATCGTGGTGTTCATGTGTTATGTGATGTTGTGGATATTTGATCCTTTCTTTCCTTGAGTCTGGACGGTGAGTTAGAAGTTTTGCCAGAAAAAATAATTGCATATGGCATATGTCCTAGGCTAAATTGAAAAAAGAAAAGTCTTTGATGGCCGATTATGGTGAGGTGTTGGCAAGGGAGGAGTGCTACCAGAAAACCAAATCTAGGGAGGCTTCACTTGAAGAGAGTGATTTAAACATGAAATTCTTTCACAATACCACAAAAAAAAAAAAAAAAATTGGAACCGTATAAATTAGATGAAATATGAACAAGGTAATATTCTCTACGAGGAAGAGAAAATACAAAAATGTGGGGTTACCTACTTTGAGTGGATGTTGGGGATTCAAGGCACAACTAAGCATCTTAACAGTGGCTTCCTAAAAGGAATGGAAAGGGTGGTGTCAAACAAAGACAATAAAATTTTGATTGCACCTATAATGGTGAAGGAAGTTAAGGAGGTAGTTTTTCAAATGAAACTAGAGAAGTCACCTAGGCCCTATGGCTTTAGTGCCATCATTTATCAAGTGTACTAGGATATTTTGGGGGATGAATTGATAGCACTCGTGGAGGAATCTAGAAGGAAGTTGAGTTTGTCAAAATACCTAAATAATACAAATATTGCTCTCATCCCCAAAAAAAGAAAAGTGCAAAGAATTCTCAAACTTGAGGCCAATTTCTCTCTGTAACACAATCAGTAAGATAATAATGAAAGTAATGGTGAACAGGCTACAACAGATTTTTCCTAGAATAATATCATAGGAGCAAAGAGGGTTTATCCTAGGAAGGAATATTACTACTGGGATAATAATTGCACACGAAACCTTGCACACAATGAAGAAGACAAATAAGAAAGGCATGATTGTTAAGTTAGACTTGAACAAAGCATATGACATGGTTTAATGGTGTTTTCTAATAATAAAAAATGGAGAAAATTAGTTTTGCAGTCAAATGGTTGTGGTGTATATATTGTTGCATTTCAAATCCAAGATACTTGATGATTGTGAATAGCTCTCCTTGTGGATTTTTCAGTGGTGTGAGGCGGCTATGGAAAGGGGACCCAATCTCACCCTTCCTATTTGTTATAATGGCACACACATTTAGTAGGTACATTTTTAACCTTCAAAGGGTCGAGAACTGGTAAGGTTTTGAGGCAACCCTAGGCATATAGACGCTATCCCATCTGCTCTTTGCTGATGATACCATTCTATATGGAAACAACATGATTGCAGAGGCTTGGTGCATAAGAGATACAATAAATCTTTTTAGGTTGGAGGCTAGCCAAATCGTGAATCCTGAGAAGTTGAATTTCTTTTTCTTCAACATGAGGAGAAGGTGAAAACAAAAAATTATTATAATATTGGGATATCATAAAGGAAGCCTGCCCTCCAAATACTTAGGTATACCTCTTTATGTGGTCCAAACGGAATCTGCCATGTGGGAAAACACAATAAAAAAATGTAAAATGAAAATTTAAAGTTGGCATGGAAGGTGGTTGACTTGGGTAGGATGTATAACACTGGTAAAAGTTATGCTGGCTGTAATCCCCATCTACATGTTGGCCTATGTAGAACTATGTAAGTCCACTGCGAGGAGACTGACGACTTCTTATAGGTGAATACGGTGGGACAGGGAAAATGAAAGGAGTTGCATCCCCTTAATTAGGTGAGACAAGGTAAAAAGGTCGAAGGAGAGTGGTGGTGTCGGGGTCAAAGAATTATAAACGCAGAATAAGGTAATGGGGACGAAGCTAATCTTGAGGATGTTAAGAAATCTAGATTCACTATGGTGTAAAGTTTTGAAAGACAAATAATTGGACTAGATGGACCCTAAGCACATTTTAATGCCAGCAAATCCTCAACAGGGATCAGCTCTATGTAACATCCTCATAAACTGCAGCTAGGTAATTACAAATCATCTGACATGGGTAGTTAAAGATGGTAGGAGGGTGTCGTTTTAGCATGATCCCTAGAATAGCTACGAGCCTCTAAAAAAATTTCCAGAGATGGAGAACGCAATCCAATTAACAAGCAACAGCTACAGGATGTTTTACATGCATTTGTGGAAATTAGTGAAGATCTAGGGAGGTGAGAATTCAAATGGCATAGTTTTGATATACTTGAAGCAAGAGAAAGAGATATCCTTGAAGGGGAATTAAGGAGGCATCGATTAAATTTCACATAAGGTTCAGATATGATAAACTGGTGTGCAGCCAAATTAGGTGAGTATTCAGCAAGGTTGGGTTATGTGAAACTTAGGGTAGATCAGTCTCAAGAAGGTTGGTCAAAAGATTTGTGTTGCGGAATGTTTGTGCTACCAAAAGTTGGAGCTTTTGCATGGAAAAACCTACATGGCCGGATCTTAACAGGTGAGAGACTTTATAAAATCAAGTCTGGGGCCCACAAATATGCACCTTATGCCTGAAGAGTGAAGAAACTACAAACTGCCTCCTAGTAGAATGCGAGTTTGCTCGAGAATGTCAGTCTACCTTTCGTGGAAAAGCTTGAAATGCAAGGTCTCTGGCATTCAACAATTCTAAAAGAATTTCTGGCGACCGCTTTGGCTGCAAACCTTGGTAAGGGCCTAAAATTAGCAGGGCTTGTGGTCTGAGATCCTGTAGCAAATGATAATTTGGAAAAACTGGTAAGAATAAAATGCCAAGATCTCTGCAAAGAAAGTGCGTACCAACACCAAATACCGTCACGGTTGATGGGAGGTGGCAGCAAGTGAGCATGCCTACCATGGCTTCAAGAACTAAACATTTTAGGATTCTTCAGCATGGACCAAGGCCAACAAACACAACGCAAGGATAAATCCTCTGAAAGAAAATATCCTCAAAATAATGGATCAAAGGGGTAATTCAAAATGGGAATTACCTGATGGTGCCTCAAGAAGCAAATCCGAGCCTCTCAAGAGCAGGTTTCGTGATAAGAGACTAAAGAGGGACGCTATTCTAGGCAATGTCACTAAAGCTTCCTCCAGGGATAAATAATGAGGCGGAGGCAGCAGGAATGTTGAAGTTCAAATATTATGTTGATAATAAATAATTCAATAAAATTGACTTCTTAAAAGCACCAATGTTAGAATAGTATTTACAATTCTCCATATATTCACAAAAAAACAGCATTTTTTTAAACCTATAGACAGCTTTGTTATAGGATTTTATTGCTTTAGTTTTGTTCTTTAAATCATTTCCAAACTATTTTAAAAATTCTTATAACCTGTAGTTCGCTTATCTCCCTAACGCTTTCTTCAAGACTCTACAAAGTTGAGGTACGTGAACTTTGAGAGATCGCAAAGAAAAGTTTATTGTGTTTCCATTAGCACCACTCATAGTACCTCGCTTTGTATTGTTGTAGTAGTTTGTGGTTTCTGCTTTGTGAGTTCTTTCTCCTATTTTGGCTCTTAACCAATGAGGGTATTAGAGCCGCTTTAAAATAAGGTATGAAGAAATCCTGAATGTAAGGAAAAGCCTTGAGAATACCTGGGCCAGGATTATGGCAGCTAACACTAGTATTTCTCAACCCCAAATTCCTATTTTCATTGGTAAGAATTATGATTTTTGGGCAATTAAGATGAAAACATTATTCTATTCACAAGATGTTTGGGATTTGGTAGAAAATGGTTTTGCAGAACCACAGGATCAGGCAGTCTTTCAGGCATTAAATACGCTAAATAAAATATCAAACTTAAAGATAACAAGAAAAATGATGCAAAAATTTTGTTTTTAATTCAACAGGGTGATCCCACAATAGTGGTTTACAATTTTTGGCCAAATTGGACACTAAAATATATATTTTTAACTAAATCTTCACTTTCGGGCACCTATAGCGGCTAATTTGAAGATGATGCAAACTAGAGTTTGTGACATCTTGTCTATAGATTCTAAATATATTTTTTCTAATTTTTTGGAATCAAATTCGCACTTACTTATCTCCCCTAAAACTTGTTTCTTTAGGAACAAATATCTTGGTGCTAACACCTGACGATAACAAAAATTCCATTTATGATAAAATTTTAATTCTTTCTTAATTTAGATTTGTAACTCATATCTTAGTGCTTCCACTTTTAGTGACATTACATAGTTTTTATTGAATTTTTTTTTTAATCAAGTTTCAAAGTCAAATCCACTATAATTCCTGACATAGCATGACCTGTATAATGTGTAACTTTTTTCGGTATGTACTCAATTTTTTTAATTTTTTGTTGATCAAGGACTTCAATATCTAGTGCACCTTATATTTTTTAATTTTTTCATATGTGCAAAAACAAGGAGCTTTATTTTCGGTGGCAACCTACATTCACAAGAAATAAAAATAAACAGAGCATTGCATTAATTTATTTAAAATTATAATTTTCTAAAAGCCATAATAAGGACTACATAATTTTACAAAACTAAATTTTAAATGAATTCACTTGATCCTAAAAAGGTAAAATCAAAAGTGGTTTTATCAGCATCTTTGATAGGTAAAGACTCCATTTATAGGTGCATGGTTTAAAACTAGCAGGGTTCTATACAAAGCAGTTTGATCAAACCCTCTTGAATTAGAATCCTTTAAATGGAACTTTTCAAGGCTTAAATCATTATATTTTCTAAAAATATGTGATTTCAGCAAAAATTAGGATCTCTCAAAAATTGTAAACCACTTTGTGGGATCACCCAACAATGGATGAGTCCATCTCTCCTAGAGTTGCAGTAGCAACAAGAGCCAAGAGAGCATGGGAGATTTTGGAGACAACATATCAAGGTACTACAAAGGTGAAAGTGGCTAAACTATAGACTCTTAGAAGAAGTTTTGAAAATTTGCAAATGATGAATTTGATTCCATTACACAATTTATGAGTAAAGAATGAATATTGTAAATCAAATTAAATCTAATGGAGAAGATTTAATAGATCAGAAGATTATAGAAAGGATTCTAAGGAGTTTACCCAATAAATTTGATGCTATAGTTGTAGTAATTGATCAATCCAAGGATTTGACACAGTTATCAGTAGATGAATTAATTGGATCTTTGTTAACACATGAATCTAGAATGAATAGAAATAATGATACTTCTATTGAGAATGCTTTCAAGTCTCAGGTATCATCTAACAAAGGAAGAGGAAGGTCAAGTTTCAAAGGAAGAGACAAAGGAAGAGGTGGTAGAAGTGATTCAAATCAAGGTGAGAGGAATAATTAAAATTATAATAATAGAGGATGTGGAAAAAATTATTTGAATCAAAATTCACAAAGGTTTGATAAATATAACATTTAGTACATTATTATTGTAAAGAAAAAGGTCATTATTCTTATGAGTATAGAAAGAAACAAGGAGATATGGATAAATAGAATGTAAATTACAAAATGAGTCTACATCTAAATCAAAAAGTTTGTTCATCACATTTCATGTTGCTCAAGAGAGCACTAGAAACATTTGGTTTTTGGATAGTGGATGCATTAACCATATGAAAGGGAATAAAGACTTATTTGCTAGTCTTGATGATTCTATAAGGTCTGAAGTTTAATTGGGAAATGATAATATAGTGGTTGTAATGGGTAAAGGGGTAATAAATGTTTTCACAAGAAATGGTGAAAGAAATTATATTTTTGATTTTTATTTTGTACCTACACTAAAGCATAATTTGATGAGTGTTGGACAATTAGTACAAAAGGGTTACAGAGTATCTTTTATGAATAATGTTTGCACAATATTGGATAGATTTCCAAATGACAAGTTCATTGCAAAAATGGAGATGACTAAGAATCAAATATTCCCCCTCCAAATTAAGTGTGCCCAAGGAGAAGAAGAAGCCAATTTTAAAATTGTGCAGTTAGACGAATCATGGCTATGGAATTTGAGGTATGGACATTTACATTTTGGAGGTTTGAATTCATTACAAAATAAATAGATGGTAAAAGGATTGTCTCCTATCAAACAACCAAAATATTCATGTGAGAGTTGCATTTTAGAAAAACAACATAGAGAGAGTTTTCCTGTAGGAAGCTCCTATAGAGCAAGAGAATTATTGGAGATAGTGCATAGTGATTTATGTCAACTAATGCAAACTCCATCATTTGGAGGTAGTATTTATTTCCTAACCTTCATTGATGATTTTAGCAGGAAGACTTGGGTAAATTTTCTCATGTAGAAGTCTAAAGCATTGAATAAATTCAAGGAGTTCAAGTCTAAGGTGGAAAAGAAAACTGGATAATATATCAAAGTACTCATATCTGATAGAGGTGTTGAATTTAATTCTAATGAATTTCTATATTTTTACAAAGATCGTGGGATCAAGAAACAATTAACAAGGTACACACCACAACAAAATGGTGTAGCGGAGAGAAAGAATAGAACCATAATGGAAATGGCTAGGAGCATTTTGAAGGCTAAAAATTTTTCTAATAAGTTTTGGGTAGAAGTAATAGCTTGCACTATGTACATTTTGAATAGAAGCCCTATAAAGAGTGTCAAGGAAAAATTCCACATGAAGCATGGAATGGTAAGAAGCATAGTGTACTTCATTTGAGAATTTTTGGATGTGTTTGATATTCATTAGTGTCATCTTTAAGTTGAGAATAAAATTGTATGATAAAAGTGAGAAATATATTTTCATTGGCTATAGTGAGCAATCAAAGGCTTATAAATTGTATAATCCCATTTCAATGAAAGTGATTGTTAGTAGAGATTTCAAATTTAAGGAAGAAGAAGCATGGGATGGTAGCATTGATAGATCAATCACAACTGGAGCACCAATACCAGATAATGATGAAGAACCTAAAGAGAAAATTGTGCAAGGTGATCAATCAACTACTTAAGTAGGAACAAACACTCCAACAAGAACTCCAAGGAATATTGTACAAGGTGAATCATCTACTCATGCAAATTGTCCTACTCCCAATTCACAAGTAAGTGATGAATCAAATCCTACTCTTACCTCATTAAAATCAAAGTATAAAGGGAAGAAAATGAGAACTTGGAAAGAGATATATGATCAAAGAGAAGATAATTTGGATTTGTACTCAATATTTGCATTATTCTCTCATGATCCTGTGTATTTTGAAGAAGCAGTTAAGGAAGAACATTAGATTAAAGCTATGGATGAAGAGATGAATTACATTGAGAGAAATCACACATGGGAGTTGTTAATGTACCTAAAGGTAAGGATTATATAGGATTCAAATGGGTTTATAAAACTAAATTTAATGCAAAAGGTGAAATTGAAAAACATAAGGCAAGGTTAGTAACAAAAGGTTTTGTACAACATTAAGGAATTGATTGCAATGAGACATTTTCTCCAGATGGTAGACTAGATACTGTTAGAATGGTCTCAGCCATAACTACACTGAATAATTGGAAAGTATTTCAAATGGATGTCAAATCAACTTTTTCTGAATGGTTTTTTAGAAGAATAAGTATATGTAAAACAACCACCACATTATGAAGTTCATGGAAATGAAGAAAAGGTTTATAGATTGAAGAAGGTGCTCTATGGTCTCAAACAAGCACCAAGAGAATGGTATAGCAAAATTGATTCATACATGCAAAATAATGGATTCAATAGAAGTAGTAGTGAGCCTATGTTATAAACAAAGATCAATAAAGAAGGTAAGTTTTTGGTTGTGTCTTTATATGTTGATGATTTAATTTTCACTCGAAATTTTTCTATAGAAACATTTAAATCAGCGATGAAGAAATAATTTGGGATGACAAATTTGGGTTTGATGAAGTATTTTTTGGGCATTGAATTTGTTCAATCAAATAAAGGAATTTTTATTAGTCAATCTGAATATGCAAAAGATGTGTTGAAAAGGTTTAGGATGTTGAATTGTAATCCAACATCTACACCAATTGCGACAAGCGCTAAGATTAGTAAAGAAGATAAAGGGTTAAAGGTTGATTCTATAATTTTCAAAAGACTAATTGGAATTTTGTTGTATCTTACAGCTACAAGACAGGATATCATGTATGGGGTTAGTTTGTGTACCATAGAAAAAAGGACCCCTTTCTTGACATGAGATTAATTAGACTTAATGAGGCCTTGATTTAGGTGTTGTGAGGCATTTTGTGCATCCTCTCTAGGTCTTAGACCCTTGCAAATTGAATAACATGCTTTTATTGACATCTTGTAAAGGTGTTGTAAAGTATTGTAAAGGACTTTCACACTTTTCTAGACCTAATTAACCTATTTCTCCCTAATTCAACATTATTAAAAATATTTAATTACATTATCACATCAATCTAGAAGGTTTCTGAGTTAAACTTAATGATAAACTAATGTTGTAATGTGTCTTGCACATTCACATTGGTTATTGTGCCTTTTTAGGCTATGTGGACCTCATTTTAGTGTTGTAAAGTTTATTTAATCACACTTTCACATTGATTTTTGTGTCCCAAGCCCTATTTTAAATTTACATCATCACTAATAGGCCCCTAATAACCCATATTGTGCATCTCAAGGTTCAAATAGATCAAGTACTCAACAAGGTTGCATTTTAAACCTTATTTCCTTATTCCTTGGCATTTGAGCTGTCAAAAAATGCCCCTATGGGACCCATTCACCATGCATGGAAAATTAGTCCCATCTAGGTGGGTGCCATTCACCATGTATGGAAATTGAGTCCTATTTGGCCCCATTTTAACCTTTGAGTGGGAAAAAATGTGAAATTTTAGTTTACTTTTGCTTCATGTCGCCCTATGATAAGGTATTAAAGGGTAAAATAAGTGAATTTCATATAAAAGCACCTATCTTGACTCATTTTTATATTCACTAACTCAATTCACATCCATTCTTCATTATTGATCCACTGATCTTACATTTCAAGTCAAACAACCTAGGATTTCATGATTACAAGTTATTAAGAAAGCTTCCAAGGACATTCAAGGGCTAAACCTTCATGTTTTGTTGTAGGATTTCAATATTTATTATCATGGAAAGGTAATATATTCAATTTTTTCACGTTTCCTTCCTTTCTTTCATCATTTTGGTTTAATTACCTAAACAAGGTTTGACTAAGGCAAACCCCCATGTCATAACAATCAACATTTCTTCTTCTCTTCTTGTGTGTTTGAAGATTTAGACATGTTTAAGGCTGAGGAACCATTGAATATTTCATTTCAAAGTTATTCAAGTCATCTTTTATTTATTTAATTCAAAATATCAACAAAAATCCATTTTCAGACTTGAATCCAACAATTTCAGAAGTAGACACCTATAGGAAGTAGAAGTGCAGATCTAGCTACATAGAACCAACTCCTAAATTTTTTGATTCCTATATGTGGAATAATTCTCCATCCATGGTTAATGAGTCCCATCTATAGGCTTGGAAAGTGATTTTGTTAGAATTTAGTTCCCAACAGTCAGAAACCTATTTCCAAAACTTTTCATCAGAAGTAGGACTAATTCACCATGCATGGCGAATTAGTCCTAGTGGCCATTAATAGTGAATTCTAGAACATTCCAGAACCTTCCAACAATAGTAATCTATGTCTAGGTACACTCTATTTAGTTTCATCAATTTTTGTTTTCATTTGTTTAGGTTTCTAGTTCACTTTTGCAATACACAATGTGTTTTCAAAAAAATCATATTTTTGAGATTTTGCATGTTTAATCAATCAATCTTATGAATTAGTTACACTTAGATCACTACATCTAGTCATAATAACATCACACATCTCATAGTTTGAATGAACTAGTTTTCATTTTTAGCCCTACCTCTCCCCTTTTAGGTAAAAACCCTAGAAGAGTTAGAGAAGTCCTAGAGAGCCAAAAATCAACAATTCATTTTGGTGAACCTAATTTTTGAATACTTTATTAATTTATTTTGAGTCCTTTCATCATCATATATTTAGCTTGCATTAGGATTTGCGTGATTCATTTGCATGCTAGGTGTTAAATTTGGCATTCATAAAAAGTGCATTTAGGTTGCATTGTTGGCATCTAAATTCACTTTCATTCTCTGAAACTCTGCATTTTTCAATTAGGTCTACATCATAGCATTTAGAAACCATAAAAATCAGTCAAAAAATTCTGAAATATCTAAAAAAAGTTCATATTGGGACTCATTCACCACCCTAGGCGAATTAGTCCCTTCTGACCCCGAACAACATTGCACAAAAACTCTAACTTTGCCTTCTATTTCCATACCCAACCTACCTATATTAGTTAGTTGCATTTCTATAGCATGCATTTCACTAGATCTTAATTAAAATAGCTCATTTCATGCATTGTTTAATTTGACATTTACATCTTCCACATTTCATTTTTCAAATTATTGCACACTATAATCAACAATTTCTTTTGTTTTACATCTAAAAATTATAGTGCACTTTATTTACTATTGCATACAATGTTGTTTAAAGGTGACTTTTATTTGATTAAACATGGATTTTATAATCATAACACCCCCTCTTACAAGTTTGATTTTGATTACAACTATGAAGAACATAGCGTAGACCAAAACATTACATTACACATTGGTGCGAATGGAAATGTCAACAATCATAACACACATACTTGTTCCTCTCCCAATACCTTTCCTCTTTGTGATGAAGGTATCTTGGTGAAGGAAGTTACAAGCATTGAGGGTCTTGATTTTACATTTCCTTATTCCCCTTTGGATGATGTTAGACAACAAGAACATGATATCATAGCTACATCCCTAAATATCACCTTACCGAGTCTCCATGGTAATGAAAATCAAACTTCTATCTCTCTTAATATCCCTCCTTGATGTAAAGAGGATAGGTTGGTGTTAGAAGATATCCCTATTGAAAATCATGACACCCTTGATCCTCCCTTCCCTAATTCTCCTCCTATTTTGGAAAATCTATTTACAAAACCATAATGGTCCTTCTCATGATGCCTCTCCCACTTGTGATGAAGACACTCTGCAAACCTCCAACTTGGATGAACATATTAGAAGCTCTTCTAGTATGGTAGATAATATGCAACAAGAGAATGAGACCTTAGAAAAAACCAACACTCACATACAATCTTCCCCTAATCTCCCCAGTATCAATTACCAAACACATTCAACCATTAATAACTCCCTTAGTTGTGATGAAGTTATTTTGGATGAACCAAACCTTAATTATCATGAACATGTGGTTTGTTGTTCTCCTAAGAACTCTCCTTCTAGGGTGGATATTATGACCCAAGACAAAGATCATATCCCCTTTAAATACAATGAAAAGTATCACTTGTTATGGGATGTTAACCATATTCAACCTCACTACACCCTTTACCCACCTTCGCATCCACTTCATCCTTCCAATAAACCTCACTACACCCTCTGACCACCTCAAACTAATGTGTCACAACAACTGAGTTATAATATTGTTGCTCATACATATAATACCTGAAACAATCTACAACCATTGCAACCAACCCCACTCTCTTTCCCTTTACCGAATCCTCCTAGTGCTCCTCATTACATCCCAAACACAAAGGAGTATTATTTTGTTGAACAATTAAAGAATACTCCTGCAAAGATTTCCCTTTGGTATTTACTTTAGAACTCACCAAATTACCACAATATTCTTCAAATATCCTTAAAAAAAATTCAAGATCCTCATGGTACAACTCTTTAAAATGATGTGGCAAATTTAACCCATAAAATGAATCAAAGTAATCTCAACATTAATTTTCATCAACATGAGCTCCCTCCCTTAGAGTTGTGAAAACAAAATGAAGCTTTCATGATCATTGCTTGATACAATCGAACAGGGATAAAGTGCACCCTTATTGATAATGGTTCTCCCCCTAATGTGTGTAGTGTGACTCTCCTTGATCACTTATATATTGACAGATCACAAATAATACCTAATTATGTCTCTACTCGAGGATTTGAAAATACAACAAAGTAACCACTCAGTGTAATCACTTTACCTATTAAGGTTAGGGTGGTTACTTTGCAAACTCCTATCCATGTCATGCCTTATGATCTTTCATATAATCTTCTTTCAGGCCAACCATGGATTCATGAGATTAATGCAGTGCCTTCAACCCTTCATCATATAATGAAACATGTCTATAACAATAACATTTATCAAGTTGAAGCAAATCCTGAGCCTGAAAGTTGCTTGCAGCTTGAAAAAGGGGCTATAAGTCCTTTGAAAACATTGATTCCAACATCTAACATAGAAATTGAACACAACAATGAGAAATGGTCATCTAAATTATTTGGTGACGATTGGGGATCCTTAGAATTCACACCATCAATTATGAGTGAATACATATTCACACAAAAGAATGATGAAAAACAACAACCAACCATCATGTCAATGCAACATTTGGACACCCTTTCAAAAGCATCCACCTCCACACTTTAGACAACAAAGAAAACTACACAACAACCTTTGATGAACACAATAACAAACAACCAACTAATTCCAAAGCAATGAAAATGCTTTATGGAAAAGGGTATGAACTCATAAAACAATAGGGATATAGTGGAAAAGGATGTCGTGCTCAAGAACAAGGTATCCACAACCCTATAGAGCCTAACATACAACGAACAACTCATGGTCTTGGTTATTGTCCTTTGTCCAAACCTTCACTTCACATCAGCAATCTCACAAAACACATTCCTAAATCATCCTTAACAACTAGTGGTATTGAACATCATCCTATAACTACACCTTTGCGTAATGTCAATTTCATGTCCCAAAATGTTCATGATTTGAATTCGTTAGATTTTATATCCTCCCATAATGGAGAAAATAAAATCTCACTATCTAGAGACACTTGTGTAAGTATGACATACGCTACTAAGAAAGATGTATCTTTGAAACAAACCACAAGACCATCTTCTCCCATTAATCAAGAGGATATCTTGTCAAGACTCCTCCAAGATCACTTGATCACCCTCCCTCCTAGAAATCAAAAGAAATGTTATTCCAAGATGTCATTATGTGCATATCATAGAGTTCATGGTCACACTACTAATGAATGTAATGCCTTGAGTTGTAAAATACAAAATTTTCAAGAATTTGGTCTGCTTCCCTCTATGGGGGAACCTCATTCCTCTAATTGATATTGGTTTTCACTCTAGCATGCATTTTAGCTCACCTTTGTCCTAGACTAAGTGGGGGAAAGGGGTTTGGTAGCCTTGTCCTCGTATGTCACTTGTTGTTGCCTCCTTTGGCTAATCGTTAACCTTTCATGCATACTTAAGAGCAAGCATGGGATGTGGAAGACATGCCTTAAGTTGGCTAGCATATGACACACTTCTATCTCTTTCATGACGTAGCTTATTGGAAACATATGACCTGGCATGGGGCTTTCTTAGTAAGCTCTCATGTCTTCTTCTTTCTCTTCTACTTTAAAGCAATTGCTTGCAGTACAAGTGCTCACAACCATTTTCAAGTGGGCAAATACATCACCACTTGCATTTCATTGTGTGATTTTTATTTTTCTTGTGATTCCCTCTCTTGGAAGTATTAGGTACAATGTTACCCAGGATGAGATCATTTGCACTTATCCTCTCTTGGAGACATTGGGCATAATGTTCCCTAAGATGAGACATTGCAAAAACAAAGAAAACTTCCTTTGAAAAAATCCTTACACTATTTTGCATTAACAATATCTATGAGTGTCAAGCATATGAAGTTTTTCTTACCTCATGGAGCTCGAAAATCATTTTCCCTTGTGGTGCCTTGTTAAAGTTATCATCATGTGTAACTTTAATATGGTTCAACGAGAATCCCAACTAGCGGCATGACTTTTCCCCATAGCTACCTTTATGTTTGTAAGTGCATACCAACTAGCATATGTATCTTACATTTTTGGGAATTCTCACCCCATGAACGATCAAAAGTTTCATGGCCCCAGATTGAGTATGTTGTGGCCCTCTCACCCTATAGATGACTTTAAGTTTTGTGCCACCAGATTGAGTACATCTTTTCTTCCAGATCTTGCCTTTACATGATTTTGTATCTTGGGGTCTTGACCTACATGTGGATCTCTCTTGAATGTCTACTCTAGTGTGAGTTTGAAGTAGGTTCATCCTCTCACTAAAGTGGGGGCTACATGTGCCTTAGAAAAAAGAATCCTTTGCTTGACATAAGATTAATTGGAATTAATGAGACCTTGATGCAGGTTCTGTGAGGGATTTTATGCATCCACACTAGGTCTTGGATCCTTGCAAATTGAATAACATGATTTTAATGACATCTTGTAAAGGTGTTGTAAAGTCTTGTAAAGGACTATCATGTTTTTCTAGACTTAATGAACCTATTTCTCCCTAAATAAACATTATAAAACATATTTAATTACATTATGACATCAATCTAGAAGGGTTTTGAATTAAACTTAATGATAAACTAGTGTTGTAATGTGTCTTGCACATTCACATTGGTTTTTGTGCCTTTCTAGGCTATGTGGACTTCATTTTAGTGTTGTAAAGTGTATTTAATCACACTTTCACATTGATTCCTATGTCCCAAGCCCTATTTGACATTTACATCATGACTAATAGGCCCCTAATAACCCATATTGTGCATCTTGAGGTTCAAATAGATCAAATACTCGACAAGGTTACATTTTAGACCTTATTTCCTTATTCCTTGGCATCTAAGCTACCAAAATAGCCCCTATGGGACCCATTCACCATGCATGGTGAATGAGTCCCATCTAGGTGGGTCCCATTTTCCATGTATGGTGAATGAGTCCCATTTGGCCCCATTTTGACTTTTGAGTGGGAAAAAGAATGAAATGTGAGTTTACTTTTGCTTCATGTCGGTCTGTGATGAGGTATTAATGGATAAAATAGGTGAATTGCCTATAAAATAACCTCTCTTAACTAATTTTTACATTCACTAACTCTATTCACATCCATTCTTCATTATTCATCCACTAATCTTCCATTTCAAGTCAAACAACCTAGGGTTTGATGATTACAAGTTATTAAGAAAGCTTCCAAGGACATTCATGTGCTAGACCTTCATGTTTTGTTG